>CAKJTW010000012.1:21852500-22337500 GCA_917880005.1 Nanger dama
CCCTCGAGGGTCCATTCCCAGCCTGGGTGGGGTGTTATTACTTTATATTAGATAAGGGAAGGACACACAAAGAAACATGTGGCGATTCGGATGATTTTTTATTTCCGTTTAGCAGTGATGACAGAATGTCATAGTGAAATGACTTCAAAAGTCATTTTTCCCCACTGCCCCGGTTCTGCAGCCCTGTCCCTTGAGGGCTCTTCCATTGTACAGTGTTATTAATTCTGCTAACTTTCAGACTTCATTGCTGACAACAGGCCTCTTGGCTTTCGCAGCCTATTACATTAAATTTCCCATCAAACCATGTCAGCCTCTGAGGTCACAGATTTCGAGAGAAGCTTTAGATATTTTGCCATCTGACTTCACGGGCAGGTGTTTTCTAAATTGCTTTTAGGTTTGTTTTTCCAGTGTCAGAAATCAGATTGAACTTATATTAAAAAAAAAAAACAAACTCAAGACAGTGAGCGCTCATCAGGGTAAGAACAAAGCGGAGTGCAAGACACGTCTGAACTGGTGCGTGTGTTTGTTTGTGTGTGCATGCCCCAGCCTTGCACTTGTATTCCAGTTGACCTTCCAGTAGACTCTCATCCCTGACCCCACCTGGTGAGTAGAATGTTTTGTTGACTATTTTTTTTTTATTTGCATCTATTGAAGCCCCCAAATAATAGTGTGATGGCCCTGGTGAGCAGGGCTCGGCTCTGCTGACCTTGATTTTGGAGGGATCTGTGAAACTGGGGGCTGGCATTAGAAGGTCACTGGGCAGGCCGGTGCGAGGACTGTGGGCCTGGTTTGACTGTAGCATGGCTTAATGTAGAATCTTTGAGCAAGTTCCCAGTGGCAATAAAAACTCCTGTGTTCCCCTTCCTGTGTTAATTTCAGCACACTGTTGTGGGATTAAAATAAAGGAAAGGCAGAAACCTTCCTTCCGACTAACATGGCCACAGGCACCACGTTGCTGTCAAAATTACATTCCGAAGGAAGCGTAGGGGGAAAATGGAGCCGGGGCTCCGTCTCAAAACAGAAAAGAAATGAGATGTTATTTTTGAAGCAGTCAGCTCCCGAAAATGATTACAAATCATTTGGCAAATCCAACGTGCCCTCCAAGTCCTTATTTATTATTAGTTCCAGTTAATATCTCTGCTCTAAAAAAAACGACAACTTTCGGGTCTCTGCTTGCCGTCCGTGGCCGTTCAGATTTACAGGCTTGGCGGGGAGCAGCCTTGAGGTTCCCTCCCTGCGTGTTGTATGTGGGCTGGGGAGGGTGGCCAAGTGACAGGCCTTAGGGGCTGGAGAGGAGGGGGTTCTCCACTCTCGGGCCTCCGCAGCGGTGGATGTTCATCACTCGGATGTCCCACCTCTGCGCAGGTGACAAGAGCCTGGGTGCCTTGCGGGCAGGGGTGAGTGCCGGCCCCGCCTCCTTTTTCCCTCTAATATTTAGAGGCCACACATCTCCCTAAACCCATCCTTAGCTCGCCTCCACGCAGGAGGAGGTGGCGGCGCCAGGCTGGGGGCTGGAGAAAGGATGTGAGTGCGACGAGGCAGTCTCACCGCGCGTGGCCTGCTAGCAGCCATAAGGGAGGGAGAATCATTTGTGGCACTCTGGGGACAGTTCTGTCACCCTGACAGTAATGCTGTTATGCGCTGGCTTGACACACAGGATGAATCCATAAAGACAGATAAGTAACTGTGAAAGTGGCTGGGGATCAGGCTGAGTGCCACCACTCACCTGCAGTGACAAATAGAGAGTCATGAAGGATTGGAAATCCTGCCCAACACGGAGACCTGTCAGCAGAGATGGACGGCAGCCCGTGACACAGCGGCTGGAGTGACGCGTGCGCACCTGTGCCCCCCGCCGGGCAGGGGCGGGCGGGGGGGAGGGCGCTGTCAGGAGGTGACTCAGAGCCTCTCTGGGGAGAGCAGAGGCTTTTCCCAGAGGGGTGTTTGTTGGGGTGGATGGTGGGGGCCAGGGGAGAGGATTTCAACACTCTCCCTGTACTTTTCTTGGTGAAATGAAACTCTGGGTGTTGTGTCTTTTTATTGGTTAAGTTCAGACTTATTTGGTTAAGAAGGCTGTGTTTGGTTTCCATTTTCTTTCCCTGGGATTTTTTTCATACCAATAGGTGTCCCCATCTGCAAATCAAATGAATCCACTTTTGGTAGTTAGCAAAATATGACTGCTAAGCTGTTGATGTCAGGGGCACCAGGCAAAGGGCAGGAGGTAGCCAGGAAGGCGCGGGGCGGGGGGAGTGCTTAAATTTATCTTTTATGCTGGAGAGGCTTGTTATTTCTGGCTAAGAATCTGCTTTTCTTCACTGAAAGATATTCAGAGGGAATCACTTGGGTGGGGGCGGGCGGGGGTGGACAACAGGCTGTCTGCTGGACCTGCTGTTTCCCAGTTGGGCTGGAGATGCAAACAGAACTGTGTGGTCAGGTCCTGAAATCCACTGTGTTACCATGAGGGATATGCCATCTTTGTTTTAATTATTCTTGAGGTTGTTAAAGCCTGGCTGTGTGTCCTGTCATCTTCTTGGAAAGTTATGAAAGAGATTTGAGGTGACAATTAAGCATCACGATAGGAGTGAAAACCTGCTTGGGTCCCCATCAGGGATTGGGGCAAAAGGCATTTAGATCCCTCCTTTTACCCAGAAGGACTCTTTGACCCCAGGGATGAGTGTAACCATATTGGGGATCCAAGGGTTTCAGACAGGGTGCGTCCTGAGACTTATGTGCAGATTAGCAGGACAGTGAAAGGAAAGCAAACCCATAATCGAGAATCTGTTTTCTGTAACAGTGACCAGCATCGCTGCTGTTGATGTTTGTAAGTGGCATATGGAGGCTCATCTTGCAAATCCTTTTTCTGACTATTTTAAAGTAATCATTTTTAAAGAAAAGAATTACCATAATATGCCCCCCCAAATGAGTCCTCTTGGCCTATTCCACTGCTATCATTTTTGCCACCTACCTTTGTCATAGGTGAAAATGTCCATGTGCTGTGCTAAGTACCTTCAGTCATGTCTGACTCTGTGTAACCCTATGGACTGTATCCCACCAGGCTCCTCTGTCTGTGGGAGTCTCCAGGGCAAGAATACTGGAGTAGGTTGCCATGCCCTCCTCCAGGGGATCTTTCCAACCCAGGGACTGAACCCGGGTCTTTTATGTCTCCCGCATTGGCAGGCAGCTTCTTTACCCCTAGTGCCGCCTGGGAAGCCCTGACTATGTCCTTGATTTCTGTCAATTGTAGCTACTCTACTAATTTTACTTCTAGGAGCTTAATCTAGAGCACCTTGTGTTTCTGAAACTCTTTGTTTCCTCAAAACTGGTTACATATAGCTTAAACTATTACTAATGCTGCGGCTACTCTGATTGCTGCCACTTCTATTTGAGCTGTATATATTTAAACATTTATTCTCCTCTCTAGGCAGACTCTTGCAACGAGATTTTTCTTTAGAAAACCCTGGGGCCTATTTGTTGGTTTTTTTGTTGTTGTTGTTGGTTTTAAGATTCTTTTAGTTTATCATTTGGGGAGGCTAAGAATGTTTTAAAGCTATTCAACGATAATGAAAACAGTTTTGTTTTTTTTTTTTTTTTTGACCCCAGGTTCTTAGTTTGACATGTTTTGACCCTATCATTCTAACCATGATTTAAATTCTGAATTTCCAGAAGCCTTATTAAAGATGTCAATTTGTGCCCCCAGAATGGTAAATGTTCCTGTGAACTTTGACTCCTAAAGGAAACTCGATTTTAAAAGAATAAAAGATTTTCCTGATAAATATGTTCCTCATTTTGGGCTAATACTTTCAGTCTGAAGGCTGGAATGGGGAAGGGCCAGCCCATTCCCTGACCCCACTCGCTCCCTGTTTCCGTGATCCAGTGCTCTTTACAACCCGTGGCATTAGATTTTTATTTTGCCGAGATCCCTTTGTAATGGGATGTAAATCTCCTAGTGCACACCTGATTACATAGGCGTGTCTGTGAATTTGAAAAGAGGGTGGACCACTTATCATCATGGAGCTACAGGTGAGCCTACCAGGTACCCGGAACTGGACCTAAAGGGAACTCTTGGCTTATTTTGTTCATGTGAGAGCCAAGGTCACACTACTTCTTGGGGCCTTGGTGATGCAGTGCAAGCAAGGGGCTTTTCCCGGCCACAGATCTCCTTGCTCTGATGTGCACAGGTTCTTCTGGAAATCCTCCAGCTCCTACACGCCTCTTCTCCTTGGATGGCCACCGTGGCCCTGGCAGGGGCCCCTGTGGCCGGGGACAGCTGAGTGGTGCTAATGTTTGTCATAGTTACCCTTTCTCTTCCCCATCTATCTGCTGCTCTTCTGCGTATGTGCCAACTTCCTGGCCAGGACACCAGCTACCAGAATTTGTCACTAAAAATGCATCAGATGGGGCTTCCTGGTGGTTCAGTGGTAAAGAATCTGCCTGCCAATGCAGGAGACACAGGTTTGATCCTTGGTCTGGGAGGATCCTTTAAGCTCTGGGAACAGCTAAGTCCGGGCATCACAACTTCTGAGTCTGTGCTCTAGAGCCCAGGAGCTGCAACTACTGAAGCCCATGCACCCTAGAAACCACGCTCCGCAACGAGACGCCACCTCAATGAGAAGCCTGTGCACCGCAACTAGAGAAAAAGCCCATGCAGCAATGAAGACCAACACAGCTGATAATAGATAATTTTTAAAATGTATCAGATGATGCTCACATCCTCAGTTTTAGCTCTATACCCAGATTCTCAATGAGAGTGCTTTGGGAGAGAAGTTTCTTTTGGAGAGTTTAACCTACCTTATCACTGGCCCTCCCTGTGTTCACCTAGTCACTGCTCACAGAGATAATTCATCCACCTGTACTACCTTCCCAGGAATCGAAAAGCTTTTTTAGTATTAAGATTTTTTTAACTTGTTTTAAAAAAAAAAATATTTATTTTGTCATTAATCTGACTGCATTGGGTCTTGGATGCATCACGCAGGATCTTTTGTTGTGGTGCACACACTCTAGTTACAGAGCGCAGGCTCAGTAGCTGTGGCCTGTGGGCTTAGTTGCCTGTGGCATATGGGATCTTAGTTCCCCGACCAGGGATCGAACCCAAGTCCCCTGCATTGCAAGGCAGACTGTTTTCTCTCTCTTACTCTCTCTCATTTTTAAATTGGAGGGCAGTTGCTTTACAATATTGTGTTGGCCTCTGCCACACATCAACATGAATCAGCCACAGTGTACACACGTCCTCTCCCTCCTAAACCCCTCCCATCTCCCACCCCATCGCGCCCCTCTAGGTTGTCACAGAGCACCGCAAGATGGATCCTTGACTGCTAGACCACCAGGGAAGTCCCAAGATGTAATTTTTCAAAACTGATGCACCCGGCCCATTTTTGTATCGTGCCCACCAACACTGGGCATTGCCTCAGCCTCCTCAAATCCTCTTCACCAATCCGCTCCTGGCCCGAGTGATTGTGAGGGACACTGGTGTCTTTGGAACCCTTGGGCCAGCAGCACCTTTGGAGATTCTCAAGAGGAGACTTGGTTCAAATAAGAGCACAGCTGTGCTCTTCTGGGTTGACTATCCACTTCGCACACATTATTATTATTTTGATCCTCTTAACTTGGTGAGGTGACCAGGCAGATACCATTGGCCCTGCTTTATTACCAGAAAACTTGGAGATGGAGAGGTCTCATTCTCAAGTGGCTGGGCTGAATTTCCTGTCCCAGGAGATTTGTGGGCAGTGTTTCCCAGAGTCCTTAGAGCAGTCCTTGCCGTAGGTGGGACAGGTGATGATGACCCACTTTGCAGAGGGGGAGCCCAAAGCTTAGGGAGGCTGACTGGCTCTCTTGGGGACACAGCAGATGACAGGTAATACAGCTGGGAAAAATATCCCAGACCTTCCGACTCTTAGACCAACACCCTTTGCATTATAGTGGGATTAACCCCACAATCAAGAAAACCTCAAGAACAAAGCTACCCTTAAGTCTCTGTAGAGCATCACCCTTCAGATGATTCCAAATTCCCAGATCAGTCAAGCCACAGTTCCCTGTGGGGAATCTTCCCGCTCACAAAAGTCTCCTTTGCCCAGCTGCTGAGGCCAGAACCAGAGAGGACTTAGTGGAGTGCCCCTCACTTGGGGCATGCTCACCAATTCATCCATCGGCATCGGGGATGCTGACAACTGGGACCCAAATTCTGGCACTGCTTGCCTTTCGCTGACTCACGCCCTGAGTATTTGCAAAGGGCAGGGGCTGTTAATGCAAAGATGGTGTGGATGAATGAAAGAAGAGTGTCAGGTACTGCTGAGGAAAGGTGGCCCTGGCAGGGGGACAGATTGCAGACACAGCCATCCCTCAGAGCAGACATTGGAGGCAGGAGAGAGAGGGAGGGAGCTGTGGAAGGCTCCCATCCCCGAAGCCCAGGCTGGGATCTTGAATCACAGGGGAAGCTGCAGCGAGGCCGAGTGTGCTGCCTTGCAAAGGTCAGGCTTTAATTACATGCACAGTTAAATGGAAATACTGTAGAGAGGTCACACTCATATTTCTTCAGCCTTCATTAATGTTATTGCTCCATCACTTTCTCTCTCCTTGGGTTTGTAAATGAAAGTTCCTTTAAGTACATTTAAAAGGATTATTTATTTTTAATTGTTTTACCTCTGGAGGGAGAGGTTACTTTTTTTTTTTTTTTTTTTGAGCAGTTAAAAATAAAACTTCACCTATGCATTTCTTACTAATTTATTTCAAAGACTGTGCTTTTATAGTCTTATCTACTAATGCTTTTGATTAAAACACAAGCAAAAACCAGCCAACATGAACAGGTTGAATGGCACATCTGTGCAGAAGATAGCAGCTCACTTATTTATGGCTCAAAGAAATGGAGCCTAAATGAAGCTAGCTATTGCTGGAGAGTGGATAAGCGGCCATTATGAATTATCCTTAATTATAGCGATTTCCTAAACTAATAAACCTGCTAAATCTTTATTGCAAAGGTTAGTTTACGCAGTGCATATAAAACCCGCATGTGCTTCGAATCAGACACCAGCTGTCTGACAGTGTGTTCCTATTTCCGTGAGTGTTCACATAAATTTTATGTAGGTTATATTAACAGTCAGTCCATATCACTAGCCACAGATGCCAGGAGACATAAAAATTGCTCTCTAGTGAGCCTAAATATCCCTAGAAGCTAGTTGTGTCTAATGTTCCATGTAGTATTTGTACGTGAAAGCACCAGATTGGAGGGTTATTTACAGATGAATATTTCAATCCAGTTAGTTCATATAGGCCTACTTAGCCTTCCTCGCTGGTTTATTTGTATGCTAAATAATTCACCAAAGGTTCTTGTTTACTTTCTATAGTAGTTTCTATGAAATGCAAACAAGGGAGCCAACTTTAGGTGTTCAAAAGGCTAAGCAGTTCTGTGTTTAAATGCAGGTCAGAGCAGCAAATGCAGGCTTGCCACCAGGCTGTCACTCAGTTTTACCCATTCTTCGTCTTCTTCTCTCTCTCTTTTTTTTTTTTTCTCCTTTCCTCCTCCAGATATGACTGGAGCTTGCTGCTTTCATAGGAATTTTTGGCCAGGCTATCTTTAGTCTAAATTTATCTTTTCAATACCTGCTATAGGCTGCCTTTGGTTTACACAATTAACCACCCAGCACCAGCAGACAAGAACGCCTCCTTGGCTTCCCCGAAGCTTCCCCATAGTCCTCTGGGCTGACAAGAACAGGTCAGTCCTCGGCTGTTGAATGCCCTTGTTTTCTTCTGCTTTTTCCTTTGGCTTTCTTTTTTTTTTTTTCCTGTTTCCTATTTGTCCTCCATGATATTTTTTTTCTGGTACATTTCTAATTCTCAAGATCTGAAAAGACAGCAAGTAGGACCTTTCTCTTTTCCTGGAAAGCCCTGAGGCAGCCCGACCTCTGTCACCTTGAAGGACAAAGGAGCCAAGTCCAGTGCTAAATTAAGTCACCTTCCGAGGCCCTCAGAACGTATATGTTCACCTGGATGGGAAGGGTCGTCGTCTTCTGAGGTGTCAGTTACCTGGCCCTGTTGTTCAGATGTTCCTGTGGCTCAGTGTCTATGTGAAAAATACTTCTTTTCTCCCCCTTCTGTTTTGCAAATGTTTCTGATCCTAAACATTTGGCCCTAAAGAGATTGGAAAATAGCCTCCTTCATTTTTTCAGCCAGGCACTGCCAAGACCGTGAGAGGGTTCAATAGCAGTGCTAACTTTTATTTAATAATATTGATTTTATCATTTTTACTACTTACAATGGGGATTGGTCTGCTGATAGTTATTTGACCTCCCTTTGTGCATAGCTGTGGAGTGCTTCGTTAAAGCTATCGACGTACCTCTCTCTTCCCGCATCCCCTTCCAGCAGCCCATCTCGGCAAATAATATTGAGATGCAGTAACTGTTCCCTGATATTGATTTCAGACCGTGTTCATCACACCCTTCCCAGGGCCAGGCCAAGAGCATCAGCCCCGTCCTGTTAAACCCTTGACTGCTGTAGGCCGAAGTATCATTTCCATCTTCTGAGCAAGAATATCAACCATATATGTTAAAAAAAAAAAAAATTACCCAGGAAAATGAAAGCGTTTTTTGATCTTGATTAGTTTTTATGAATACATAATTAAACTGATCTTTTCAGTTTTATATTGAGCGTTTTCTTTTTTTTTTTTATTTTTTTTAATTTTTAAGGAATACTAGAAGATCCGTGGGTCTCTGAGCTGGTAGGAGGAACTCTGATTACATTTTAAGCCTCTGGGATTCAGAGTTTGGCACATTCAGCCAGATTCAGGGCCTCTCTGACCTTCGGTTCTCAACCAGCTGGGGCTATTCTCAGCACTTGGACCTAAAAAAAAGTTCCATGTTTTGCCTCTATGGAATCAGTTGAGATGACAGCACATTTAAAAGAATCAGGGGTTTCACATTCAAGAAGTGGCCGATCTAATCCGGTGATTATAAACACATCTACCCATAGGAAGCACATGGTATAGGTTGACGTGTGTATTCACTGAGAAAAATGCCCAACACTGAGCCAGTAATCCTGGAAATCATAAGTTTTATAGACCGAAAAAAAAAAAAAAAAAAGCAGTAGAAAATTTGCACCAAGAGTGATTATATCTAAGTGTTGGAATTATATGTGATTTAAATTTTCTGCTTTTGAGCATTTCTACATTTTCCAAATTTTCTTTTGGAATTAGAAAAGGAACCCTACTGAGAAGTGTTATTTTTCAAAATGGAGAGGTTAGTAGGATTGGAACTCCAGAAGTTTCCTGTCTATCAAAGTGAATACGTTAGCCAAGGTTGAAACCAACTCAGTGGCCGTGCTCATGTCTGCTCCGAGCTAAGCGAGACAGACGCGACTGCCACTGTGCTCCTGCTGGTCTGTATCTTGTGAATCTAACAGGGGATCGAGCCAACCTTCGCCTTTGAAATGTAGGGCAAAATGGTTGGAAAGATGGATTTTGGAGTCAGACACACCTGAGTTTGATTCCTGGTTGTTTCTCCTGCCAGCCAGGCCTTTGAATAAGTTAACTTTCTCTGTGCCTCAGTCTTCTCATCTGGAAAATGGATTATTGAGAGGATGGAGTGAGATTCTGTATGTAAGATCTTCACACAATGCCTGGCATCTAGTACTCCATCAGTAAACTGTAATTGTCATGAATGGCATCTGTATAGCAATTTCCTTGTCATACCAGAGCCATAATAAAAATTAGCATATTCACAGTCCACAGAATGGTGATTTTTTTTTTTTTCTCCTTAAGCCCAACCAAGACTCAAATGAGATCAACCCAGTTGTCTAATACATTTCAGAATTCCAGGGCAACTGGCAACTCTGATTTCCTATAGCACTCTTTGACTAAAGGCAATTCATTTTTTAATGTCTATCTAAATGAAACTTTATGTTTTTGTTAGGTTTTTAAAAATTTAAATTATTATTATTTTGTTTATTTGGCTGCTCCGGGTCTTAGTTGTGGCATGCAGGATCTTTAGTTGCATCATGCACAATCTAGTTTGCTGATCAGGGATCGAACCTAGGGCCCCACCCCCCACCCTACATTGAGAGCATGGAGTCTTCACCAGTGGACCACCAGAAAGTCCCATCCTTAGAGGATTTTTAAAGAAACAAACATTTGTATCAGGAAAAAGAAAACCTTATAGGTCTTTATTTGTGATTCTGAAACTGTGATCCCCATACTGAGAGTTCTTTAGCATAGAATATACTCCTCCCCCAAACATGTACACACGTGCACACATGGACACATGCACATGAAGGCATGTGCACACACATGTACACATGCACGCACACATGCAAACACACACACCTCCTCTCTGAAGCAAGGATTCTTCCGGAGAAATGCTAGACAAACGTAACTGGAACCCTCAGACTGTCATCTCATTTTTGTCCTAGGGTCAGTTTTGCTATGCTCTCTGTATGGTCAGAAACACTTTCTAATACGACGGACAGCAGAGGTTCTTCCCTGCAGGCAGCCATTTTCAGGGCTGAAAGCAAGAGTATAAAAAACGGCTAAATTAGAGACTTTACACAGTTGCTGGAACCGGCTTAATGAGAGACAGCGAACATTTTGCAGGCTACTGAACTTCTGAAATGTGACAATCCAAGCAAATGAAATCATGGTACCTCTCATTGTAGTTTAATTGGACTCAAACTTGGCACGAGGGGCTTGCTGAAAGCTGTATTCCCCGAAGACAGACAGGAATCGTGCACCAACGAATTCATCCTACACCACGCATCATCTTACAAGCGCCCGAGCTCCGCGCAGCTCTTAAGACGGACTCTTGCAGTCAGGAGAGAGAGAATGCAGCAAATGAAAGCAGAGATGATAAGGCGGGCCAAGCCCTGGCCTGCTGAATGGCATACCTGTCACCCCGCGTTATTCACTAGAAATAGCTCAGCCTCATGGCAGCCCATACAGGCCAATTTATTTTAAAGAGGCAAAAAGAAGTGAAACAAACTTAGGCCCTCTCTTCTGCCTGTTAGGGTGTCAAGATATCAGTGTCAAGGAGCCCTCTTCACAGAAGGGTTAGAGTGAGCTGAGCATAAACACTAACAAGAGAAGGGCTAAGCACGGGCCTCCTGTGGAGTG
This sequence comes from Nanger dama, assembly GCA_917880005.1. NCBI lineage: Eukaryota > Metazoa > Chordata > Mammalia > Artiodactyla > Bovidae > Nanger > Nanger dama. The sequence goes on from CAKJTW010000012.1 coordinate 21,863,587, forward strand.
GAGCTAAATGGAATCCCAAAAAGCAGAAAATTACCATAGCTGTCAGGAATGGGACCAGAGTCCTGTCAGGCAACAGTCAAGGGAGCAAACCTATGAAAGGGGAAGGTGCATTTGGAGAGAGGATGATCTGAAGAATCATATCGTTTGGGGATGTACCTGCCTGGAGTCAGGAGACCCTCGGAAAGCTTGGGGGTTCTCTCAGCCTCCTCATTTCGTCCCCGTGTCCTTTGAGTTCTCAGAGTTGAAACTGAGTATAGGATCCCAGCCTCTTCTGGTCTAACCATCCAACCTGACCACTTGAGCCCATGTGTCCTCTTTATTAGGGCTTCAAGTTCTCACCGGTGAGGCTAGGGAGAGTGGACAAATGGGGTGCCGGCATGTAACAGGCCATCCTGGACATTGATTTTTGAAGGTTCATTAGATAAATGCTGACATCAGAGATTGATGTCTCTTTAAACCAGTACCTACTACAGGGGTGTCTAGGGAATCAAAAATATTGATGTAACATGTTTGAGCAGAAGGCCCACTGGAGAATTCCCTGCCTAAGTGGGATCCATCAATTTAGACTTTCTTTAATTATTCTAATTTGGTGCATCCCATCAGAAGGGGAGTTTGTGTGCAGATCTGGTTTTTATGGAGAAGGCTGCTCCCACTTTAGGGGCCGAGGAAAGCCAGCCAGGGTGTGTGCGGATCTATTTTTCATTGTTGTTTTGAGCCGCTGTTTAGTAATTAAAATTTTTGATCATAGCCTGATTTTCCCATACAGTGTGGCCGTGAAACTGACAAGGGACTGATTAATGGGCCGACCCTGGGGCCAGGAGGCTACTGGGTTGTTCTCTCGTGGAAGGCATGCTGGCAAAATAAAGTTGATGGTTTTGTTTGTGTTTAACCCTTCACCTTGGCACTATCAATAGATTGAAGACATCATTTGTATCTGCAAGTGTTTCTTTAATTAAGACCTTCTAAAAATCTTTCCTATTGATTCATTCCATTATCCTATTGATTAACTGCAGTGGATCATGTACTCGGTCTTCAGTGGAAGGCAACAGTCTGGGCCGGCTGTCATGACTACAGATGCGGACCACAGGCGGCTAGCATCCAACGCCCAGGGCCAGCGGGAGTGTCTTGCGTTCTAATGAGGCATTGGCAGTGGCTCTGTGGGGGCTCGCTGAACACCGCGGAGAAAGCCAGTTGTCTGCTGCTGGAGGGGTGGCCTAGCATAAAGCATTCCTTCTAGTCATTTATAAATGCAGCCGCTTAGCGAGCTGGGGTGTGAGGAGACTGGGGGCCTGTACGGCTCGCAGCCTTGAGAGGAGGACTGGAATGGCAGATTCTGCTTTGCATTTGAAAATTTAAGCTTTGGAACAAAAGCAGTCTCAGAGATATTCAGTTCTCCTTGCCCAGGCTGCAGCTCTGTGCCCCTCCCCCAATGTTAATCCGCCTCCTCGCCAGATTGGCTACTAGTGCCACACAACGGGTTTCCTGTTTTAGAGGAGCTTCCCCCATCTTCAGGGTTCCCTGGTGGTTCAGTGGTAAAGAATTCACCTGCCAGTGCAGGAGGCACAGGTTCGATCCCTAGTCTGAGAAGATCCCCTGGAGGAGGAAATGACAACCCACACTAGTATTCTTGCCTGGGAAATCCCGTGGACAGAGGAGCCTGGCAGGCCACAGTCCACAGGATCGCAAAAATCAAACATGACTTAGCAACAACAACCCATCTTTGTAGATCAGAAAGAAGAGCTGGCCACTTTTACCTTCTGTCTAGACATGAGTCTAAACCATCCCCTGGTATTAAAAATGGAGAAATCCACAGCTGAGCTAGTTCTTACACTTTGTGTTTTGAAGCAGGCCTTAATATTGATGGTCATAATGAATTATCCTACCTGGAGTTTGAGGACAGAAGGACTTTACAAGGCTATAGTTTGGAATTCTGTGATGTGCAAAATCAAATGAGATAATATGCAATGAGATAAAGCACTCAGCGCATAGTGAGTGCTCAGTCAGTAGACCAATGACTTTTTTAAAAATTTATTTATTTATTATTTACTGTTGGCTGTGCTGGGTCGTTGTTGCTAGGCAGGCTTTCTCTAGTTGCTGCAAACAGGGGCTACCCTTTATTGTGGTGGGCAGGCTTCTCACTGCGGTGGCTTCACTTGTTGTGGAGAATAGGCTCTAGGCGTGCGGGCTTCAGTCATCGTGGTGCACAAGCCTAGTTGCCCCACGACATATGGAATCTTCCTGGACCAGGGCTTGAACCTGTGGCCCCTGTGTTGGCAGGTGGAAGTCCACCAATAACTGTTGACTTGCCCAATATACATTTTTCTTCTTCTCATACATGTTCTGTTCCATTCCTGTGCATTCCCTTCCTCCCCATCCTTCAAATTAGACCAGAATTGATGGCCTTCTCAAGGATCAGAAGGCCTTTCTTCCCAAGTGGAATCCAGCAGAAAAGAAAAAAATGCAGAAGCACAGATGTCGGGCAGGAGGCAGATAAAGTTAGAGAAGATAAGAGGATCTCTCTCTGCCCTGACTCTTTAGTTGGCATATTAATGAATTTTTACTCTCAGAGTGGAAAACCCTGTGACTGTGAAGCATCTCACCTCCTAAGCAAGGTCGTAAGGGTCATCATCTTCACAGTCCAGCTGGGCCTGGGATTTCAGTAGTGGGTGTGGTCCCCAAGTTCATGCCAGGGGCTTCGCAGACCCTGAAAAAAAGAAGTCAGAATGTCCCTGTGTATTTGTGTTTGGGGGTGGAGAAAGGGGTGATAATGGCTGAGAGAAACTCTTCTTCTGAATATGAATATTTAAAATAAAAAATTTCCCCATGGATGGAATTTTAAAAATCAGGATTAAGTGCACAGCCTTGCTGGTTTGTGTTTCTCCTGTGGACTCTTAGGACAGCCAGTTGTTTGTGCTGAACCAAGTGCTCGGTTTCCTTTGGCACCAAATGTCATGTTTCAGGCGTCCCATGCGTTCCGTCTAGCACATTAACATTGTAAAATGAACAAACTATGCGGCCTGACCAGCATAACATCCAGGTCCAGCCTTGTCAGCTTTTAAAAATGCCTAATTTCCATGTATCTGTAAAGTTTGCCATTGTGTACACACCCCAGACTCCTCTTCTTCAGAAAAGCAATTTATTTAGATCTAAGTGTACTTTCCATAAGGGAAATTATTTCAAATATAGGGTAGGGAGCATTTAAAAATTAACAATATTTCTGAGTTTGCTTTTTCCATGAGCATGTTTTAAATAAGTATGTAATCTTCACTTTATTGAATTACGTTTGTAAATTTAAAGACATGTAGAACTGAAAAGAGATGTCTTCCATAATCCCATCACCTTGAGATAACCACTATGAATGTTTTTTAGTGTATAATCTCCCAGTCTTTTTAAAATACATACATTCATATGTATAGACTTTTTTAAACAAATGAAATATAGTTGCTTTATGATGTTGTGTTAATTTCAGGTATACAGCAAAGTGATTCAGTTATACAGTGATTCAGTTAAGTGAATCACTTTTTCAAATTCTTCTCCATTATAGGTTTTTAAGAGATATTGAATATAGTCCCCTATGCTATATTTAGCAGGTCCTTGTTGTTATGTATATACTTTTAAAAACAAAGTTATAATTATTTTAACTTATTATATCATAAGCAGTTTTTCATATCTTTAAGTATTCCCTGAGAACATGTTTGTTAGTAAAAACTAGAATTCCCTTGTGTAGACATCCCATATTAATTTCATTTTTCTCCTGTTGTTGAACACTTAGGTTAATTCCTATTTTTTTTCGTGTTCTATAAAACAGCAGGATAAGTATTCCTGGCTGAAATTTATGTGTGTTTTATCACCTTAAATTACTAGAAATTGAATTACTGAGTCAAAGAATATGCACATTTTAAAAGTTTCTGATACATGTTGCCAAAATATTCTTCCAAAAGGTTGAACTGATTATATAGGTTCCCCCAGTAGTTTGTGAGCATGCCTGAGTGTGTGTGTTGTGTGTGTGTGTGTGTGTGTGTGTGTGTGTATTTTCAGTTTGACAGATTAGGAAAACAGTGTCTCGATTTCACTTACATTTTTTGATCACTAATGAGGTAGAAGTGTTTTCTTCTATTTAACAGTTTATTTACATGTCTTCTTTTGTAAAATATTTGTCCAGTTCGTTAACCCATGTTTATTGAAGTGTTTGGCTTTTTCTAATTGCTGTGAAGAATTATTTTCAGTTAAAAATTATGGCTCCTTTTCATAGATAATCAGATGAGATTGCTATAGACAGTCCAGTTGGATTCTTCATGACGACATTAAGTTGTATTTGGAATGTCTTGATAATGGCAATGTTATTCATGCACTTCTTACTTTTTAAAAAATGGCTGTTTGCCGCTGATAAAAAGATATATGGGAAAGAATCTGACAGTGTCAATCCAGCTCGAGTTAACTATCCCAGGACACTGCCAGCATTTTATTACAGTTGTCAAAAAAGGAAAAAACCCAACAATTTTATTGTTTTGATTATTGAGATCCAGCCACAGATCAACTGAGCAATTAAAATCTCTAAATAACGTTCTCTGAATTGTCAAACAAAGGATTTGTTCCCAGTGGAAAGGACTTTTTGAAAGAAGATAGTTTTTGCTGTAATGTCTATGCCAGTAAATGGTCGCACTAATTGGAATTTACAGAAATATTTTACCAGTTTAACAATGCATGACATCCTAATAAGACTGTGATGACAAGCTTTTCTTTTTATGAAAGGTGATGCTACTGCTTGCTTCTAATATACATGGGCTCATGTGTCTTTTTATGACATGTTATAAATGAAATGTTTAGTAGAAATTAATCTGCCCTAGTCAAATCTTTCCTGTATATGAAATTGTGTTTTAAAAGCAGGACAACATAGTCTTGATTTCTATTGTTTTCATTTAAGTGCTCGGAATATTAATAATATATTTTAAGGCATCTTGGAATGAGATAGAAAAGGATGACAATTAAATGCATATTAAACTGCTTGTCCCAAATCCCACTCATCTGCTACTAGAATGTGTGAAGCTGGATTCCCTGTCTTGCCCCAGCTCAGATGGCTGGCTGAGTGCAGGCTTGGGACAGTTAATGACAATCTCCCAAGACAAGCAGGACTTAACATCAATATCCCTCTCCCTGATAATCTATATACTCTGGAGGTGGTGAGCCCTGGCAGGGTTTTGATGATTTTATGATGGCCTGTGTGTATTTACAGTGTGTTTAAAATGCTCTTTTTAATTATCATTTGAGTGACAAAGCTTAATCTTTCAATCTTTATCTGCACCTCCTGCTGATGTATGTTTGTTGGGTAACTAAAAAGCGGAAATTTACTAAGGCCCAAGCTTTATGCCAGTAATAATATTGAGGAGTCAATAGATGATTAACCTGCCTTTCTCCTCTTTATGAGAATAAAGGAATCACTTTAAAAAATCTCTGAAGGTGGCCGAGGTTTTTCAAAACCACCTCCTAGAAACATAGAACAGCTAGGCAGCACTGGGCAACATATGAATTGCAGAAAGCAAGCATGTATGGAAAAGAATATTTAAAATATCATTTGAATACTGTTCTTCAAGTACATTGATATAAATCCTTTGTCTATATCCTAAACATTTCATATACACATACATGTTTATGAATATATATGTAACACATGTATGTATACATTGTGCTATGTATATGTTATATACATACAAATTATCTCGTGGAGTTAGGCAGCCTGTCTGATTGGATATTGATATTTTGTTAGGTTTTAGGGGCTAAGTAAATACAACATAGTCATCATTCAGCCTATCATAGCTACATCTTAAAATATTCCCTTTGTATTATTTCACTTGAAATGCGATGAAACCCTGGGGTTATTGGTCCTTGGCGCAAATGAGTAAAGACACATATGTTAATAATGTATGCCAAGAATTTAGAATGAAGTATTGAACCTCTGTCTTGGTTTTCCAGAAAGATGAGACACAACCACTACTCTTTTTGAAAGCTCTTGTTTCTGATAGTAATAGGTCAGAATTTTAAGCAAAAGCAAAGAAAAACAATTCCCAGTAACTGGCATGTGTGGTTACTGACATGTGTGATTCTCTGATAAAGTTACTGATCATCGTCTCCGGCATATATAAAGGACCTGCAGGCTGCCTAAGCCTCCTCTCAAAGAAATCTTAAAAATCATGGATTGATTTGCAGATTTACTGGGATATTAAAAGCTGATGTTGTGCCTGAATAAGATAAGCATTCTATATTAGACTGTCCTGGAGAAACCCTCACGTGGCTAGGTGATTTTTTATTGACATCTTGGAACTAAAGACCATAAATTCTGCTATCAGGTAATATACTTTCCTAAGAAATAGACATCATGGATGCCAGAGCTGCCTCTGGGAGTCAGATAAAGCATTAAATCCCAGACCCAGCCCAACATCTGCAGCCTTGTGACCTCTCTCAGCCTGGTGATTGGTCAGCTTGGCTGCCGTTTATAACCCATCCATGCCCTGAGCAGGTTGTCGCTAGCACCACCAGTGAGTCACACGGAGTGTGCGTCCCCAGCGGCCCCCTCTGCACCACCCCACGGCTACTCCTACCAAAATGATGCGTATCCTCTGGTTGTCACATGGAGACTTAGGCAGCAACAGTGGAATCTGTGCTGAGAGTTCAGCTAAACAAGGCAGAAAGCTTACCAAGTCCCCTTGGTCAGGCAGGTGCTCATTTTTCGAGAAATCATGAGAGGGCCAAAGCATGGTAAGCTGAAAAAAGCAGATAGCAGGACAGAGGTAGATGAGGGATTGGGTGTGGGGAGCTGAGTCCGAGGGAAGAAGCGTGCAAGGTCCGGAGGCCAGAATGGCAGGCAATTGGATCAAGGATCCAGATTGAGTGGAAAGGCTCCGACTGAAGTTCTAGGCCAAAAGGTGTTTGGAAACTGGACCAGAATGTCTTAACCATGAAAAGCTGAAATCAACTTAAAAGCTACACAGTGACATACCAAGGATGGGGCAATGGGAGGAGTCCACCCCAGCTCTCCCTCTCAGAACCCTTCCGTGCTGACAGGGAAGGGCTGCATTGTCTACAGAAGGTTGAAAAACAGTAACAAAACAGACAAGAGTCTATCTGCCTTTCGTTACCACCATTCTCTGTCAGTTCTAAGCAACAGCCATGATGGAATATGCGTTCCTCTCTAAAGAAACCTTGTATTGGTCTAACATCCATCCAATTTCTGAATTACTCCTGATGTTTACTGGTGTATGTACAAGCTTCACATTAGCACATTTTAGTAAGACATCCTTTAAGAAACATTGTATTTGGCATAGACATCCACTCAGAGAATTTGTGCAGTCAACAACTGACATCCACTCATTTGTGCAGTCAACAACTGACACACACATACTCAACTGTACCCATTCATCTCAAGAGTAAGTTCTCACCATTTGGAAATGATTGAACCTTGCTTCTGGTGTGGTGTATATCTCCAACCACTATGCTTGCCACATTCCTTTATCTAAACAGTAGATGGGAAATAAACAGTGATCAACAAGACCAAAAACCAATTGGGGTACTTCAACTCTTCCATACCATGTGACCACTTCAAGTTTTTGTTTTTTGTTTAAAATTTAAAGCTGTGAAACAGTTGACAAATCTCTCTGTAATAGTTGTTATTTGGTAAATGAAACTTTTACTTCCCTATGTAAATTATTTTATTGAATTTAAATCATAATTTGAAGTTAAATAAATTCTTTTGTTCATTGGTTATTTTAAATTGACTAAATCAAGGAAATATTACTGAATATAATATGCTAATTACTGAGAAAATTTTATGATATAGAGGCAAGGGGTATGAAGAATGATTTGCTTCAGCTGTCACATATGCTAAGCACGTCCCTGGAGATGGGGGTAGTGTTGAATTCTGTCCCTGGAGAAGGGGATGGCTATCCACTTCAATATTCTTGCCTGGAGAATTCCATGGACAGAGAAGCCTAGCAGGCTATAGTCCATGGGGTGGCTAAGAGCTGGACACACTGAGTGACTAACGCTACTACAGTGAATTCAGTGCTTGTTGACATAATCAATAATGATAAGTAAACATGGGCACAGGATGACCAAACCCAAAAAGAACTTGATTCTAGACTTTGTGATATGATATCACCTGATATTCTTTGCATCTAAACTGGCCCCCAAGTGAAGCCAGGAATGCTATCACAGAAGCAGACACATCCATCAGTTTACCTAGAGTTCAGTTCAGTTCAGTTCATTTTTCTCAGTCATGTCTGACTCTTTGCAACCCCATGGACAGCAGCACACCAGCCCTCCCTGTCCATCATCAACTCCTGGAGTTTACTCAAACTCATGTCCATTGAGTCAGTGATGCCATCCAACCATCTCCTCCTCTGTCGTCCCCTTCTCCTTCTGCCTTCAATCTTTCCTAGCATCAGCGTCTTTTCAAATGAATCAGTTCTTCGCATCAGCTAGCCCAAAGTATTAGAGTTTCAGCTTCAACATCAGTCCTTCCAATGAACATTCAGGAGTGATCTCCTTTTGGATGGACTGGTTGGATATCCTTGCAGTCCAAGAGACTCTTCAAGAGTCTTCTCCAACACCACAGTTCAAAAGCATCAATTCTTCAGCACTCAGCTTTCTTTATAGTCCAACTCTCACATCCATACATGACTACTGAAAAACCCATAGCTCTGGCTAGATGGATCTTTGTTGGTAAAGTGATGTCTCTGCTTTTTAATACGCTGTCTAGGTTGGAGATAACTTTCCTTCGAAAGAGTAAGTGTCTTTTAATTTTATGGCTGCAGTCACCATCTGCAGTGATTTTGGAGCCCCAAAAATAAAGTCTGCCACTATTTCCACTGTTTCCCCCATCTGTTTGTAATGAAGTGATGGGAGCAGATGCCATGATCTTAGTTTTCTGAATGTTGAGCTTTAAGCCAACTTTTTCACTCTTTTCTTTCACTTCTATCAACAGATTCTTTAGTTCTTCACTTTCTGCCATAAGGGTGGTGTCATCTGCATATCTGAGGTTATTGATATTTCTCCTGGCAATCTTGATTCCAGCTTGTGCTTCACCCAGCCCAGCATTTCTCATGATGTACTCTGCATATAAGTTAAAGAAGCAGGGTGACAATATACAGCCTTGATATACTCCTTTCCCAATTTGGAACCAGTCTGTTGTTCCATGTCCATTTCTAACTGTTGCTTCGTGACCTGCATATAGATTTCTCAAGAGGCAGGTCAGGTGGTCTGGTATACCCTTCTCTTTCAGAATTTTCCACAGTTTATTGTGATCCACACAGTCAAAGGCTTTGGCATAGTCTGTAAAGCAGGAGTAGATATTTTTCTGGAACTCTCTTGCTTTTTCAGTGATCCAGCAGATCTTGGCAATTTGGTCTCTGCTTCCTCTACCTTTCCTAAAACCAGCTTGAACATCTGGAAGTTCATAGTTCACATACTGTTGAAGCCTGGCTTGGAGAATTTTGAGCATTACTTTTCTAGCATGTGAGATGAGTGCAATTGTGTGGTAGTTTGAGCATTCTTTGGCATTGCCTTTTGGGGGATTGGAATGAAAACTGACCTTTTCCAGTCCTGTGGCCACTGCTGAGTTTTCCAATTTGCTGGCATATTGAGTGCAGCATTTTCACAGCATCATCTTTAGGATTTGAAATAGCTCAACTGGAATGCCATCACCTCCACTAACTTTGTTCATAGTGATGCTTTCTAAGGCCCACTTGACTTCACATTCCAGGATGTCTGGCTCTAGGTGAGTGATCACACCATCATGATTATCTGGGTCGTGAAGATTATTTTTGTACAGTTATTCTGTGTATTCTTGCCACCTCTTCTTAATATCTTTTGCTTCTGTTAGGTCCATACTGTTTCTGTCCTTTATTGAGCCCATCTTTGCATGAAATGCTCCCTTGGTATCTCTAATTTTCTTGAAGAGATCTCTAGTCTTTCCCATTCTATTGTTTTTCCCATTCTCTTGTTTTCCTCTATTTCTTTGCATTGATCGCTGAAGAAGGCTTTCTTATCTCTCCTTGCTGTTCTTTGGAACTCTGCATTCAAATAGGTATATCTTTCCTTTTCTCCTTTGCTTTTTGCTTCCTTTCTTTTCACAGCTATTTGTAAGAGGCCTCCTCAGACAGCCATTTTGCTTTTTTGCATTTCTTGGAGATGGTCTTGATCCCTGTCTCCTGTACAATGTCACAAACCTCCGTCCATAGTTCTTCAGGCACTCTATCTATCAGATCTGATCCCTTAAATCTGTTTCTCACTTCCACCGAATAATCGTTAGGGATTTGATTTAGGTCATACCTGGATGATCTAATGGTTTTCTCTACTTTCTTCAATTTAAGTCTGAATTTGGCAATAAAGAGTTCATGATGTGAGCCACAGTCAGCTCCCAGTCTGGTTTTTGCTGACTGTATAGAGCTTCTCCATCTTTGGCTGCAAAGAATATAATCAATCTAATTTCAGTGTTGACCATCTGGTGATGTCCATGTGTAGAGTCTTCTCTTGTGTTGCTGGAAGAGGGTGTTTGCTATGATCAGTATGTTCTCTTGGCAAAACTCTATTAGCCTTTGCCCTGCTTCATTCTGTACTCCAAGGGCAAATTTGCCTGTTACCTAGAGTTAGGGAATGAGAATAAATGAGGGACAGGCTGTTTGTTGATGGTCACCCTGGGAAAAATATGCAGAGCCCACCAAAGAACTCCTGTGAAGTGGGGCAACTCAGCAGACGACAAGGAAGCCTTCCTCAACCAAGGCCCTTCTGAACTGAGAATTCAGAAAGCAAAATGGCAGCATCCTAGAAGACACGAGACAGCCAGCGGATGGTGCATGGCCGCAGACATGGGTTGGCTCTTTTGCAGCCCAGTGAGTTGGAGCAGAACGTAACAGAGATGAATGAAGCAGGCTGAGCGTGGAGAGGTGGGATTTGATTCACACTGGAGCACATGTGTCCTGTCTAAAGGGAGCAGCTGCTACTCAGCTCCCCCTAGTTATCATCCTGGGGGATATTGACCCAGATAAGACGTCTTTCAGTTTTTCAAGCAAAGCCAAACATCTGACTGTTTGAGCAAAATCTCTAGATTTCTTTTTCTTTTTCAAAAAATAACTGATTCACTTCTTTTTTTTTTAAAAAAAAAAAGTATAAAAGCCAAAACTGTTGGGGCCACAATAAATATTTGGGAGCAAAATGTCACCCTTGAGCCACCAATTTGTCAACTCTGCACCAGAGCCTTGCACCGTTTCTGCCATTCTCACATGATGCCAACCATAGGGTGAAGTCATGCCTTGGAATACTAGAGAGGGCTGAGAACCACGCTTAGGAGGAAAGTAGAGGCAACTCTTGACTTCAGTGATGGGGGCTTCTCTGGTGGTCCAGTGGTTAAGAATCCGCCTTGCGATGCAGGGGATGTGTGTTCAGTCCCTGGCTGGGGAACTAAGCTCCCACGTGCCACGCAGCAGCTAAGTGCAACTAGCTGCGTGCAACTAGTGAGTCCATGCTCCACAGCTAGAGAGTCTGTGTACCTCAACGAAGGATCCCTAGTGCTGCAGCCAAAGCCAGCACAGCCAAATACATACAGATAAATTAATTTAAAAAGAGACAGTGATGGAATAACTGTCCCAGAAACTGTCACAGTTTGCAGTCACCAGGGCTTCCCAGGTGGCTGACAGTAAAGGATCTGCCTGTAATGCAGGAGCTGTGGGTTCGATCCCTGGGTCGGGAAGATCCCCTGGAGAAGGGAATGGCAACCCACTCCAGTATTCTTGCCTGGAGAATCCCATGGACAGAGGAGCCTGGTGGGCTACATAGAGTCTATGGGGTCACAAAGAGTCAGACACGACTGAACGATAACACTTCCACTGACACTTGCAGTCGCCAAGCCCCAGGGAAAACAATTCACTAAGAATAGTCGCTGTCATCTGCTGGGCTCATGACTCTGAGCCAGGCATTGGGCTATCCTACCCTTCACAGCTGTGACCTTGGGGAGTCTTCCCAGCAGTGCCATGAAATGGATTTTTACTTCCCCACTTATGGATAAGGATGCCCAGCAAGATTTTGTCATGTTCCCAAGTTCAGTCATACAGTCAGGACTCCCAGCCCTGCCTCTCTTGGACTTCAGAGCTCAGGGTCTCAACCACTGAGCCTAAGCGGCCCAGTGGTGTGGGGCCACTGTTCACTATACTAGGACGCCAGAGCCAGCTTGCCTTGAATGCCACGCATCACCCAGGAGCTTCAGGAGCTTCCCCAGGAGCACAAAGATAACAGTCTCCTTCCATGGTTTTTGTCACCTGATCAGTAATTGTTTGAACACCAAAGCTGGCCACCACCCTTGTCCCATTATGGAAACTTCTCTTTAGCAAAAGCCCAGGGGACAAGGGACCAACTCAGACAGTTTGGCCCTGGAGCACTTGCGTCAGCATTCTCCTGCAAGAATATACTTTGACTTATGCATTGCTTGCTTAATAGACCACAAAAGTCAACATCCCTCTGAAAGAACAGCTCGTGCTCTGAGGCATCACGGGGCCTCAAAAGATCCTGTTGGGGCAGGATGTTGTGTAAAACCCACAAGTAGAGCTAAACCCCATGTCTTCTCATTATAATGTTAATATTTAAGAAAGCATCAGAGACAGCCTCTGTGCTTTCTCCCAAAAAAGGGGGTTGGGATTTTTCTTTCTCCTATTTTGCTTTTCAGACCTGGAAGCACATCAACTTTTTTTTTTTTTTTTTCAACAAAAGAATGTGTCTCTTGTCCCTGGGTATGGCAATGAGGCAGAGAAGAAGCCAGTGTTTAGAGCGGAGGGAGGGAAGGTGACTGATGGAACATAACTCCCATTGGAAAGAGATACAGGCAGAGGGGCTCCCGGGGCTGTCTCAAGCCCCACCTTCCCAAAGGAGGCAATGAGATTTTATTTCAGATCATGTCCGCATTCCATTTTCCAGGAACCTTGTGGCAGGTCCCCAATTTCTATTGTCTTCCAGCCCAGTCTGGGACTGGGCTTGCACTAGCGGGAGCCAGCCATGCAGGTACAGGCATGGCAGACACAGAAATGAGATCCAGCCTGACATCCACTCAGGACACATTCTTGAGTGACTGCGTGGCCTCAGAGTGCCCAATAGTCACCCCGCCACCACACACACTGGCCGCCTCTTGTGCACAGCGGGTTGAAATAAGCTCTGACCATGTTCAGTTCATGCCATGCCCTGCCCTCGGGTCAGTAGCCAAAGAGGCAGCAGATTTGAACCAAAAATAACAAGCGCTATAAATCATCAGATGCCCCCAAACACTGCAGCATTGTTCGGAGATTACAGCATGCCCTGGATAGTAGGAGATATCTAATCAGAAAGTCAGAATGAACAGCCCCATGGAACAGATGGGCGAATTCTATGGACTTTCCTTCCTTCAAAAGGGAGGGGCCATTATTTAAATTTATATACAGCGGAAGCCACTGGAACCCCCATTCTGATGATTAAATCTGGATGATCGCAGCATCCAGATGCATTAAACAGCGACCTTCTCAAATCAGACATGAGCAGAGACACCACATGGCCACAGCCAAGGACACAGAGAGCTCACTTTACAGGCTTGTGAGTCTCAGTGCTGGGTCAGTTAAAGACATTAGCAGAAAACAGACTGATTTCCACCAGCATCTTGGGCCAGGGGAGTTATCGCTTCTACTAAGTTAAGTTCCACCCCCAGTCTGTGAGTCTCGGAAATTATTCCAGTCAGAGTCATGCAATGTCAAGGAAAGAAACACGGCATGTAGGAAATAGAACTTGAACTGTTGAGTCAAGGGCAGTGTCTCTGCCTCCAAGCTCTCCAGCTCCTTTCACTGATCTGCAGAACGCAGGTGACCAACGTTTCAAAAATTTTACCATTTAATTCTTGCTTCAGAGGCTGAGAGCTTACAGAAGCAACTTCCCATGGAAACCAACATTCCCACAAATATAGAAGTTATATGTAGGAGACTTCCACTGGTGGTCCAGTGGTTGAGAATCCTCCTGCCAATGCAAGGGACACAAGTTCAACCCTTGGTCCAGTAAGATCCCACATGCCCCAGGGCAACTAAGGATGAGCGCAGTGACTACTGAACTCCTGTAACTAAGGACTGTGCTCTGCAACAAGAGAAGTCACTGCAACGAGAAGCCCCGTACATCATAGCAACTAGAGAGTAGCCTCTGCTCACCACAATTAGAAAACGCCTGCTTGCAACAACAAAGACCCAATGCAGCCAAAGATAAATAAATCAATTTTTTTTAAGTTTATGTAGGAAATGTGACCTCGAAAAATCACCATATTGAGTGAAATCTGGGAGGTGCTCAGGATGTTTAGTTCGCAATTCTGCCCCTGGTTAAAGTACTTAGAAGCTTAGGCATATACTCACAATATCTTTAACATCACCTTCATATATGCTATGTCATTTTTGATCCATTATCATACTCTCTGGGAATTTCAGGATTCCCATAGTCTATAATGGCAAAACTACAATTGAATTTAACAGATTGAGGCCCCTATATTGCTTCTCAGACAATTTCAGAAATTCTTAAAAGTCAGTTTCTCTGTTGAATAGTAGTGGTGAAAGTGGGCACCCTTGTCTTGTTCCTGACTTTAGGGGAAATGTTTTCAATTTTTCACCATTGAGGATAATGTTTGCTGTGGGTTTGTCATATATAGCTTTTATTATGTTGAGGTATGTTCCTTCTATTCCTGCTTTCTGGAGAGTTTTTATCATAAATGGATGTTGAATTTTGTCAAAGTGGTACATATACACAATGGAATATTACTCAGCCATTAAAAAGAATACATTTGAATCAGTTCTAATGAGGTGGATGAAACTGGAGCCTATTATACAGAGTGAAGTAAGCCAGAAAGAAAAACACCAATACAGTATACTAATGCATATATATGGAATTTAGAAAGACAGTAATGATAACCCTCTATGCGAGACAGCAAAAGAGACACAGATGTACAGAACAGACTTTTAGACTCTGTGGGAGAGGAAGAGGGTGGGATGATTTGGGAGAATGGCATTGAAACATGTATACTATCAGGTAAGAAACAAATCGCCAGTCTATGTTTGATACAGGATATAGGATGCTTGGGGCTGGTGCATGGGGATGATACAGAGAGTTGATATGGGGTGGGAGGGGGAGGGGGTTCAGGATTGGGAACTCATGTACACCCATGGCAGATTCATGTCAATGTATGGCAAAACCAATATAGTATTGAAAAGCAAAATAAAGTAAAACTAAAAATTAAAAAAGTCAGTTTCTCATGATAAGCAAATTTTAGTTTAAAAACTTTATGAGGTGGGAGGGATCATCCTTCATTTTGGCTCAAGGGCCCCTTTTGGTTGCAACGGACAAAAGAAAATCATTAAAAGCTAACTTTATGAGAAGGGAGAAAGGGTTGCAGTTTGGGGGCTCTTTTTAAATTGGGTTTGTCTTCTTAGCTCCTGCCTTGAGCAGGAAACAGAATCTATTGCATCCACAGATTTTCTTAATTGTAAAAAGTGAATACTCTAAAATGTATTTTTTTAAAATTGTGATTATGTTACAGTGGTTTCTATGTACCATCGATTAGATTTTGATTAAGGGTTTTATTAAATAACTAGTGTTTCACCAGCATCTAATTAAATCTTCTATCTAAATTGAACAGAAAATTATGGGTGAAAAGAAAGCATTTGTAGCCGACTTTATTACAGATAAGACTATTATTTGTTCATCTTAAGAATTTGAGATCAAATTTACAAGCAGCATCCTCATCAAATTTCTTTTCTGGGCTGCTGAGCCCTGGCCCCTTGAAAGCAGCCCATTATCTCCCCGCCTCCTTTTATTATAGTGTCCTGGTTGTTGGCAACACGCCCGCTGTTTAAGGTTACTTTCATTAATTAACCGAAAGTTAATTTCTTTGCAAGCAAAATCTCTGATCTCATTATGTTGTCTTTAAAGCTGAAAGCTTCAGGTTTTCTGGTCTCCTTTGATGGCACAATAAAAGCATGCTCTTTATCTTAAGGGAAACTGTCTCCAGGGTTTAATTTAATAGTCCTTGAAATAGTTACAGCACAGCCAGGCAGACTACAATAATCTGCCCATTTTAGAAAACCATGGCTTTGTCATGGGTAAGAGAGCCCAGTGCCTGGTACGGATGTGGACCATGAGGGCTCTGTGCTCACAGAAATTCTGCACTTTGCCTCTCGGGGTCCCATGTTTACACCCCCCATTCTGTGTCCTGATGGAGATCAGAACAAATGCCAATAGCAGTATCCCTTCCAAAGTGTGCATCTTATTCTCTGGGAGTTTGGAAGTTTGAAGGAGTGACATTTCCTCTATTAGCCTCTACTGTGTCTGCTAGGCTGTCTTTTGTCCCTCTGGTAGAAATGAAGCAACATTCGATGGTACTCAGAGTTTTGGGTAGTGGTTTGGAGCCTGCCAAACCTGAGTTTGAATCCCAGTCTTTCCTTGGAGAAGCTCTGTGTCTTTGGACAAGTCACGTAATCTCTTTGTCTTAAGTCTCCGTTTCTTCATCAGTAAACTTTAAATGATTATGCGAGTTAAGAAAGTTAAATCCGGAACTTGCCTTGGCAGTTCTTCGGTTGACTTGCATTTACAGTCTTGAGGGCTTGGGTTCCATCCCCTGGTCGGGAACTATCATTGAATTGTGCAAGTAAAGCAAGTGAATTGTTTGGTATATAAATTATAACTCAATAAAAAAAATTAAGTTAAATCAAGTAACTAATCCATAGTAGTGGTGTTAGTTGCTAAGATGTGCCCGACTCTTTGCAACCCCATGAACTGTAGCCTGCCAGGCTCCTCTGTCCATGGGATTCCCCAGGCAAGAAGACTGGAGCAGGTTGCCCTTCCCTTCTCCAGGGACTCTTCCCTCCCCAAGGATTGAACTGGGGTCTCCTGCATTGCAGGCAGATTCTTTCCCATCTGAGCCACCAGGGAAGCCAACTAATCCATAACAGATACTTGTTTGTTAAGTCCTCTTCTCTTGATGGTCCTGCTCTAGGCTTTACCAGCTACAAATGTGTTCCTCAATTTAGGGTTCAGCTTGATATTTAGGGGCTAGGATCCACAGTGCTACAGCGGAAGCAGCAGTTTGGGGGAGATGCTCAAACCCCACAAAGCATTTTTGGCGTGGATTTAATAAGTTGGGTTCTGAATGGCCCCGAATGCTCTTTATAGATGTGGGGACATGAAGAGTGTATTTCCTTTGTCTCTCTGAGTTAGCTTCATTCTCAATGATGAAATCTGGTTACTTTCTGGAGCATTAAATTCAGTGAGTTGAGAGGGGCCAGAATGTCTTGTCAGAGCCTCCAGGTGTAGGTCACACGGAGAGAAGAGAACTCTTCAGGTGGCTCAAGTCTCAGGAGCCATGCAGCTACATGGAGAAGCCATTTGTATTCCACTGAGCCCAGCGATGTTGCACACACACAGCTGAGATTTACACAGGCCAGGAGGCAGGGCTGCCAGGAGCCGGTAATGGCATGACCGGACACGCTGCTTCCGATGCCTGGGAGACCAGGTCTGCGCCATTTGCCCACGTCCCCGGTACCCATCACTGGTGAAGGATGCAATCGACTCAGCTCAAACAGGCCAAAGTCACTTAAGCAGAAAATCCCAGGTCTTGGGAAAGAAAAGTCCCGTGCCTCTGGGGCCCTTGGCAGAAGTCAAAGGTCCAAGGTAATGTATTGGCAAAGATTCTGTCTGCTTTGGTGCCTCATTCACTGCTGCCCTCACCGATGCTTTTAGGCAGGGATATTGTCAATGCTATTGATTAGTTGATCTGATAATCGGCAAGTCCCTGATGTGTTAAGTCTCCTTCTTTGGGCTGACTGCAAGTGGGGGCCGAGTGCATGCTTCAATTGGAGGGTGTCTCTCGGCGGACCTTGCTTAGACACCGCTTCTACAGTGAGTTTGCCACAGGCATGACAGTTCCCATTATTCTTTGGCTGTCACACTTAACCCTTCCGGAGACTTTTTCCCTAGTTATCTACATTTTCTAGCCTTACTTCATTTTTTTTTAACTTTTTATTTTATATTGGAGTGTAGCCAATTAACAATGCTGCGCTGTTTTCAGGTGGACAGCAAAGGGACTCAGCCATACATATATACGTATCCATTCTCCCCCAAACTTCCCTCCCATCCAGGCTGCCACATGATGTTGAGGAGAGTTCCCTCTGCTATACAGTAGGACCTTGTTGGTTAACCATTTTAAATATAGCAGTGTGTACATGTTGATCCCAAACTCCCTAACTGTCCCTTCCCCCGCTTCCATCCCCGCTGGCAACCATAAGTTCGTTCTCTAGGTCTGTGAGTCTCTTTCTGTTTTGTAAATAAGTTCATTTGTAGCCTTACATTAGATCTGGGAAAACATTTTGTCGTCTGCATTGGGCCTCTAGGGTCTCTTAATTTCTTAGCATTTATGACATTTATGTGTTTAGGTTTCTATTTTTTATTTTCCTTTTCTGTTGTGAGTGCACTCTATTCTCTTCAACTTCCCCTCCTGGACAACCCCCACCCCCGCCATGGCAGAAATCATATTTGCCTTTCTCCTCATCTGGTAGTGATCTTTAAGTATTCCATCAGCCACATCCCTCCTTTAGAAACTATGTAGCAACTCAGTGGTATAATGCATGGTGTCTAGGTGTCAAAAGAAAGAGTGGTCTTTGGTAAGGACAATAGAGTTATCTATAAAGAGCACAGAGTGATGATAAATAAGCTAGCACTGCATCATTCATTGCATTTTGTTTATCAGTTGCTTGTTTGGAGTCTGGAATAGCTAGAAACTTCAGAACCCTCTGGTTTGTCTTTCTTTAACTTGTTATTTATTCACTCCGCCCTCTCTTTGGCTTCCATCTCCAAGGTCTTCAACCTTGTTGAAAGGGCATCAAGGTGCCACTGGAAATCCCAGCCACCACTGGGATAAATCATGCCTTCAACTGTTGGGGTCCATCGTGCTATTTGTTCTACCTCCCAGCTCACTGTGCTTGACATCAATTACATTCTCTGCCTTGGTTCAAAGAATGCGAGATGAGTCCTTTAATCCCCTTTGCAAAATAATAATAACAACAACAACGACAATAAGGCCTCCGAGCAGAGAAAGTTAAGCCTAATTCAGATTTTTTAAAAGTGGAAAACGAATCATAAATACCTGAGAAATGAGGTTCATAATGCAAACCCCAAGAAGCCCTTTAACCTGGGCAAAATCCTATAACACAATTATATACAATTTCACACTTGACTGGAGCTGTTATTTGAGCAAAAATAACCATTTTTCTGCTTGCGCTAAATGAACCACGAAAGCCATGTATCCAGCTACAGAAAAATGTAGGCTCGCATGTGCAGTCTGCATGTAATCAGCGTACTTGATGGCAAGGGCATTGTAGGAGCAAAAGAGTTAATCACTGGATCCTGCCCACAGCAACCACACAATTAAGGGCAAGATTAGCAGAGATGAAAAATTTATTGTGAAAATGCAACGCTGGGTCTGCAAAACAAAATGATTTCGCCGAGCAGTTGTTCTGTTGCCATAATCCTAATGATCAAGTCTATTACACTAATAATAGGAGAAAACTAATTGCAGAGAGGACGGGACAAATCTTTTTAATCTGCGTTGTCATCCCGACTAAGTCCCAACCCATTTGTATTAACCTTTGCTGACAGAGTCACATGATGGACATAATTTCTTATAATTTACCAGCTATGGATCTAACCTTTCTTCATCAAATATTCATAAAGGCAGGATTCTCAATGATTTTCTGTCTCTCTTCATATTTACAGCTTGTTGTCTTCTTCCTTTTTACAGTAATTTGGACACAATTGAAGTCAAATGGAATTAAAGTTAAATGCCTTTAGCAACTGAGGTGCCTAAAAGCACAGACTTGGGGGAGGGGTCGTGAACTGGAGGGGAAGAGCCTGTGTTCCCAGGACCGTTCACATCCCAGAGGAGTTCCAGTGGGCTGCCCTGCCCCCAGAGGGGAAAAATGAAGTCGGTCGGAGAATGAAATGCCATTGCCCTGACTGGGCCCGCAGAGCGTGCACTCTTAGTTAGGCCGTGGATCGAGATGCCCAGAGGCTGAGCTGACCGGGGGCTGCGTGCCTGCCTCTGGCCACAGGGCCTGCTGGGAACCTAGGCTGCTGGGGCCAGGTCCTGTCTAAGCATGCGTCGGAGGGGCCCCCCGAGAAACATGCCAGGGGCTGTAATGGTGGACAAGAAGAGCTGGTTGGTACCGTTACTTAGAAAATGAACGTGAATATCTGAAACCATGCCTGAGAGCATTTCTGGTAGAAAAACATCTGTTTCCACTTTGCTTCTTTGTTGCTTTGACAGTTTTCTTAAGAGACATGTAGATGAAAGAAGTTTTATAAAGCTTAGGTGTTTAAAATAAGTATAGCCACTGGTCCTGTATTTTTTTTCCTCTCCCTGCTTGCAAGGCTTCAGTTTCAGTGGAATGGCAGGAGTTTGGGGAAGATGAAATAGTCTGGAGAAATCCCTTTTCTACTCCAGTCCTCAGAGGACCCTACCTTTACTGAAACAACCAGGATGTTGTAGGTAAATTCTCCTTTAAGATGCAAAGGAGTTGTTTTACCTGGTTGACTTCAAATTCCTATATTGACTAAACCAAGAATTTACTTCTTGCTGAGTTTCCAGAATTCTGGCTGGTAGAATAGAATTGAGAACTGAAGCTGCTTATATTCTTTAACAGCTGATTCATGTCCTTAACTCTAAGGTATTTTGGTTTTTTTCACCATTAAAACTTCATCAAGTACTCTTTGAGCACTACCCCTAAATCTCAGACCTTCTCACCCTTCGAAATATTTTCCTATGCATTTATAGATCTGTAGATGTACTGCAGACAAATATGTTTTCTTTGTTTTACCTAAATGGTCATGACAAACCACCATTGGTTCTGCCAGTCAATACCCAGCTTGCTTTTGTTACTCAATAACATATCTAGATTTGGGAATCTCCCTATGTTAGAACATATGATATAAATCTATTTAATTGTTGCAGAAATGTCCATAGGTTGTATATACCATTGTTCAGTGTTACTCCCATAATAATGGACATTTAGGCTGTTTCCCTGGAGAAGGCAATGGCACCCCACTCTAGTACTCTTGCCTGGAAAATCCCATGGACGGAGGAGCCTGGTAGGCTGCAGTCCATGGGGTCGCTAAGAGTTGGGCACGACTGAGCGACTTCACTTTCACTTTTCACGTTCATGCATTGGAGAAGGAAATGGCAACCCACTCCAGTGTTCTTGTCTGGAGAATCCCAGAGATGGGGGAGCCTGGTGGGCTGCTGTCTATGGGGTTGCACAGAGTCAGACACGACCGAAGCGACTTAGCAGCAGGCTGTTTCCAGTTTTTCAAATTATAAGCAGTTCTGCAAAACACCATTAAACCAAGACAGAGCACATGCAATTGTCTTAACAGCAATGCTGGCTTTTGCAAATACAGTTTTGAGAATGTTTATACTGACCTGATACAGCTCAGCACTGACCCATACTTTTCTCATGTCTTCTACCAAGCCAAGTTTCCTTTCTGATGGGAAGGACCAAAACAGTAATGAGACATTTGGTATCATACGTGCCCCACACATAAATAGACATTCCAGACGGCAGTGAATTAAATGTTTTCAATAGGGGAAAAATGATAATCAGCTGTAAGAAATGCCTCAGTAGAGCTGTTATTTAAGGAGACTATCATTGTGGTGAGTTTGCTGTTATACAGATTGAGTTATACTGAAGGTCAGACTATGCTCCCTGAGCTCCAGTTGTATCCTGGGAAATTCTCCTCCGTGGTACTGGGTTCTCTATTTGCCTTGTTCACCAACACTCATGCTACAAAGAGGTGTCTGATTATATAAAGGATGACTTGCCAGTTAGGATACATGTATGTGTATGGTGTTAATAACCATACCTCAGTCTCTTACAAATCTAATTGAAGATGGCAGGAAATTCTTTTAAAGAACTAAAATCTCTGGCCAGAAGCTTTGAGGGCTAAGTTCCATGAAAATGTTTACTAGGGATATCAGATACTGTTATTCTTCTGGGCTAGAATCGGATAGGTGCGGAGATGCTCATCGGCTCCCTCTGGGTTAATGGAAGAAATAAGGCAGGTACACAGTCAGATTCTATACATTTGTGGAAGTGCAGATTGAAAACCTCCAATCTGAGTGGGTGTAAAGATTCTAAGTTATTTTTTAAATAATTCACATTAACTACTGTTAGGTTTAGGGATAACAGTCTTGTCAGGTAGTGTTTCAGTTCAGTTCAGTTCAGTTCAGTCACTCAGTCATGTCTGACTCTTTGAGACCCCATGAATTGCAGCACGCCAGGCCTCCCTGTCCATCACCAACTCCCGGAGTTCACAGAAACTCACGTCCATCGAGTCCGTGATGCCATCCAGCCATCTCATCCTCTGTCGTCCCCTTCTCTCCTGCCCTCAATTCCTCCCAGCATCAGAGTCTTTTCCAATGAGTAAACTCTTCGCGTGAGGTGGCCAAAGTACTGGAGCTTCAGCTTCACCATCATTCCCTCCAAAGAAATCCCAGGGCTGATCTCCTTCAGAATGGACTGGTTGGATCTCCTTGCCTCCCAAGGGACTCTCAAGAGTCTTTTCCAACACCACAGTTCAAAAGCATCAATTCTTTGGCACTCAGCTTTCTTCACAGTCCAACTCTCACATCCATACATGACCATTGGGAAAACCATAGCCTTGATTAGACGGACCTTAGTCGGCAAAGTAATGTCTCTGCTTTTGAATATACTATCTAGGTTGGTCACAACTTTTCTTCTAAGGAGTAAGCGTCTTTTAATTTCATGGCTGCAGTCACCATCTGCAGTGATTTTGGAGCCCCTAAAAATAAAGTCTGACACTGTTTCCACTGTTTCTCCATCTATTTCCCATGGAGTGATGGGACCAGATGCCATGATCTTCGTTTTCTGAATGTTGAGCTTTAAGCCAACTTTTTCACTCTCCTCTTTCACCTTCATCAAGACGCTTTTTAGTTCCTCTTCACTTTCTGCCATAAGGGTGGTGTCATCTGCATATAAGAGGTTATTGATATCTCTCCCGGCAATGTTGATTCCAGCTTGTGTTTCTTCCAGTCCAGCGTTTCTCATGATGTACTCTGCATATAAGTTAAATAAGCAGGGTGACAATATACCACCTTGACGTACTCCTTTTCCTATTTGGAACCAGTCTGTTGTTCCATGTCCAGTTCGAACTGCTGCTTCCTGACCTGCATACAGATTTCTCAAGAGGCAGGTCAGGTGGTCTGGTATTCCCATCTCTTTCAGAATTTTCCACAGTTTATTGTGATCCACACAGTCAAAGGCTTTGGCATAGTCAATAAAGCAGAAATAGATGTTTTTTTCTGGAACTCTCTTGCTTTTTCAATGATCCAGCAGATGTTGGCAATTTGATGTCTGGTTCCTCTGCCTTTTCTAAAACCAGCTTGAACATCAGGGAGTTCACAGTTCACGTATTGCTGAAGCCTGGCTTGAAGAATTTTGAGCATTACTTTTCTAGCATGTGAGATGAGTGCAATTGTGTGGTAGTTTGGGCATTCTTTGGCATTGCCTTTCTTTGGGATTGGAATGAAAACTGACCTTTTCCAGTCCTGTGGCCACTGCTGAGTTTTCCAAATTTGCTGGCATATTGAGTGCAGCACTTTGACAGCATCACCTTTCAGGATTTGAAACAGCTCAACTGGAATTCCATCACCTCCACTAGCTTTGTTCATAGGAATGCTTTCCAAGGCCCACTTGACTTCACATTCCAGTATGTCTGGCTATAGATTACTGATCACACCATCATGATTATCTGGGTCGTGAAGATCTTTTTGTACAGTTCTGTGTATTCTTGCCACCTCTTCTTAATATCTTCTGCTTTTGTTAGGTCCAGACCAGTTCTGTCCTTTATCGAGCCCATCTTTGCATGAAATGTTCCCTTGGTATCTCTAATTAATTATTAGGGAAATGTAAATTAAAACCACAATGAGAGACTACTTCACACCTACTAAGAGAGCTATAATAATTTTTTTTTAAATAAAATAGCAAGTGTTAGCAAGGATGTGGAGAAATTAGAACCCTCATACATTGCTGGTAGAAATGTAAAACCACGCAATGCCTTTGGAAAATAATTTGGTGGTTCCTGCAGATGGTGACTGCAGCCACGAAATTAAAAGACGCTTACTCCTTGTTAGAAAAGTTATGACCAACCTAGATAGTATATTCAAAAGCAGAGACATTACTTTGCTGACTAAGGTCCGTCTAGTCAAGGCTATGGTTTTTCCTGTGGTCATGTATGGATGTGAGAGTTGGACTGTGAAGAAGGCTGAGCACCAAAGAAATGATGCTTTTGAACTGTGGTGTTGGAGAAGACTCTTGAGAGTCCCTTGGACTGCAAGGAGATCCAACCAGTCCATTCTGAAGGAGATCAGCCCTGGGATTTCTTTGGAAGGAATGATGCTAAAGCTGAAACTCCAGTACTTGGCCACCTCATGTGAAGAGTTGACTCATTGGAAAAGACTCTGATGCTGGGAAGGATTGGGGGCAGGAAGAGAAGGGGACAGAGGATGAGATGGCTGGATGGCATCATGGACTCGATGAACGTGAGTCTGAGTGAACTCTGGGAGTTGGTGATGGACAGGGAGGCCTGGCGTGCTGTGATTCATGGGGTCACAAAGAGTCGGACACGACTGAGCGACTGAACTGAACTGATACTAACTGAAAAAATTAAATGAATTACCATCTATGTGACCCAGCAAGTCCATTCCTATGAATAAATTCAAAAGAATTGAAAACATGGATTCAAATGGGTACTTCATAACATTATTCACAATGGCTACAAGGTGGAAGCAACCCAAGCATCCATGAGCAGATGAGTGAGTAAACCAAACATGTTATATACATCGAATGGAATACTATTCAGCCATAAAAGGGAACAAAATTCTGGCACATTCTATAACGTGTATGAACCTCAGAAACACATGCCAGCTGAAATAAACCAGACACAGAAGGACAAATATATGATTCCACTCATACGAACTGTCTAAAATAGAGCAACTCAGAGAGACAGGTCAATTAGAGGTTACCAGTACTGCAGCAAGAGGGAATGGGGAATTGCATAATGAATTTCTGTTCGAGGTGATGGTGAGAAAATTCTAGAAGCAGATACCAGTGATTCTTGTACAACATTGTGAATGCAATGAATACCACTGAATTTGTATGCCTAAAAGTAGGTAAAAGTTGGCAAATTGTACATTATATATTTTTTAACACAGTAAGAAAAGTGAATGGAACCAGATGTAGAACTTAAGCAAATCATCTAAAGTTTCAAAGGTGTGCAATTAAGGAACTGAAAATACAGAGAAACTCTATTGCAGTTGATTGCTTCGCAGTAAATCACCCTAAAACTTAGCAGCTTGCAACAACCCAGTTGCTGTTGTTGTCTAGTCACTAAGTTGTGTCCAACTCTTTTGCAACCCTATGGACTGTAGCCCACCAAGCTCCTCTGTCCATGGGATTTCCCAGGCAGGACTAGTGAAGTGGGTTGCCATTTCCTTCTCCAAGAGGGAGTCTTCCTGACCCAGAGATCAAACCGTGTCTCCATTGGCAGGCGGGTTCTTTGCTGTCTGAGCCACCAGAGAAGCCCTCAGCCACAGTTACTAATTCTCATATAAGACCCTGGTCTTCTGTGTGTTGACTCACCTGGATAGAAGGCTCTTCTACTGGCCTCACTGAGGGTCTCTCACCTGGACTGTAGTCGGGCAGTAGCTGGAGCAGAAAGGCTGGGTTCAGCTGGGGACTCTGGCATCACTCAGCCTCCATCTTTCCACCTGGCCTTTCTGTGCGGTCTCTCCTGCAGATCCCCAGACTTCTTGCAGTGAGGCTCAAGACACCCAAGTGCACAAAAGCAGAAGCTTCCAGGCTTTTTAAAAGAACTGATCTAGTGTCACCCATGCTGCTATCACTGTTTAAAGCAGATGACAGAGAGGGCCAGCTGAGCCTCGGAATATCCTGGAACACCAGGATAAGGAGAGTCAAACCCTAATGTCACACTGCAGGAAGACAGAGGATTATATCTGAAGTTGAAGAATCAAGGAACAGAAGTGTGGTACATATTGGTGAGAGATACACCAGGTAACCACTGTTGGAAACAAATCCAGGGCTGAGATGGATTAGAGTGGGGAACTCCTGCTTTTTTCATTGTATAAGCTCTTCTATATCATTAGATTTAAAACTGTGCCTGTGCACTGTTTCAATAACATGATAGGAGAGTTTGGAGTATGGCTGTGGGGCCCGATCACCTGGGCTCATATCTTGGTCACGTCAGTTATAATCTCTGTGACCTTGGGCAAATGACATCACCACTCAGTGCCTCAATGCTCCTATCTGTAAGCTGGGGATAAAACATCATAACCTCAGGACTAACCTGGTCCTGTGGCTAAGCACCAGTGGCTAAGACTCCGAGTTCCCAGTGCAGGGGGCCCAAGTTCGATCCCTGATCAGGGAGCTAGATCTCAAACGTGCCACAACTAAGGATTCCACATGTTGCAACCAAGGCTGAAGATCCTGAGTGCTGCAACCAAAACCTGGCACCCGAATAAATAAATATATAAATAAGTAAATACTTTAAAACAAAATCATAGCATCATAGAGTGATTAGGATTACATGAATAAAGTACTTAGAATGCCAATGAGGCACAAAGTAGACCCTCAAATAATGTCAGCTCTTAACAGCTATAACTTTAAAAAGAAGCGTGCAAACTCATGGTGAACTAGGGATCCTCAGACCAGATCCTTAGTCTCCTAAAGTGAAAAGTGTTAGTTGCTCAGTTGCGTCTGACTCTTTGCAACCCCCGGAATGCAGCCTGCCAGGGATTCTGTCCATGGGATTCTCCAAGCAAGAATACTGGAGTGGATGGAGTGGGTAGCCATTCCCTTCTCCAGATCTTCCTGACCCAGGGATGGAACCTGCTCTCTGGCATTGCAAGCAGGTTCTTTACCATCTGAGCCATCAGGGAAGCCCAACTCTGCCACAGATGAGCTGAGCAAGTCTGTTAACCTCAGCTTCCAACTGAGAAGGATATAAGCTAAGATGAGCTCCTAAGAATAGAGGTTGTGTCAAATCTGAAATCTAAAAGAGCCACGACTGTCAAAAATTAACCTGCTGAAACATGAGACTCCCTCCCTTTTCCGAGAGATTCTTTACGGCTGAGCCTGTTCCTTTATCCTCATACTCACCCACTATGGAGGCATAATTCAGAGCCTCACTGGCCGCCTGTCCAGAGACCTTCTCCTGGGACAGAACTTTATAAATCATTTTTAGTTAGTGGCCATAACTCCCAGGTGCTCACACGAGACCAAGTGGAAAAGGACATTAACTTGGAACCAATTAAATTGCTGCTAGTCTGTATTTGCTGGCCTCCTGGACGGATCTCTCCCAGAAGGCTGCTCATGTGGTCAGCCCTGGGTGAAACTGTTACGAAGGTAAAATCAGACTCCAGAGAATCCCCCTTCCTCGCACCCCAGGGAAGGCAGAGTTCACATGTTCCTCTGCTCCATCAAGGAAACAACGTGATCAGTCCAAGAGGTGACTTAAAAATCATCTCATCCTTAGAAGCAGTTGCATTTTTAAATGCCTTTCCTTTTCTTCTCTGTACACTAGAGGAGGGTGGGGAGGGGGGGATGAATGAATGGTACACTTTCTGGTCCAGATTAGAGGCCAGAGCAAGAACTGTTTGCAGTGAGGAGGCTGTCCTAAAACCTGTGCTCCCATACCACGTGGGCAGGCCGCCTGCCAATGGCAATTACACAGATGACCCCAGCCTCGTAACTTACTAGTGGGTGCTGGTGGGCACTAGGACCTGGGCCAGTCCATCTCCAGCTAGAAAGAGCAATTTAAATTAGGAACAGCAAGCTCCTTCCATCTCACCGAGCTCCCCTAGCAGCTGGGGGTGATGCGGAGAAAGCATAATGGCCCCCTCAGTCGGGTAGTCTGTGCCAACTCCCAGGTGGTCTCGACTGCAGAACCATTCTTCCAAAAAGTGTGAAATTCTAACTTAGCAGTCGGCTGAGAAGCCTGGCTCACTGGCAGGCCAGGCACGGGGGCAGGAGGTGACAGCCGCTAATCAGGCCCTCGCTGTGCCAGCCTGACTCACCGCAGCGCCCTGGCCCATTCCCCGCTGACCCTGCTCCTGTCGCGCTCAGTCAGGAGCCGAACCTCTCCACTAATCGGCCTGTTCGCGGGAGCCGGAGAGGTGACTTGTAACAGGCCTCTCGTTCCCAGCCTCCTCTATAATGACATTCTGCACAAGCAGAGTCGTCCTTTGATTCCCTGTGACCTTCTGGATTTTGGCAAATGAGAAAGCGCCTGGGATGAACAGAGAGGGCCCAAGGGTGTATTTCCTGCAAAGAGATGCTCTGGTCTTCCACCCCCACATCTCTTACTGGTACCAGGCAAGGACGCGGCCTCATTCATTTTTCCCTGGTGGAAAAAGCCTTCTTCTTTCAGAGACAAGGGTGCTCTGAGATGAGGTGGCGGTACTTGGCCCATGTGTGAGTTATTTACCAGACGAAACGCCGGGGCGCAGTGGCTGTCTCGCCTTGACAGATGAGAAAATGCTGTCTTAGTGCCCTTGCCAAGGTCACCCCACTAGCCAACACCCATATGGGGAAAACACATTCGCCCCCACCATCACCCAAGAGAGTGAGGGAACTGCAGACCCAAGCTTTCAGAGCCGCAGCGTAGAAGGCTTTGCACCAGCCTGCGAAAGGCGAGACCCTACAAGACTGTAAGTAACAAATAGATAGTGGCCGGTCTCTCTGCCTGCTTGCTCCTTGGAGATGCTCGGATAGGAACCTGGTGGCTGTGATGATTAATGAATCAATCTGCCCAGTTAACCTGCAGTTTGGAGGCCACGTGCAGCCCCTTAGGCAGTCTCTGGGCAACTCATCCTTCCTCGCCGAGGCGCCCACGGGCTTTTGTCCATGGGTGGCAACACTGGAAGCCCAGCAGAAGCTTCGGCTTGGACAATTTCAGAATTTGGTCCGCTTCTACTGAAGTGCAACCAAAAAAAAAACAAACCAAAACTGCTTTCAAACCGTCATTTTAGAGGGAACCCCTGCACTGACTCAGAGCCCAGCTTAGTCTTCTGTGGCTCCCAGCATCTAAGATGACCCTTCTTCCTCAGTCTGAATCCACAGCCCTCCGGAAGGAAAAGAAAAGGGAAAATTGGATGTGAGTTGCATTCGAAAGATACACTTCCAGTGAACTTTGGAATGCTGGGAGGCTCTCCTTTTCTCTTCCAGCGCAGACGGGAACAAAGCTTCAAGCGATGGGGATGGTCAGGTTCTGTGCTGCCCCCCTCCCTCTCAGCCAGCCTGGGGAGGGCCCATCAGGCCCGGAAAGAGATTTAAGGAGAATATTTCACTT
This sequence comes from Nanger dama, assembly GCA_917880005.1. Lineage (NCBI taxonomy): Eukaryota > Metazoa > Chordata > Mammalia > Artiodactyla > Bovidae > Nanger > Nanger dama. Next base: position 21,893,056 of record CAKJTW010000012.1, read on the forward strand.
CATCAACTCAACACCAGGAGTAGGTTGAACGTAGAAGTTTCTTCTCATGAAATGACTACCCAGTTCCTAAAGAAGAAAGTTTTCTGCAGAGGATGAGACTGGATCCTGTCACTTTCCTTCGTAAGCCCCCCAGGGCTTTCCCAACTCACTTAGAATACAGTCAGTCTGTACAATAGCCACTAAGGCCCTGGTCCTCTCTGACCCTGCCCCCTGCATCCCTTGGTCACCCTCCTGTAGCCTCCTTGCTGTTTCTCTTGACCATGCTTGACTCACGGTCACCTAAAATCTCTTTCCCCGGGGGAGATGCCTGCTCCTCCGACTCCAGGCAGAACCATTCCCCCATCCCTCATTTGCTCTCTTACTCATTTCCTGTTTGATTTGCTCCAGAGCATTTATCTCTAGCAGAAATTACCTTAATGTCTATTCACTGACTTCGTGTGGCAGAGAATACTAGTTTCTCATCCTGTCCCTTTTCTTTCCTTGTTCCTGAGTATAGAACCCCAGGTTTTTGTTTTGTTTTGTTTTTAAAAAAGCTTTTTATTTTATTTTGGAGTATAGCTAATTACCAATGTTGTAATAGATTCAGGAGGACAGCACAGGGACTCAGCCATACATATGCATGTATCCATTCTCCCCCAAACTCCCCTCCCATACAGGCTGCCACATGACATTGAGCTATGCTATAGAGTGGGCCTTTAGGTTGGTTAACAGTATGTACGTGTCGATCCCGAAGTCCCTAACTATGCCTTCCTCCCTGGCAACCATAAGTTTGTAGAATCCCAGTACTGATGGAGCAAAGAAGTTAGCACATCCAGTTAAAACTCAGCACTTCCCAGCCTCTTCTGTAGCCCGGGGACTGAGTTCTAGTCTGTGAGCTAGAGGTGGAGGTTGGTTGACTATCTTCCTTAGAAAGAGGAGGTAAGGGTGTATTTTACCCCTCTAGCCTTCCTGCTCCTGCTTGAGATACCAGATACAGTGGCTAGGCACCTGGGCCTTAAGGTGAGCTCAGAGATGGTAGCCATCAGCTAAGAAAGGCAGAGCAAAAAGATAGGTGGAGCAGCCCGAGTCCTGGATGTCTGTGGATTGCTGTCGTGTGACCTTCCATGAAAAAGCAAAAACAAGCTTCCCTCTTCTTCAGCCACTGTTAATTTCTGATCCCTCTTGCTGGCAGCTAGATGCAGTTTATAACTAATACTGCTGTTGTTGAGTCGCTCAGTCGGGTCTGACTCCTTGCAACCCCATGGACTGTAGCCCTCCAGGCGCCTCTGTCCATGGGGCTTTTCCAGGCAAGAATACTGGAGTGGGTTGCCATTTCCTCCTCCAGGGGATCTCCCAAGTCAGGGATTGAACCAGCATTTCCTGTGTGTCCTGCTTGGCAGGCAGATTCTTTACCACTGAGCCACCTGGAAAGCCCCTTATAACTAATACATGTGCTTATTCTGTCTTCCTTCAGTAGAATAGTTACCTCCATGAGACCAGGAACTTTGTCTAGTTCATTACTGTATCTCTAGATCCTTGTGAAGTGAACATCACTCAGTCATGTCCAACTCTTGCGACCCCGTGGACTATAGCCCACCAGGCTCTTCTGTCCATGGAACTTTCCAGGCAAGAATACTGGAGTGGGTTGCCATTTTGTACTCCACTAGATCCTTGTACCTAGTAAATATTTGTTGAATGAATGCATGAACTCAGGCACACACACAGAGCACTAACCAAACCCCTTCTGCCCCAGTTCTGTCTTGATCAGTAGGTCAGTAGGCAGGCACTTAGTAAGCTACACTGAGTTGTCATCCTTTTTTAAAATTGAAGTATAGTTGGTTTACAATATTAGTTTTAGGTGTACAGCAAGGTGATACAGTTATATATACATAAATGTATACGAATTCCCCAATGGCTCGGGTGATGAAGAATCTGCCTACCAATTCAGGAGTTGTGGGAGACTTAGGTTCAGTCCCTGGGTTGGGAAGATCCCCTGGAGAAGGAAAAGACTACCCACTTGCCTGGAGAATCCCATAGACAGAGGAGCCTGGTGGCTACAATCAGATATGACTGACTGACTAAACAACAGCGTATGTATATAGCTATACTTTTGAATCCTTTACCATTATAGTTTATTGAGTTTTCCTCCTTTTTGGTCACTGAACCCAGGAGCATAGCTATTTATGTGGGTAAAAGCAATTTTAATTTCTGAACATTAGCTGCAGAAACATCACTCAGTTCCTAGGGGAATAAAACACAGATTTGCTTTGGCTTTAAGATGATGACATTTCTGACATCTTTGGAGTTTGGGGCCTTGTTAGCATAGCAATCTTGATGATACAGTTGCTTAGGCTTCTTGCCCTTCTACTGAAGAGGTCCACTGAAATACAGTTTTATTCCTGTCATAAAACACCCATAGGTGGTAGGAGATGTTTATTATCTCTAATCTTGAAATGAAATGGCAGCTTAGAGAACCCGTGGATTCTTGGGCTAGAGTAGAATAGTGTCCAGTGGACTCTGTGATACACATGTGTAACCTCGAAGGAATGAGAATTTACCTGCAAAAATAGTTTCAGAATCAGAGTAACAGTGAGTGGTGGGACTTCCAATTCCACCAGTAGAAGTAAGGTTTCGTAGAAAAATGCTGAACTAGCAAATAACCTGAATTTCAGTCCCAGCTACATGACTTAACCAGCCATGTGACTGACCTAGAGCAAGGCCTCCACGTCCTAATCTCGCCAACTGGGCCAGCGCCTTTATTTTCTACCCTAGGAGTGAGGGTCACTTGAGATAAGGCATGGAGAGGTAAAGCATAGTATTTATATATAGGAACGGACTTACCTGGTGGTCCAGTGGTTGAGAATCCGCCTTCCGATGCAGGGGACACAGGTTTGAGTCTAAGATCCCACATGCCGTGTAGGCAGCTAAGCCCACATGCCGCAACCACTGAGCCCGAGAGCTACAATTCAAGAGAAGTCTGCGTGCCACAACAAAGATCCTGCATGCTCCAACTAAGACCCGCCACCACCAAAAATAAATAAATAAAATAAACATCGTTAAATAGATTTTTATATCAAATCGCAATTTTTTTTAAAGGTGGGAAGGACCTTAGGGATTGTCTAACCCAGCCCTTCGTTTTACGGATCTGAGTACCAGTGGCCAGAAAGTCAAGGTTTTGCCCACAGTCTCAGGATAGGTTAGCGGTAGAGCTGGGTCTTGAATTTCCAGACCAATATTTTTTTCCTACCCTCTCATCCTCTTTGTCTGTGGGTAATAAGATATTATCATTATTCCTCCTCTGACTGTGCCTTGTTCTTTTACTGTCTTCATCATAAAATGGGTGCTCTTACAGAGAGATGAGTTCATCTTTGTACACTTGGAAGTTCCGCGATGCAAGTTGATTTCCATCATCTGTGCTTCCCCACCCCTATTTATTGTGGCTGCCATTTCCTCCTCCAGGGTCTCTTCCCAACCTAGGACTCAGACCGGCATCTCGCATCTCCTGCGTTAACAGGTGGATTGTTTACCACTGCGCTGCCTGGGAAAGCCCATTTATTGTGGCTACAGTGTGCCAAACTGTGCTTTAGGCTTGGAGGATATAGCAATGAGTAAAACAGAAATTCCTGCCTTCAGAGAGCTTCACACACACACACACACACACACACACACACACACACACACACACACACACACACACACACACACACACACACACGGTATCAAGTGTTGTGGAGCAAAAATGGGGCAGGAAGAGATGGGGAGTGGGGAGCACGGGGTTGGATACAGAGGAAGGGGAGATGCTGCTCTCTTCCATCGGGCAATCTAGGAAGGCCTTGATCACTGGATTATGTTTAATCAATGACCTAAAGGAACAGGGGAACAAGCCGCATGGATATTTTAATGAAAGAGTTTTCAAAGCTGAAGGAACAGCAGATTCAAAGTGTTCTTTGCCTGTTTAAGGAAGAGCAAATAAGCCAGTAGGACTGGATCAAAGTGAATAATGGGACAAAAGGAAGGAGAGACCAGGAGTAGGGGTGGCGAAGGGGGTAGGTCATGTAGGGACTTGAGGACCATTGTAAGAATTTTGACCTGGACTCCGTTTTTGTTTTTGTTTTTTTCAATTCTTTATTGAATTTGTTTTGTTCCTGTCTTATATTTTATTTTTGGGGGGTGTAAGGCATGTGGGATCTTAGCTCCTCGACCAAGGATAGAACCCATACCATTGCTTTGGAAGACCAAATCTTTAACCACTGGACCACCAGGAAGCACCAGGACTCAGCTCTTAAATGGGTGCAAAGCATAGATTCATCGAAAGAATGGGATGTGTATGTGTTAGTCACTCAGTCGTGTCCGACACTTTGTGACCCCATGGACTCTAGCCCGCCAGGCTCCTCTGTCCATGGGATATCCTTGATTAACTGGCATTCTGTTTCAGCCCACCATTTTCTCTTTCCACATTTGGACAGCCTTCCCCCTGCCCCACTGTTGGTTAGGGGCTCTACTGAGTTTTCTGTGTAAGTGCTCTCGACCTGTTAACGAATGTTCTTAAAGGAGAGAAGAGGAACAAAGGTCCAGTTAGCCTCACGTTCGGCATAAGGTTAAAATAAACTTGGGAGATGCTTCTCGGCCTCCAAAAACCAATTAAGCAGGTTACTCACAAGTATTTCTAAGAACAGCAGCCCAGTGGAAAGAAACTGACAGGTGAGCAGATGGGAGAACCATCAACTCAAATTTATTTCACAGCTTACAACTCAAATGAGCATTCCAAAGTCAGAACAGCTGGCCTTTTATGCTGTAAGCCATTGTCCTTTGCTTTGCTCATCTCTCAAGAGTATGAGTGGGTTATGTGGCAATGGCCGTCTGTCTGTCGGTCTTTGACTTTGCAGGGAAAAATCCTTTGTAGGAAATAAGCTCTTGATGTAATCCAGATTCCTCTGTAATGTCTGCTTCTTCCATGGGTTATGAAGTTTCTAGATCCTGAAAATCGACGGCTTTGACCCCTTAGCTTTCATTTTCATAACTATATTCATTATCTCTGTGACGGCTATTATCTGATTCTGAGTAAATGGAATTTAACCGAATAGTCAAAAAGCAAAAATCTTCAGGTTTGCAAGAAGAAACATTTTTTAAAATGTTACAGTGCATCTGAAAATCACAGCTGTCTTGAATTTCTGATGGTAAGTTATTCTGGGAGCTTTCTGAAGTTTGAGACTGTCCCACCAAACTTTACTTAAGTTTCAGGCAACGGGGGAAGTCATGAAATTTGGAAAGGGTTATCTTTTGTCAATCATGGCCCTTTGTGGGGTACAGTGCTGACAGAGGATGGAGGAGACACCGTATTCTATGGCTGAAAGGAGGGCTTGATACTACCCTGTGGGGATTTTGTTCCAGTAATTGCATCAAATCGGACCTTCTGCCATGTTGCAGGTATAGCATTAATATCACTCATTAAGTCATAGGGCTGTATGCTTTCCCTCCCAATGGCAGAATCACTGGCAGAATATATTTTCTTCCAAAGTGTTTGTTTTCATTGTTGCCCTTTAAAAATAATGAGTGCATTCTCTTCCCTTGCAAGGAAAGTTACTCTAGACTGCTTTGAAATTGTATATCTTTTGTTGAGCACAGTTCTGCAGTGGTTCCATAGCTTTGTGTGCTGGGGAACCCAACCCGGTCTCTCTTAAAACTCCCAACCAAGCTGCCTCAGACCTGATTCATATAATCGTCCAGCCGATTTGACCTTTATATTGTTACCCTCAGCCAGGTAGAAGTCATGCCAGTTTCAGATGACCCTATCATGTGACCAGAGATCAAAGGTCAGCAGCTCCTAAACATTCGGCTGTCAAGGTAGCCCATTCATCACTCTCATTATGTAACTGACAAGCCGACAAATGAAGCTGGGGATCAAATTGTTTTCTACCCTCTGCCTCCTAGGCTTACACCCCAGTGGTGAGCCAAGCAGTCTCACATATTAAGTGGTTCCACGAGCCTGCCGGCATCCCTGGAGTAAGGGAAAGGAGTCCAGGAGGCCTGTTCTCTGTATTGGACCCTGAGAAGTCACTGGTTACCTGCTTAGGGGCCAAGTTGCAGGTCTACAGGAATCAATGCTAAGTCTGGTATCCTCTGAAATGGAGATGAATTTAATGTGAGTTCTCTATGGACCCAAAGAAACCCTCGTGTCCACCCCCGCCCCACATATGACCTTTAGCATCTTTGTGGTCCTTTGTGGCAGGTTAAGATTGCGTGTTTTTGCAGACTGGCGCAGTCTGAAGAGTCACATGCAGAAATTCACATGAACAGGACCTTCCTCTGGGGAGACTAGCTTGGGGCTAGATGCCTTCGGGAAACTTTTTAAAGCCAGGATCCAAAATGATTCTTTTGATGTCTATATTTTAGAATATTACAAAGAACTGGAGATTAGGAATCAGAAAATTTTGTCAAATCCTGACTCTGTCCTTTCTTGAGCTGTGAAATCTTGGACAAGTTAGTTAATCTTCTGTACCCCCTCTTCTTTTCGAGGAGGACATGCATTTAATAAGAAGACTCACACAGTGTCTGGGCTTCCCTGGTGGCTCAGATGGTAAAGAATCTGCTTGCAGTGTGGGAGATGTGGGTTCGATCCCTGGGTTGGGAAGATCCCCTGAAGAAGAGAATGGGTACCTGCTCCAGTATCCTGGCCTGGAGAATTCCATGGACTGTAGAGTCCGTGGGGTCGCAGAGTCGGACATGACTGAGCAACTCTCACTTTCACTTTTCACAGTGCCTGATGCTTAGTGTATATGACTGTGTGTGTGTTAGCCGCTCAGTCATGTCTGACTCTTTGCTGTTCCCTTCTCCAGGCGATCTTGACCCAGGAATCGAACCCACATCTCCCACGCTGCAGGCAGATTCTTTACCATCTGAGCCACCAGGGAAGCCCAGTCTATATGACTGGCTATGTTTAATGTTTCTATTACTATTATTACTATTCCTTTGGTCTGAGAGGAGATGGCATCAGGGAAGCAGGGGCATGAAATAGAATTTCTTTATAGGATCTCCCAAGGCAACAGAACCTCTGAAAAACTCGTAAGGGCCGAGGGTAAGGAGATGGCAGGATTACACAGTATAATCATGTGGGTTGGGAGGGAAGCCCCTAGAGGAGGCAGCAGATTGTACTGTAGAAGGGAAAAGCATGTGCCATCCTCCTGGGCCCTGAAAGAAAACACAGATGCCTTTCAGTTCAGTTCAGTCGCTCAGTCATGTCCGACTCTTTGTGACCCCATGAATCGCAGCACACCAGGCCTCCCTGTCCATCACCATCTCCAGGAGTTCACTCAAACTCATGTCCATCGAGTTAGTGATGCCATCCAGCCATCTCATCCTCTGTCATCCCCTCTTCCTCCTGCCCCCAATCCCTCCCAGCATCAGAGTCTTTTCCAGTGAGTCAACTCTGCATGAGGTGGCCAGAGTACTGGAGTTTCAGCTTTAGCATCATTCCTTCCAAAGAAAACCCAGGGCTGATCTCCTTTAGGATGGACTGATTGGATCTCCTTGCAGTCCAAGGAACTCTCAAGAGTCTTCCTCCAACACCACAGTTCAAAAGCATCAATTCTTCAGTGCTCAGCTTTCTTCACAGTCCAACTCTCACATCCATACATGAGCACTGGAAAAACCATAGCCTTGACTAGATGGACCTTTGTTGGCAAAGTAATGTCTCTGCTTTTGAACATGCTATCTAGGTTGGTCATAACTTTTCTTCCAAGGAGTAAGCATCTTTTAATTTCACGGCTGCAGTCACCATCTGCAGTGATTTTGGAGCCCCTAAAAGTAAAGTCTGACACTGTTTCCACTGTTTCCCCATCTATTCCCCATAAAGTGATGGGACCAGATGCCATGATCTTCGTTTTCTGAATATTGAGCTTTAAGCCAACTTTTTCATTCTCCTCTTTCACTTTCATCAAGAGGCTTTTAGCTCCTCTTCACTTTCTGCCATAAGGCTGGTGTCATCTGCATATCTGAGGTTATTAATATTTCTCCCGGCAATCTTGATTCCAGCTTGTGCTTCCTATTAAATAGCTCCGCAAGCCATTCCATTGCCAAAAAGTATCCCTGATTTTTATACTAGCAAGAGATCTTGGGACCTTGCCTTTTCCTCTCCTGACCTCTTGGAGATACTATCTGAGCACCGTATCCCTCATCCCAGTGCTGCTCTTCTTTGGTGGAGCCTTTGCCACAGGTCACAGCAGCTCTTTCAGTGATCCAGAGTGGGACGAAGCCCTGGTTCCATACACCAGGTGGACCGGAAACCCTGGTCAAAGGAAATTCCGTTTTGGCTCCCAAGTTGGAACTCTTACACCCTGCAATTTATGGTTACTGGGCTACATAATATATTAATGTTATATTTCAGAAAATTATAGGTAATATTGGTGTTGAGAAGAATTAGAACTATGAGAACCACTGTTTACATAGAAAATGTTGAGTTCCAAATAAATGTGAAAAACACAGCTGTTAATATTTACAGCAGCTGGGCTTTGCTTGGGTTATTCGCTTCCCCTCCCAATGAGAGAACAGTATAGAATCAGAGTTGCTGTTGTTTACTCACTAGGTCATGTCCAACTCTTTGCAATCCCATGGACTGTGGCCCGCCAGGCTCCTCTGTCCATGGGATTCTCTAGGCAAGAATACTGGATTGGGTTGCCATTTCCTTCTCCAGGGGATCTTCCTGCTGCTGCTGCTGCTAAGTTGCTTCAGTCGTGTCTGTGCGACCCCATAGACAGCAGCCTACCAGGCTCCCCTGTCCCTGGGATTCTCACCCAAGGATTGAACCCACATCTTCTGCATTGCAGGCAGATTCTTTACCACTGAGCCACCAAAGAAGCCCACACATAAAGTACTGCTTGTCTTTAAACACTGGAATTACTCTGCCTGGCGAGATGTTTCTATTCTGCTGGGCCTGGGGAGACTAAGAACAGAGAGCATTCAAGGTCCCGGATTGGTCTGAGCTCCATCCAAAGCAAAGAAGCCATTGAAGAAATTGTTACTCCTTTATATTGTTATTTCCCACTTTTTTCATGCTGGTCCTGGCAGTTGGGTTTTGCAGGTTAAATATATTAATCGATTTGATGTGACACTTCAGGGTTTTCTACTTGAGGGAAGCCCTTAAACTTTGGTGCTGGTTGACACTTTGAGGGAATGAATATATTCTGATGTGGCCGATTTCCTGAAAAAGGCTTCTGTTTGATGTGACTCAGAAGGACGGTCAACTCCTCATCGGGAATGAAAATTCCAGAAAAAAACTCTGACTTGGAGAAGAGTGCACTTTTTTAGTCCTTGGGTATTTTCTGATGAAGTTGTGAGTCTAAATTGTTCTAGTCTTTAGAAGTGTGATGTCTCTCACACTAGCTTTTTTTTTTTTTAATGCTTTCTTTTTAATGGCTACATTACATTTCATTGTCTGGATGCACATGGTTTATTCATTTTTCCCCCAACACATTTTAAAGCATTACAGGCCTCCCAGCCAATGTTGCCTGAGCTGTATTTTAAAAATAGAACTTGTGTCACATTGGAAAGGGCTGTTATTGCTGTTTAGTCGCTAAGTCGTGTCCAACTCTTTTGCAGCCCCATGGACTGTAGCCTGCGAGGCTCCTCTGTCCATGGCATTTGCCAGGCAAGTATACTGGAGTGGGTTGCCGTTTCATTCTCCAGGGGAGCTTCCCAAGGCAGGGATCAAACCTATGTCTCCTTCTTAGCAGGCAGATTCTTTACCGCGGAGGCACTTGGGAAGTTGGAATGGACTATGGAGGTGTAATTCAACATTTGTGCAGTAGTCTACATATTTTAAAGGACTTTTATACACATTGTTTAATTTTTATCTTCACCTAGTCCAGTGAAGCACAGAAACATGGAGTTCACATAGCAGTTGAGGAAACTAAGAGGTCAAGAAATTATTCTCAGGGTTACCCCAGGAATACAGTTGACCCTTGAATAGATTTGAACTAAGAAGATTCCCTGATACGCGGATTTTTAAAAATAAATATACAGTCAGACCTCTGTATCTGGATACATAACCTGAAGATATAGAGGGCCAGCTGAAAGGGATATGAGCATCCATGGATTTTGGTACCCAAGCGGGGATTCTGGAATCAATTCCCCCAAAATAATTGGGGGATGACTCTATATACCTGGGGATGACTGTCTATACCCACGGATAACTATATAATTAGAAGTAGTTTAGGCTCTTAAAAGATAAAGGAGTGGGACTTTTCTGGTGGCCCAGTGGTAGACTTCATACTCCCACCGCAGGGGGCATGGGTTCGATCCCTGTTTGGGGAACTAAGATCCCACATGCCACAAAGCACAGCCAAAAGAAAAGAAAGCTCTGTCAAAGATGAAGGCATATCTTTTACGTCTATAGACAAAAGATATTTATGCTCTGAGAACCTCAAAGTCATTGGAATGAAAAGAAGAAAGTTTTATCTGTTCATTTGCTGTAATTATTGTCGTAGAAGCATGATGAAAACCTTTTGCTCCTTTCGTTCCCCCTGAAATGGCTTGGAATCTCCTGAATACCTGAATTTGGTGAGAATATCCAAGGAGTCAGGGGATAGGGCCCATTTTGGTCCAAATGGGAATCCATAAGAAAGATGGAACATGGTAGAAAGGGCAGCCTACCAAATGTCCAGGGTCTGCCCATCCCCTGCTCTCCCACCTGCCACTGAATTAACCTTGCCTGAGGCAGCTCTCTTGTGAAACATGGCTCAAATGCCAACCTCTTCCTCTCTCAGGTTATTGTAAAATCAGTGCTGCGTGTTAAGATTCTTCAGGACGCTCAAACAATATACAGAATGTACTTACTTTATCAAGAGTTACTCTCTTCTTTCACATTAAAGAATTCTTTCTTAGGAGTTTGTTTTCCTTGTCTCCTCAAGGCCTGTGCTTTGTAATATTTAATCCATCAAGTTCTAGTTTCTGGTACTACTTTTTTTTTAATGCTTGCTTTATTCCAGTCCATCTTTTAGCAGGAACCATTTCTCCCGAAATCTTGTCATTTCATCACCCATACTTAATGGAAATGTTACCTGTCCTTCTTTATTTGTCGCAAAAATTTAAGGATGAGGAGGAAGACCGTACATGTTTTCTTAAAATCAATGGCCAGCACATTACTGTAAAACCTATTGATTAAAAACACAAAGTATAATGTTAGTCATTTAGTCTGTGAAGTGATGCAATAAGGGAAGAAATTTATCCTCTGACTCTTGCATTAACCTTTTATTGACTGCTTGCATACCCATAATTAACACACACTTTAGCTAAAGTGGTTAATTTCAGCATGGCGACCAGTGCTCCCTAATGTAGCTGCCGTCCTGATGATCCAGATGGAAGTGTAGCCCTGGGGGAAATCAGCGAGCAGTGGAGCCCTGCATGAGTTACACCTGTGGGTGGGGACGAGGAGGGGACCTCTGGACAGTCAGCTCACAGACCAGCCGACGTGACACCTTTCAGCTGCTTCCTGTTACGTCACTAGGTTATTCAGGGAGAACCCTTCCTCAGTAGCAGGAGTTTTGAGGGTGGCTTATAGAGTCCTTTGAATGGAAACAATGTGATTTTCGGAGGGAGAGAGATGAAGTCTATGTCATTTTCCTCTGCTCCCTGGCAATGCTCCATAAAAGGAGCAGGGTTTTCTAAATGAAAGTGAAAGCCACCAAGGCTTCCTGGTGGCTCAGATGGTAAAGAATCCGCCTGCAGTGCAGGAGACCTGGGTTGGGAAGATTCCCTGGAGAAGGCAATGGCACCCCACTCCAGTACTCTTGCCTTGAAAATCCCATGGACAGAGGAGCCTGGTGGGCTACAGTCTACGGGGTCACAAAGAGTCGGACACAACTGAGCGACATCACTTTCTCTCTTTTCTAAGTAGATCTAAGTTTATTTGTTAATCCAAAGCATTCAAAAGAGGATTTTTTTTTAAGGATGGGAGTCGAGAATACAGGGTAGAGAAGGGAAACTGTAACTTTCTTACTGTTTAGCTGAGTTTTTTTTGCTGTTTAGCTGCGTTTCTTACTATTTAGCTTCTCTCCTCTGTCTGTAAGAAAAGAAAGTGAAGTCGCTCAGTGGTGTCTGACTCTTTGCGACCCCATGGACTGTAGCCTACCAGGCTCCTCCATCCATGGGATTTTCAAGGCAAGAGTACTGGACTGGGTTGCCATTTCCTTCTCCAGGGAATCTTCCCAACCCGGGGATCAAACCTGGGTCTCCTGAGTTGTAGGCAGATGCTTTTACTCTCTGAGCCACCAGGGACGCCATGTCTGTAAGAGATGGAACCAATTCCACGCAAACCACATGGCCAAGCATAGGGACGGGACAAATGCCTCCTAGGAAAATTAGAATCTTCTTCGTGGCAAAGATGGGAATAGACACAACACAGCCAGTGTCCACCACTGTCAGGATTCCTAAATCATTGCTTAAGAGAACTCAGGGCCCCTTGATTTTGCAAGAACCACAGAGCGTGCACGCTGAGAAACTATCCAACTTCGTTTCCTGGAAATGCCAAGTCAGCCTGAAACAACTGCCACTGAGGTAGTCCAGCGACAGTGCCTGTTAAGAATCCTGGGTCTTCAGGAGCAACCGCTAGGTCTTTTCTGAGTCTGAGTAGTTTAGCCTGTCACTGGAGAGTCGCAGCAGCTTGCATACATAAGCCTTGGCATCCTGGAATGTCACATTGTGCTAGGATTCAGCCTCAGGCTCCATCTGATTTAAGCCAGAAAGAGTTGCTCTGGCTCTCCAGTTTCCCCCGCAAAGAGCCAATCCAGAGGCCACCCCACCCAGTTTGTTGAAGGGAGGGGCAACAGGCAGCCCCCTCGTTGGCATCTCCGGTCGTCACTGGAGACACCAGTTCACTACTGGTAGGAGAAGTAACAATAGTGACAGTTCAGTTCAGTCGCTCAGTCATGTCTGACTGTGACCCCGTGAATCGCAGCACGCCAGGCCCCCATAGTGTTTAGTAATAATGTGCCAGGCGGTGTGCTAAGTACTTCACATGTGTTAATCCCTATAACTTTCACAACAAGCCCATATGTAAGGTACTATCATTTCATCATCATTATTCTCAGTGAGAAACTGAGGTTTGGTGAGTTTAGGATACTCAAGATGTCAGGCCCCAGGGAAGTGGCAGTGCCCCGTGTCCAGAGGACACCTTCACCACTGTGCTTCCCCATCTTAGGAAATCAGGATGGAGAGAGACTGAATACGTGGTTTGAGCAGGAGCTTCCCTGGGAGCTCAGTCGGTAAAGAATCCCCCTGCAATGCAGGAGACCCGGTTCAATTCCTAGGTCAGGAAGATCCCCTGGAGAAGGGATAGGCTACCAGCTCCAGTATTCTTGGGCTTCCCTGGTGGCTCAGACAGTAAAGAATCCACCTGAAATGGGAGAGATGTGGGTTTGATCCCTGGGTCGGGAAGATCGCCTGGAGGAGGACATGGCAACCCACTCCAGTGTTCTTCCCCTGGAGAATCCCCATGGACAGAGGAGGCTGGTGGGCTACAGTCCATGGGGTCATGAAGAGTCAGACACAACTGAGCAACTAAGCATAGTACAGGAAAATATGCCTCCAAGTCATTCTCAAGCCTTTCTTTTTAGTCCCAGTAATCTGGCATGGTATTGAAGCAGATGGTATGATTTGAGTCAGGGCTGACTGTCCTTTCTTGTAGGTGGATACAGGACCTCAACAGCAAGCCCTCTGCGGAGCCCAGTCATGATCATTGACAAACTGGCAAGGAGGGCTGAGCATTAAACGAAGAATTTGGTTTTGTTTTGCAGCTTGTAAACTCTTAGTGTGGCATGTGGAATCTAGTTCCCTGCCCAAGGGTCGAACTCGGGTCCCCTGCGTGGAGAGCATGGAGTCTGAGCCGCTGGCCCACCAGGGAAGCCCCTGAAGGAAGCTCTTTAAAGTGCTCTTGAGGGGACTTCCCTGGTGGGCCAGCGGCTCAGACTCTGCACTCCCAGTGCACAGGACGCAGGTCTGTTCTCTGGTCAGGGAACTAAGATCCCTCGTGTCTCAGAGCAACTAAACCCTAAATTAATGAACTCTAAACTACTGGAGCCCGTGGGCGACAACTAGAGGGTCGTTGCCCTGCAATGAAATATCCCACATGATGCAATGAAGATCTTGAGTGCCGCAACCAAGACCCAGCATAGCCAAATAAATGAATAAATGAATATATATTAAAAAAATAATGTGATCTTGAAAGATCTGAATTAAGGCCCTGAAAAGCCCCAGCAAGGGGTTCTGTCTCTAGTCCAGAGGGAGGCGGGGGTATACACAGCTCCTAGCCTCTCAGGACCAGCATGAGAAGGAGGTAGTCCCCATGTCAGTCAGCCCTTCCACCAGAAGAACAATAGCAGAAAATCAGAGCAGCTTCACCCAGAAGAAAACTGGATGGGCTTCGGACATGTGCAATACAAACTTCTACAGCAGGTGTTCATATTTCTAATACTTTCTCAAAATGAGACGGCCAAACCCATCTGACAGGTGAAAAAGCATCTCTATTGACTTTGGACAAACCTTACGCTAGCCGAAGTGGAGCAGCACTTATCATAGCCCTTTAATCTGCCAACCAGGATAATGTGTGCAGAGATCATTTCCCTGCCGTGAGATGGAAGTGCTCAATTTGGAATAACTCCTCCCTGTCTGGTAAATTGAGCCTTACTCTCTGATTCCGAGGCCGAGAGACAGCGCAATTTAAAAAGCTTCGCAGAGTTCCTTTCTAATTAGTCGCAGCTTTCCTTGAATATTAATTTCTCCCCCATCCCTTTCATGTGATTTAGAGACTATATCTCTAGAACTGAAGTGAGCGGCAGCGTCTCAAACACCTATTATTATTAAGTAGTCTGTAGAACGCGCCTCTGTTCTTCGGTGCTGTGTGGGCTTATCAGTGCAAACAGTTTAATATTTATGCTAAGAGGATTGTCAAAAGCAGCTTCTGTTGCTTTAATTTTTGTTTTAAATAAATAATGAGAACATTTAAACACATTACTCTTCTTGGGGCCCTGAGGTCAGCTAATCTTATTATTTATGAAGTGATGTGCTACATAATAGTACTTAGTGCATGTTAACAGACGCTATTATCAGGGCCCGATGCGGAGAGCCGAAGATATATTGGAATGTTATGTGTAATGTACGACGGATTGAGTGCACAGAATGCCGGTGGAGCAATTAACCACCCGAGAAAATAGGTGTAAAGTTGAAGTATGTTTTCCCATGGGGATCCCTTCACCATTAATAATTCCCCAGAGGAGAAGATGTCTTTTAGTTAGGAGCCTTCTCGACCATCAAGGCTTGGAAATAGGGTCGGGATGGTCCATTCTTTGATCTCTCCATAGTTAGTCCTACACGGAAGGCACATGATGGATGGGTAGGGCCACTTTTTTAATTGATTTAGAGGATAAGGCCGAGAAGGTGGGGAGTGGAGTGGCAGAGGACCAGGCAACTCTCCCAGATGTACTCAAGAGTAATTCTTTTGGGGGCATGCACTGTCCCTACCACGTGCTCCAAGAGAACAGAGAAATTGTTCATTTCTCATTGCAATCTGTGTTTTCTTCTCTCTGATCCTCATTTCTCAGATACATAAAGCCAAAGCCACCAAGTTTTCCCAGATGAATTTCCAGTAAGCTGGTCTCTTGGAGAGGTAGCTGCCTGCCAAGGTGTGACAATGTGGCCCCAACTTTTTTCCTCTGAGGCTATAATTTAGTTGCATATGATAATTAATTTCTCTACTATTGATGAATAATCCATTTAATAAAAACCATGATTTAAGTGTTTTCCTTAGGGAGTCACTCTTGCTAGCCTCTTAATTTAATTTTGTGGAAGTTTTCCCCACCTATTCATCAGTGGAAATGATTATTAACCTCTATTTGCATATATCCTTATAAATCGGTCTCTCCTTGGAGTGCCTTTTTCCGAGCACAGCAAGCTGGGACACTTGTAAATCTCCAGGATCTCCGAAGTCAATCCCAGTCTGTAATATTGTTTAATCTATTCTTGGACGTTTTAATGCAGTAAATTCAATTTAATCTTTCCCAGTAATCTAGTAATACATGGGAATCCCACAAACATTTAAATCTGATAATGGTTTAATCACACACTTTAAATAACAGTCGAGATAATGAAAAAATAATTCACCATTTTAAAGGCAGAGTAACTGAATTTCCCCCATGATTGGCTTCTACAAAGCCCTTGAGAGATGATACAAATCTGGGAACTGAAATGAAGAAGTTCCAGCCTCATTAAGAACAGTTCTTCCTTCTTATAAACACACCTGCTTTCTGCCTCCCAGACTCGTCTTTCCTTCCTCCTCATCACCACCGTCACAGCGGATTGCCAGGGTTGCTCCAAGTATGGGTCTTGCAGTCCTTTCTTCCCAGGAATTAACTGCCTATTCTTTCTTTTCCAGGTGCCAGTCTCGAATTGCCCGAACTTTACCCGCTGATCAGAAGCCAGAGTGCCGGCCGTACTGGGAAAAGGGTGATCCTTCGATGCCTCTGCCATTTGACCTCACAGAGATCAAGTTTCTGAACTCAGAGGTCTGCTTCTGGAGACCAGGCCCTAGAGACAGAGCTCAGTTCTCAGGTGGAGGAGGAGCAGCTGTTTTCAGTTCCTCTCCTCCGCCCCTGTCATGGGCTTAGGAGAGGGCAGTGTGGGGTAGACTTGGCCTTGAGATTGTAGAAACTGTTGAGATGCCAGAGAATGGCCTTGGAGATTGTTTCCAGTTGGGAACAATTAGGGAGTAGAACCCATGAAGATTAAAATGTTTGCAAATGACACAGTGTTATAGTGATTTGGTATTAAAAATACCCAGAAATTGTAATACCCCCCAAAAAAACAAAACAAAACTATTCCCCACTTGGATTTTTAATGCAAGCCATTCCACTCCTGCAGCCCAGGGAGTGACCAGAGTGAACCCAGCCTTTGGCAGAACCTAACCTACTTTCCTCTTTCCCAAGCCTTTGCAGAGTCCCTACAGGGGATCTCTCAAGTCATGGAGGAGAAGACTGAATTTAAAGGCGTTTAGCCCATTTTCTCAACACACCCTTCAGAGGCTCTGCGGTCCAGTATGGTAGCCACTAGCTGGTGGGGCTTCTACCATTTAAATTCCATTTTAATTGTAATTAAAAAATTCAGTTCTTCAGTTGCACGAGCCACATTTCAAGTGCTTAGTAGCCCAGGTGTGGCTAGAGACTACTGTATTGGACATAGAA
Organism: Nanger dama; assembly: GCA_917880005.1. Classification (NCBI taxonomy): domain Eukaryota; kingdom Metazoa; phylum Chordata; class Mammalia; order Artiodactyla; family Bovidae; genus Nanger; species Nanger dama. Next base: position 21,910,260 of record CAKJTW010000012.1, read on the forward strand.
CGTTTTCATCATTGTAGAAAGCCCTGCTAGACGATACTTCTGCCAGAAGTTTGAGAGCGAGAGAGTCAGTCTTCCAGTTCTCTGTAGCTGCTCTCCCCACCAGCAGAATAAATGGAAAGAGCAATGCCTTGCTGGAAAGTAGCCTCTTTCCCTTCTCTAAGACAGCCAAGGTTGTGAGCCCTGTACTCTGCACACGGGAATAGAGCAGTGTTGAAGATTAAAATAAAACTGACATCCTGTGTTTAGGAAGTTCCCCTGATCTAATGAAGAAGACAAAACTCTGTTTACATCGCTTCGTGGATTTAACCAACACACTGCATATTTCTTTTCCTTTAATTTCCCCATTCTCACATAATGGCTAGAATTGAGGCTTGAAGAACCCTAGTGCCCCATCCTGATGATGCTGGAGCACCAGAGAGACGAGAAAGAGGTTAGCACTTGGGCTTTGATTTTCGAGTGCCTAGATGCAAATGCCCACTGGCTTGTGATCTTTGACGTGTGACTGTGCCTCAGTTTCCTCATCTGTATAATGGGGGTACTACAGGCACACCGATTCCGAAGGTGAAGATGAAATGAAATAACCTAGCTACAGATTTAGAACAATCTGTGGTACGTAGTTAAACACGCAGTAAATATTAGTAAAATATTATATATCAGTAAGCTGACCTGGCTGTAGGCACCTTCCCCCTCCCTTCCTCAATCTTGGGGTCAGTTTGTCTCATGATGCCATGAACCCACCTCTCCCTTTCGGGCCTGGCTCTCACCCTATGGTGGCCCCAGAAATCACAAGACTAGTCAGCCCCTCTCCCCAGCCTGTCGCCTTCTCTTGTCATCTGCAGTATTCAGGAAGCCGAGGAGCTTTTTACCCATTCAGAGGTACCCTGAGAACTAAACTCTCCTGCCATGAGAATCTCACCGGTTCAAGGTATGGGCTCATTGCTATGGAGTTAACCTCAGAGAGATCATGACACACAAGGCAGGTGGGGTTTCACCGTCATGAGACTCTCAAATCTTAGATGAGTTCCCTGATGCCCATAAGCCTCAGTGTCCTCATCAGTAAAAGAAGTGCTCCCTCTTATGGTTGCGGGAAAGATGAAATGAAATCATAGAGGCAGGGTGTGCAGGGCAGCCTCGGGACCACATAGCCTCGTGTTTTATTTCACCCTCCGGAATGTTGGTTCCTTGTCATAGTTCATGAGAAGCCACTACTTAAAAATGGAAGATTTCATATAACATAAAGATGTGTGCACCCTCTTTAAAATTCAGAGCATCCAGCAGCCTCCATCCTGACATGGCAGAGAGCTAGGTAGCATCCTCTTAGGTGGGGCATGAACCCTCCGTGGCCCCCATCACTCCCAGTTACCATTTATTGCGAATCTGACCATCTTTGCCCCTTCACGTCAGCACTTGCTTGCTTGTACCTGTAGAATAGAAATAAATAATAACGTTGTGTGCTTACCCCAATATGTGTGTATTACTATCCAGCTATTGTTGTGGACTGCTTGTACTAATATGCCATGTACATTATCAAACACACATAAACAATAAAAATATTGAAAGGATGAGATAAGAAACCAAGAGAGTGCCTGCTCTGTTTCTCCTTTCACAGGTGCAGGTGAGCATGCTTTCTGGGCCCAGCGGGGTGGCGCCGGGGGCGGGGGGGGTAGCAAGTGAAGAGTGTGCTCAGGGTCTTTCAGGTGAGGAAACAGCCAGTGTTGGAGAAACCACCTCCAGCTGCTGCTGCTAAGTTGCTTCAGTCGTGTCCGACTCTGTGCAACCCCTAGACAGCGGCCTGCCAGGCTCCTCCGCCCCTGGGATTCTCCAGGCAAGAGTACTGGAGTGGGTTGCCACTGCCTTCTCCAAAGCACTTACAGGAGTGAATCCAAAAGGTGAGATCATGTTTTCTCGGAAGTGGTGGCTTTCAATGAGCTTGAGCTCAGTGTGTTTGAGGATTACCTATGCTTGCTCTCGGAGAAGGCGATGGCACCCCACTCCAGTACTCTTGCCTGGAAAATCCCAAGGACAGAGGAACCTGGTAGGCTGCGGTCCATGGCACGAAGAGGCGGACATGACTGAGCAACTTCCCTTTCACTTTTCACTTTCATGCATTGGAGAAGGAAATGGCAACCCACTCCAGTGTTCTTGCCTGGAGAATCCCAGGGATAGGGAGCCTGGTGGGCTGCCGTCTATGGGGTTGCACAGAGTCGGACACGGCTGAAGTGACTTAGCAGTAGCAGTAGTATGCTTGCTCTTGGAGAGGGGTAGAGTATGTTTCAGACAGGTAGAAGGGGGAAGGGCAAGAGATGATTAAAGAAAGGGGCGGCTGGGGACACTAAGCTGACAATCAACTCAGTTCCTGCTTCTCCCCCGTGAGCTACTGAAGGACTTTTCTGGGGACATGGGCCATGTGGGTAGTAGGGGCGGGGAGGAAGCTTTGCCCTGGGACCACCTTTAGTCAGCGGTCATCACTGCTACCTGTAAGGCTTCCCCATCCCACAGTCCCAGCTATCATCAGAAAGTTATCTGAAGAGATAGGTCCCTTTCTGCTAAGATGCTACTGACTTTCTTAAACACGCTTTTACCTACTGCACCTCAGGGGTGTGGTGAGCCCTGGGCATCCAAGGAGGTCCCTGCCGTCCAAGGGCTCCCATGTACCCGACCCCCATGCTGGAGCGGGGGATGTGGTGACCCCAATAGGAGCTTAACTCTGTAGTGGGGGAACAGTCAGCCTTCAAATAAATAACACGATGGTTTCCAATCATTTTCAATACCAGGCTGGAAACCCCTAAGGCTAGGGACAGAGCATAGCTGGGGACTGAGGAAGGGTGGCTTGGCTTAGAAGTCCAGGAAAGGGGGGATGGGCGAAGAGCTTCCGAGGAAAGGGAACAGCCAGTACGACGGCCCCAAGGCTACAAGGTACTTAGAGTGGGAAGATCAAGGAAGAGAAAGGACCACAATGGCTGAAGCAGAGAAGCAAGGCCAAGGAGGGAAGGGAGATGCAGGTGGGGCGGAGGCGGGACCAGCTTTTGAATGTGATTGTCAAGTGCCCAAGAAACACAGAAGGCTCTATGCAGGAGGGTGGGGGTCGTTGGTGTAAGAGTCTTATGCTTCCAGATCATTGCCTGGTTGCTGTCTGGATTCCTAAGGGTCTCAGTCCAAAGGCACGGCTTTCTAACCAGGAATTTCCCGATTCCTGGGGCCAGGTGGAGAAGATGTCCTGCCAGCTCCTCCAAGAGCATGAGGCAGCACCTCATCCTCCTGTTGCTTCACTTCCAGCAGCGCCCACAACTTTGTGTCCACCCCACCCCCCACCCCACCCACCCCACCCCCTCCCCCACCCCCCGGTTTCACAGGCAGCCTCTGCTCAGGGAGTTCACTGGCGGGGGTGGGGGGTGGGGTCGTGGCATGGCTTGTGACACAATTTTAGTAATAAGCTTCCAAATCCATCACTAACCAAACCGAGGGGTGCTAGAAATGAGATTCCATCACCCTATTAAATGGACACACCACATTCAGTAGTTTTTTGGTGTGTATTTTGAGGGAAAGTATTTTGGAAAGCAACATTTTTTTTTCCCTTCCCTGATCTAATTAAGGCTGATTTTTACCACTGGGCAAATTGCATACATTTGGATCTATGCCACGCTAAATACTGTTTATTTTGGAGATATGTCAGAGGCAAGCCCATGGAAGACGGGCCAGGGGGTGGGGGTTCTTATTTGAAAAGGCAATTCTCATCCAAACAGATTGAGAAGGACCGAGGAGCAGTGTGGATTAAAATGCGCTGAAGTGGTAATGCCGTTTATCCAGTTTGCCTTTGTTACTTTGTGATTAAATGGTATTTTTAATTAAGTTTCATTGGGAGCCATAGGTATGGCAGTGGTGAAATCAATCTGACAACCATAAAGGGGGAGGGAAGGCCCAGGAGTGTTGTAATGATTGTGGCTGCAGGGAGAGCCGAGCAGCTCTAAGAGGCTGGGGCGAGGAAGGGGAGAAGCAGGGGAGGGGATGAAGGAGCGGGCAGCCAGGGATGACTTCCTGCACAACGTCCAAGCCTCCTGTGGCTGCTGCCACATCTTGGGGGCTGGTTGTAGGGATTATCAGGAAAGGGGTACAGCTGGCTCTCAATTACCCGAGTCCCTCATTAACGAGGAGATTGGGTGAGCACCCCCAGAGCCCGCTCTGTAGCCTCACCCCAGCCTGACTCCTGAACAGGGCTGACCTACCAACCTTCAGCCCATCCCCTTCCTTTCTCCTCATAACCTGTCAAGGCAATACAGTCTACTAATAATATCCAGGTTGTTGTGCAGTCATGGTCATGTCCAACTCTTTGCGACCCCATGGACTGTAGCCCGCCAGACTCCTCTGTCCATGGGATTCTCCAGGCAAAAATACTGGAGTGGGTTGCCATGCCCTCCTCCAGGAGATCTTCCCAACCCAGGGATCAAACCCATGTCTCTTGAGTCTCTTGCATTGGCAGGCAGGTTCTTTACCACTTTGCACCTGGGAAGCCTATTGTCTAGCTATCAAATGTGACAGTAACATATGGTTCTGGAACTAAGTAGGAGATACAGCGTGAACCATTGTGATGACAGGACAGGCAACCAGTTGGGTGTTATAAAAACAAAGACTGGGTCACAGGGAGCCCCCAAATCCTCTTCCCATGATTGCACACCAGTCCTTCTGACAGCCCTGCTCTGTATCTGGTCACCATGGGTTAGATTTTCAGAATCTTCTGATTCCTGGATGTCAGGAGAGCCTTTTGGTTGCAGAGTCCTGATTCTGTGTGTATTTCTAAGGCTGCTGCTGCTGCTGCTGCTAAGTCGCTTCAGTCGTGTCCGACTCTGTGCGACCCCATAGACAGCAGCCCGCCAGGCTCCCCTCGTCCCTGGGATTCTCCAAGCAAGAACACTGGAGTGGGTTGCCATTTCCTTCTCTAATGCACGAAAGTGAAAAGTGAAAGTGAAGTCGCTCAGTCGTGCCCAACTCTTAGCGACCCCATGGACTGCAGCCTACCAGGCTCCTCCATCCATGGGATTTTCCAGGCAATTCCGAAGGCTAGCCTCCCTTTCAAACCTTTGTTTTCTTATCTGCAAAATGGGAACAATAGTAGTATTATCTACCACCTGAGGTTGTCGTGAAGATTAAGATGTTAATGTGCACACAGCATGCCTCCGGCCCTGGCTGGGTCTTCAGTGACATGCCAGCTCTAATAATTATGATCCCAGTTTCTTGTGAAACAGTTGTAGCTTCATGACTGGGGCAAATCCCTTGACCTCCCTGTGATCCAGTCCTTGTTTCTGTAACGCCCAGCTGGTTAAACTGTCCTGCCACCATAGTGGTTAGCACTGTGTCTCCTACTTAGTTACAGAACAATATGTTACTGTCCCATTCTATCCCATTTTCCTCTCCCAGCTTCCACTTTTTTTTTTCCTCTCGGCAGATGGTGGATCTTTTTATAAATGAGATGTTCTGAAAAATGATTCCCTCGTACTCCCCATTACTACAACGGAATTAGGTCACCCCCTTGCAATTTTAGATCTGCTTTAAAAATTCTCACCATCACCTTTTAATGGATGATCTGTGTTCAACAATTGTTTATTGACTCTCAATGTCTAAGTACTAGGGTCCGTCTCTTGCCAGGGGAAGGAAGCATTAATTAACTCCCAGCATTAGATTCAGTGATTCTTTTCCAATGATGCAGTTCATGACTTTTGCTTGCATTTCCTTTTCATCAGTCCTGAAAGAATTGAGGTAAAATAGTTCCGCTGCACATGTGTGTCAAGCTAAATGGATAACAGCAGATACAGATCTGTTTGCCTGTCTGCACTTGCCTTTAGACAAAATTCATCAATTTTACAAAAGCCACTGACTAAACATGGCACCAATACAAATAAGTGCTTCTAGCATGAGGGTTTTCCCGTTGTTTTTAATCTGGTAAAGTGCTGTAGCTTCCTGCTGAGGGATGGGAAGTGCTGGCTCAGGACAGCGCTGCCACAGATGGGGACCAAAAGGTGAAGGCCATTTTCCGGGAAGTTCAGGAAAAGCCCAGTGGTTCCACACTCTGTGTGCTGGAAACCATCCCAGACGGCTCGGTTAATGACTGCTGCAGGAAGCTGGTCCCGGCTCTCATATTCAGTATTCAGTAGAGACCATAGGTTAGCCACACTTTAGTGGCTGCCGGGGTCTCAAAGGTACCCTGCTTGCTCTTCCCAGCTTCTGAGACAGAGCCAGAGGGTATACAGGAAACTGACAGGAAACTTCACCAGTGCTATGAGGCCAGCACCTCTCCCGCCAGAGACAATGGTTGGAAGGACCTTGTTAATACCAAATGTTAGCTGCTCAGTGTGTTCAACTCTTTGTGATCCCACAGACTGTAGCTCATCAGGCTCCTCTGTCCATAGGATTTCCTAGGCAAGAATACTGGAGTGGGTTGCCATTCCCTTCTCCAGGATATCTTCCTGACCCAGGGATCAAACCCGGATCTGCTCCATTGCCGGCTGATTCTTTACTGTCTCAGCCGCCTATAAATACCAAAGCCCTAGGCAAATCCAAAGAAAGATTATTATTATTATTTATTTTGTGAGATCAGTTTCATTTGGATGCATAATGGAAGAGTTTGTGTATGTTTATCACTTCTGATCAGGCAAAGCCACTTTGACACTTAGTGACCTACAACTCCCTTTTGAGGCCACAGCAAACAGCCAGAGCTTGGCTGCACTTGCACAAAAACAGTCTTGAAAAATACTCTTAAGGCCACTTTTAAAACTTTTTCAGACACCATGAACCCCAAGTGAAGAACTGTTCAGTCCTTGCTAAAATAATCTTGGGTCCTCAGGACACATAGATAGAGAGAGCAAACATTCATTTGTTTCTTTGCAAATTGGCCATTCCCAGCTTAAAATGCTTTATATCTTTTAAACAGGGAATTGAGTTTTTCCACTTTAGAGCAAGTGCGGTTAACCTACCAACCTCAGAGCCCCAAAAGGGCTGAGTCAATTTCTCAGGGCAACTCGAGCTCCAGCTCATAACTCATCCAACTCACAGAACGGTACCCCTGGTCACCCTCCCGCCTCCGCCCCCACCCCCAGCTCTTCAGACAGAGATTTCCAGTTGATTACCCCTTGATTAGAGCCCAGAGAGAGGCAAGCCAGGTATATAGGATTCCCATTGTCCTTCCCGCCTCTGCTCCCGACCAGGGTCAGGCCGAGAGGGCTCTTGGTGAACACTGAACAATCAAGCCCTGTTTACCATGGACGTTTAGTTTTCTTTTCTCAAAATCAAAACAGAGTTTAGTAGGCAGCGTTATTTCATACATGCTTCTTGATCAATGGAATGATCTGTCAGAAGCCATTAAAGCCCCCTATTAGCTTGAATGCATTCAAAGCTGAACTATTGGATCATTTAAGGGCCGCGGTGATTGTTTTTAATATACTGTACATTGATTTCTCCCTGTGAGCAGCAACATAAGTTTGAAACTAACTGTGTATGACTAAGGCTTCATTTGCTGTCTCCAGTCCTCTGTGACAAGCATGGTTTCACTTCGACCAGAAATGTCTGTGTATAGTTTTTAAAGAGATGCAGACCCTGGTAGATTTTCCAAGGTTTAGACTGTGTTGAGTTTTTTTTTTTTCCTTTCCTTTCCTGAGCTTTCTCCCATTTCTTTGCGCCCACTAAGTGAGCTGGGCGTGCAGAATGGGAGAACCATCCCTGCCAAGGATCTCAAGTGAAAGGCAGTGGGGGAAATTTTTCTGAAAGCATGAAGCCCCAGTCGAGGCCAAAATCGAAGTGAATTTGACAGCCTTGGGCTGATGAAAGTCTGTGTCCAGCACAAAGCAACAGAAGTGTGGCTGTGTCAGGGGCATCCTTGCTGGGGCAGAGGCAGCAGATACCGCCATCTCTTGGTAGGCTGACCCTTCCTTAGCCAAAAGTGAAAGTGAAGTCGCTCAGTCGTCTGACTCTTTGCGACCCGTGGACTGTAGCCCACCAGGCTCCTCTGTCCATGGGATTCTCCAGGCAAGAATACTGGAGTGGGTTGCCATTTCCTTCTCCAGGGGATCTTCCTGACTCAGGGATCGAACCTGGGTCACCTGCGTTGCAGGCAGATGCTTTAACCTCTGAGCCACCAGGGAAGCTTAGCCAAAAGGGATTCTTCTAACACTCACTCACTGATTCCTTCCTACATAGATTCTGTGCTAGGGGTCATCTGGCTCCCAGCTGGTGCTAGTGGTAAAGAACCCATCTGCCAATGCAGGAGATGTAAGAGACATGGGTTTGATGGGACATGGACAGGGGAGCCTGGTGGGCTACAGTCCATGGGGTTGCAAAGAGTTGGATGCTACTTAGAGACATTAATTTCAGTTTTTCTCTTTCAAGAGTAAAAGAGTATTTTAGTCGAAGAAGCAAGACATATATCCCAAAGAAAACTTTTCATATGTTGTACCTGTTTTACCAATGAGGCAATTAAAGCCTGGATGAGAGAAATTAAGTTATTTAAGAATTACAGAAATGGGTTTTCAAGTTTCTGGTTCAGTTCAGTCCCTCAGTAGTGTCTGACTCTTTGCAACCCCGTGAGCTGCAGCACGCCAGGCCTCACTGTCCAACACCAACTCCCAGGGCCCACCCAAACTCATGTCCATTGAGTCAGTGATGCCATCCAACCATCTCCTCCTCTGTCATCCCCTTCTCCTCCTGCCCTCAATCTTTCCCAGCATCAGGGTCTTTTCAAATAAGCTCTTCGCATCAGTTGGCCAAAGTATTGGAGTTTCAGCTTCAGCATCAGTCCTTCCAATGAACACCCAGGACTGATCTCCTTTAGAATGGACTGGTTGGATCTCCTTGGAGTCCAAGGGACTCTCAAGAGTCTTCTCCAACACCACAGTTCAAAAGCATCAATTCTTCAGCACTCAGCTTTCTTTGTAGTCCAACTCTCACATCCATACCTGACTACTGGAAAAACCATAGCCTTGACTAGATGGACCTTTGTCGGCAAAGTAATGTCTTTGCTTTTGAATATGCTATCTAGGTTGGTCATAACTTTTCTTCCAAGGAGTAAGCATCTTTTAATTTCATGGCTGCAATCACCATCTGCAGTGATTTTGGAGCCCCCTCCCAAAAAAATCTCTCACTGTTTCCCCATCTATTTGCCGTGAAGTGATAGGACCAGATGCCATGATCTTAGTTTTCTGAATATTGAGATTTAAGCCAACTTTTTCACTCTCCTCTTTCACTTTCATCAAGAAGCTCTTTAGTTCCTCTTCACTTCTTGCCATGAGGGTGGTGTCATCTGCCTATCTGAGATTATTGATATTTCTCCTGGCTATCTTGATTCCAGCTTGTGCTTCCTCCAGCCCAGTGTTTCTCATGATGTACTCTGCATGTAAGTTAAATAAGTTTCTGGTATATCTTGAGAGTTAGAAAGAATACGAACATTCTTTTCGGAGGTGTCTGTGCTGGGTCTTCGTGGCTACGCATGAGCTTTCTCTAGTTGCAGTGAGTGGGGCTGCTCTACATCACAGTGTGTGGGCTTCTCCTTGTGGGGGCTTCTCTTGTAGCGCCTGGGCTGTAGGGCACATGGGCTCAGTGGCTTTGGTGCACTGCTAGCAGCTGTGGAATCTTCCTGGATCAGGGATCAAACCCGTGTCCCCTGCATTGGCAGGTGGAATCTCAATCACTGGGCCACCAGAGAAGTCCAATATGGACTTTCTTAAATCCACCTCCCGAATAAACCTAAGATATGGGGAAGAAGAACAAGGACAAGATTAGCCTACTCCTCCAATTACACCCTAGAGGGGAGAAGTTTTGTGAAGTCTAGAAAACAGTTCAGTCGCTCAGTCATGTCCAGCATTTTGTGGCCCTATGGACTGCAGCATGCATGGCTTCCCTGTCCATTACTAACTCCCAGAGCCTCATCAAACTCATGTCCATCATGTCGATGATGCCATCCAACCGTCTCATCCTCTGTTGTCCCCTTCTTCCACTTTCGATCTTTCCCAACATCAGGGTCTTTTCCAGTGAGTCAGTTCTTCACATCAGGTGGCCAAAGTATTGGAGTTTCAGCTTCAGCATCAGTCCTGCCAATGAATGTTCAGGACTGGGTGTCAAGCCCCTCCAACAGAGGATCTTCCCAACCCAGGGATCAAACCCACATCATGTCTATTACTTACTAATTACTCAACACATATAAAGGTGATGATAAATCTTGCTATAGTACCCCAACAAAAACACGCATGCCAAGGCCACTCTCTATACAGCAGCATGGGAAAAACACTCAAGGGCAACATCGTTAAGGAGCAAAATAGACTAGTAGCAAGAGCTGTGCTTCTTCTTGAATTAAAGGAGCTTGATTGGGGCAGGCAGGGGACAAGGGCAAGCCATCCCAAGGGTGGAGCCACAGCCTGTTGTTCAGGGTCAGGCATCTTGTTTAAACGGAAGGCAGGCCTGTAGGAGAGTGAGCTGCAGGCTCATCTCCCTTGAAGAGACAGGTGAAGACTCGTTTCTGAGCGCTCCCCAGCTCTCTTACTCCAGTAACACTGCTAAGGTTATTCTAATGCCTCATTAGGAGAGGTGGTGATCTGGTCTATGATTTTTTTTTCGTGGAGGTGGGCGGCAGGAAGCTGGAGGGGTGGACCTGTGCTTTCTAACGTACATGGCTGACAAATGTGTCATTATAAAGGATCAGAAAAACACAGCTGCTGCTTATTCTGTGGTTGAACTTATCACCCCAAAAGCTCTGGTGGCTTATAGAGTTTTATGAAGGAATTCACAATTTATCATTTTTGTTCAGACTGTTACCATTGTAACGAAGTTGCAAGGTGAGTCTAGCTGTCCATAGATTTCTCCATCCGGTGTGCAGGCAGGTTCTTCTTGCCACCTTAAAGCTTCTGCATTTTGCCGTACCATCCAAACTCTCCAGGAGTCCCCTGTCTTTCCTGTCACACTGATCTCTTGACATCTGAATCCCCGAGTCACATATAAGCCACTCCATTTCATTTGTTGATCATTTCCATTTGTTCTGCCACCAGTGTGTTTATAAATACTATTTCACTTTGTCAAACTCAGTTTCCATATTGGACTATGAAATACCAGAAGGCAGAGCTCACAGGATCCGATCTTTACTTCCATTTTATTAGGCTCCAAAACACTCAGAATCACACTTCATCTCTCCCAAAGCATTTAATATTTATTAGCTATCAATCCAGCTAACTTTCGTCTGACACATAATAGATACTCAATAAATGTGTGTTGACTGGCTGTTTGCTAAAGTAAAAATCTATCATCATCCTCCCCTGCTTTAAAATCTACCCCCAACCCCCCCAGGCCCCCTTCCCTAAGATTTTTCTGACCACAGCTTACAAGGCTATTTGAAATATATCCCCAACTTCTCTCTCCACCTTCATCTCCCCAAACATACTTCTCACCTTGTTCCAGCCACACCTAGTTTTGCACGATGTCCTGAGTCCTTCCATGGCTCTGGCTCTGCATCTAGGTGAGCGGCCTTGAACATGGTGTGACTTAGCAGTGGCTCAGATGGTAAAAATTTTGCTTGCATGCATTGGAGAAGGAAATGGCAACCCACTCCAGTGTTCTTGCCTGGAGAATCCCAGGGACAGAGGAGCCTGGTGGGAGGCCGTCTCTGGGGTCGCACAGAGTTGGACACGACTGAAGCGACTTAGCAGCAGTAGCAGAAGCAGATGGTAAAGCATCTACCTGCAATGCAGGAGACCCGGGTTTGTTCCCTGGGTCTGGAAGACCCCCTGGAGAAGGAAATGGCAACCCACTCCAGTACTCTTGCCTGGAAAATTCCATGGGCCGAGGAGCCTAGTCAGCTATGGTGTTGCAAAGAGTCTGACACGACTGAGCAACTTCACTTCACTTCACTTCACATCATAGGATAAAGCTGAGAATGGGTGGAGCTGGGGAGAATTTGATCAACAAAATCTGTGTCTCAAAGAGGCATTTGATCAAGGAGGTGCTGATATGATAGCCAAGCATCTGAGATGGTGGTTGGGACACGGCGGCAGGGTCTATATGGGGCCTTGATTCTGCCTCAGATTAAAGGGAACAGAGGAGGCACCCCAGGAAGGAGCAGACAGACCTCCCATTTGAAGTCAAGGCCCAGCCAAGCCGTGTGGCATTCAGCATAGGCATCCAGGGCCAGTGCAGATCTGAGAGCAAGATCACAAAAGACACATGCCTTGGCCAGTGGAGGCTGAGGGAAGACAGGAAGAGCTCAGTGGACACGGACTTGGGGCTCTGGACTTGGGTCAGCAAGACTAATTTCAGATCCCATTGACCTGGGATCATTAGGCTACTCGACAAATAACAGCAGTGTCATATCATACACATTTACTCAAGAATTCAATTCTTCAGGCACCGCAAACACACACAAAGCAAAGGGCAAAACAACATAACGATTCCATCCCCAAATGGCAGTCAGCAGGTGCCCAGCCTAGATGAGCTGGGGGCAAGAATCCTGTTTTCTCTTTGGGGAAGGTACCACATGGCTTCTAAACACGGTCAGTTACTTCACCTGGAGCTTAACTGAAAAGACACAATCTGTTCCAGCAACGGGGAGTCAAAGCTGCCTAAACATTTGACCAGAGAGAAATAACCGGTGGCAAATAAGCTCATGAAAAGATGGTCAATATCATTAGCCATTGGGGAAAAGCACATTTAAACCACTACACACCTATAGGAACAGCTATAATTTTATAAGTTTTATAACACCACTTGGTGGAAAGGATGTAAGAAGCTGGAGCATCAAAAATGGCTGGTGGGAATGTGAAACGGTACAGCCATACAACTCCAAAAGAGTTGGGCAGTTTCTTATACAATGAAACAGGAAATTAACTATAGGACCCAGCAATCATACTCGATCATTTATCCCTGAGAAATAAAGCCTCTACTCCTAAAAATGTACGTGACTGTCCACAGCTTTATTCATCATAGCCCAAACTGTAAACAAAATACAAAGGATGTAATTTGGGTGTATCCATATCATGGAATACTTCTAAACAATAAAAAGGAATAACCTATTGATACACACACCAACTTGAATGGATCTCCAGAGAATTATGCTGAAAAACAACAACCACCGAAAAATCTAATCTCAAATGGTTATATGCTATACATGTATGCAAATGATTTCATTTCTTAAATAACCTTGAACTATCAAAAGTATAGAACTGCAGGGCAGATTGGTGGTTGCCAGAGGTCAGGCATGGGAAGTAGCTATCAAGGAGCAGACTACAGGCAGACTCGTGATAATCAAGAGTTCTGTATCTCGATGCTGGTGGTGGGGATTTTATGAATCTACACATGGGAAAAAATTGTGCTTACTGTTTCTACATGCACACGCAACTGCTGAAATCTGAATGAGCTCTGTCGATGGCAGCACTATCAGTTTCCTGGTTTTGATATTATAGGACAATTTGATAGTGTATTACAGTTATCTAAGATGTTACAATCCTGGGAAACTGGCTGGAGGGCACACAGGACCTCCTTGTATATTTGCGGTGGGGGGCAACTTCCTGAGAATCTATCAGTTCAGTTCAGTCACTCAGTCGTGTTCGACTCTTTGCAACCCCATGAATCGCAGCACGCCAGGCCTCCCTGCCCATCACCAACCCCCGGAGTTCACTCAGACTCACATCCATCGAGTCAGTGATGCCATCCAGCCATCTCATCCTCGGTCATCCCCTTCTCCTCCTGCCCCCAATCCCTCCCAGCATCAGAGTCTTTTTCAATGAGTCAACTCTTCACATGAGGTGGCCAAAGTACTGGAGTTTCAGCTTTAGCATCATTCCTTCCAAAGAAATCCCAGGGCTGATCTCCTTCACAATGGACTGGTTGGATCTCCTTGCAGTCCGAGGGACTCTCAAGAGTCTTCTCCAACACGATTATTCCCAAATAAAAAGTTAAAAAAGCAACTGGTGAGGTATTGTATGAGAGGGGAGAAGGTGAGCACTCCCTTGACAAGAATGGAAGAGGCCCTTGGGCCTGACAACACCCACAGGGTTAAGGCTTTGCTTCGTGGCATCTAACCTGCTTTTGTAGAGAATAGACTTGTGGGAGCAGTGAGGGGGAGCAGTGAGGGAAAGCAGTGAGGGTTACGGAATTGAGAGAGCAGCATTGCCATATATACACACCACCAGTGTGAGAGAGCCAGTGAGTGGGAAGCTGTGATAGAGCGCAGTGAGGCCAGCTAGGTGCTGTGATGGCACAGGGGGCCAGGGTGGGGTGGTGGGAGAGGAGCTCAGGACAGAGGGGATATATGTATGCAGATGGCTGGCTGACTCACGTTGTACAGCAGAAACGAACGCAATATTGTGAAGCAATCACATTCCAATTTTAAAAATTAAAAAAAAAAAACTAGTCAGGCTGAACAAAATAAAAGTCAGTGTTCCCATTTCCAACATACCACCTCCCTGGGGGACTCTCAAGAGTAATTGTCACTGTAGATGATCCTTGCACATAAGATGCGACTGTACTCTGGAAACTCAAAGCTCGCTCATGCTTGTAGCTTAGAACTACACTCATCCCTGGGGACCGAGCTTCCCCTGGGCATTGCTGCCGTGTCTTCATGAATCCTGCTGGAAGGAGACCCCTCTCCCCATTCATTGATTGCATGAGACTTCTTCAGACAAGGTCACAGGCACATCCAATAATCCAAAATGATCCTTTAATCAAACATATTTGGGATGCACTGGGCTAGACCGTGTTCCTAAGTGTCCTCTGAAACCTATGGATGGAAACAGTCACTATCATCTGGGCCTGTGCGGTAAGTACTTCACATCACTGTCTCACAACAGCTTCACAGCAGCCCCATCTGAGAGTTACTATTGCTGAAGTCCATTTTTTTCCATGTGAGGAAATTTAGGCACAGAGAGGCTGAATGACTTGCCCCAGATCCCAGAGCCGGTAGCTGGCAGAGCCAGGGTTTGAACCCTGGGAATCTGGCTTCCCAGCTTGAGCTTGACCCTATTCTCAATTCCATCCAAGTTACTGGCTCCAGTAAACCCAGAAGGTGCCAGATTTGGTAAAGGCAGGAAGCAGAATTACTTTCAGCCACTGCCACATGAGAGCAATACATTCTAGAGGAGCAGTTAGATCCCTGGACTTCGGAGGAAGTCATAGCCAAGTTCAGGTCCCAACAGACCTCCACCACCAGCACCACACACACACTCGCAAACAGCTGTGTGACCAGGGTAAGCGGCTTAACCTCTCTGCGCCCCAGCTTCCTTCCTGTTAAATGGGACCACTAGCGACATCTGTGACATAGGATGGTTGGAGGGTCACAAAGAGAGCGTGCACAAATCTCTTAAGTAAGTAAGTAAGTGTAGTCGCTCAGTCGCGTCCGACTCTTTGCGACCCCGTAGACTCCTCCTTGTAGGCCGCCAGGCGCCTCTGTCCATGGGATTCTCCAGGCAAGAATACTGGAGTGGGCTGCCATATCCTTCTCCAGGGGATCTTCCCGACCCAGGGATCGAACCTGGGTCTTCCGCATCACAGGCAGATGCTTTACCCTCTGAGCCACCAGGGAAGCCCCACACAAATCTCTTAGCATAGGGCAAAACAGAGTAACTGCTCACAAAAGAGAAACACCGCTTTTCGAGGAAGAGACTTTGCTCTTTGGTGCTGGGGAGTAAGTAGGGAAGGGGCAGGTGCCCATGAGTGTCACTGTAGAAGAGAGCAATTGCTGATCCTCGATGAAAAAAACAAAGGCACCTCCTCAAGGATCCCGCAGTGTGAAAGCCGTCCGTGCACTTCATAGCCTGGAGGTGGTCTAACGACCGTGTCCCCTCTGAACAGAGACAGCAACTGCTTTGGATGGGACACCTGCAAAGATGGCAGGACTGCTAAGGTCACTTGATTCTTAAACCATGTTTAGGTGTGAAATTGATAAGTACATGCTCATCCGCTCGTTCGCGTCCCACCCTTTGCCACCCTGTGGACCGTAGCCCACCAGGCTCCTCTGTCCATGGGATTCTCCAGGGAAGAACACTGGAGTGGGTTGCCACTTCCTCCTGCAGGGGGTCTTCCCCACCCAGAGACTGAACACGTGTCTGCTGAATCTCCTGCACTGGCAGAAAGATTCTTTACCACTGAGCTGCCTACTCCACCCCCAAAATGTTTCTTTTTGAAGAATCTTCTTAATATTCCTAAAAATTTTGGTTCTGCTTCATAGAAAACTGGAGGAAGTTTTTATCACCTGGAGGAAACTTTAAAAAAGAAAAATGTATTGGTGTCTAGTTGATTTACAATGTCATGTTAGTTTCAGGTGCACAGCAAAGTGAATCAGTTATACATAGACATATATACACTCTTAGATTTTTTTCCCGTACCGTTCATTATAATTTTGAGTAGAGCGGCCTGTGCTATATAGTAGGTTCTTATTAGTCACCTGTTTTATATATCGCAGGGTGTCTATGTCAGTCCCAGTCTTCCTATTTATCCCTCCCTCCCTCCTGTCCCCTGGCAACCATTAGTTTGTGTCTATGACTTTGCTTCTGTTTCATGACCAAGTTCACTTATACCCTTTTTAAAGATTCTGCATACAAATAATATCACATTTACTTGTCTTTCTGTATTTGATTTACTTCATTCAGTATGACGGTCCCTAGGTCCATCCCTGCTGCTGCAAATAGAATCCCTGTCTTCTTTCTAACAGCTGAGTAAGGTTCCATTGTACCCATACACCACATCTTTATCCGTTCCTCTGTTGATGGATATTTCGGTTGCTTCCATGTCTTGGCTGTTGTAAATAATGCTGCAGTGAACACTGAGAAGCCTGAGTCTTCTCTTCTAATGGTGATTTCCTCTGGATATATGCCCAGGAGTGGGATTGTGGGGTCATATGGTAGTTCTATTTTCATTTTTTAAAGACACCTCCATGCTCTTCTCCACAGTGGTTGTTGCAGTCTACATTCCACCAACACTGTAGGAGGGTCCCTTTTCCTCCACACCCTCTCAGCATTTATTGTTTATAGATTTTTGTGATGATGGCCATTCTGACTGGTGTGAGACAACACCTCATTGTAGTTTTGATTTGCATTTCTCTAATTAGTGGTATTAAACAGCTTTTCACTTTTTTTTTCCATCTGTATGTCTTCTTTAGAGAAATGCCTATTTAAGTCTGACTCTTGTATTTTTGCCGTCACCTGATTGACCTCATCTCCTGGGAACCTCTTTGCTTCCCCATCCAGCCCTGGTTCTCTCTCTCTGCATCATTCATCTGGCTTCCATACACCAAGTCCTCACCCACCCCAGGGCCTCTGCGTTTGCTTTCGGCTCTCTCGGAACCCCTTTCATCCCGGTACGCACACAGCTCCTTCGTATTCTTTAGGTCCTTCTTCAACTGTCACCTTCAAAGTGAGGCCTTTCTTGGCTACCTTCTACACAGTTGAGGATTAGGATTTTCAGCAGTGAGTCCAAAAAAACATTTAAAAATAACAACTTTATTGAGCTATAATTCACCTACTGTAACCAAGATAACAATTTTAAGACTGATGTTAATCTTTACCTCATCTAGTTTTATGGATTATATTGAGTGAATTCTAAAATACCTCCCCCCTCCAGTTTTAACATCTCTGACATCAGGATGTATCTTACAACAATGGCATGTCATAGTTTAATTAGCAGCATTTTATTTTTTTCTTTCATAACAATACATAAAATAACAGTATAGTGTATAACCAAGGATCTCTTTGCACTGATGAAATGTGGCATCTAAAATTTCTATCACCATTTACTCTAAAGAGCTCAAAGTACAGAGCTGGACTGTTGATAAAGATGTAAAGTACATTATTAAACTGCAATAAAAAGAGATTCCATTCGGAGTGAGATAGCATCACTGGAGTGCTGGAGTCGGGGCATTGATTCCGCAGTTGTTTCTGAGTTCATCTGTGCTGGAGGGTGAGAAATGTTTTTGTTAATTTATGAGTCCTGCTCTTCTATTTAGAATCTTTTCCTTGTCTTCCCTCCCGTTTCTCTCTCTCTCTCTCTAATGCTTGCTGAGGGATTTCTTTTCTTTTGAGAGTGTTAAAAACAATCATAATGAAAAACCTTCTCAGTGACTCAGTCTTTGAAAACTGACATCAAGGTGAATGTCTAGTGGAAATTTGGGGCTTGCTGGGCTGCCACGGGCCGTTTGCATTTAAACAAGTGGTGACTTTGATTTAAGGATTTGACTTGATGGGTAATATATCCAAAGCAGGAGATGATGTATATACTGTTTCCATCAGAAATATCAAGTTCTGTGTGTGATGTGTTTATTTCTCTGAGTGGTTATGTATTTAATAAATAATGTGTTTCAGTGGGTATTATTTTCATTTCAGTCTGTAATTCCTCCACAATATGTCTCAGTTTCGAGGGTGAATGACACTTCATAAATTATGAGCTGTTATTAGCTGCTTTCTCGTTGCATCTTAATTATTAGGCTGCAAAGAGAGGGCAGACTTTTATAAGCATTCATATTTTCTGTTTACAAGGCTTTTACTGACGTCTAATAAATTTAATTACCTCTAATAAGAAGAGGAAATGGAGTTCTATTTAGCAAATTCATAGCTTTGAAATGCATCTTGTAGCTTTATGAGCGTGGCAAGCTCCAGGAAGGTGAATGCCATTTAAGAAGCCGTGGCTAGGTTAAACTAACTGCAAAACTGTTAAATTATTTTTGTTTCCATTTTATTGCTTAACCTCCAGGGTAAACTTCAGGCTACCTGATAAAGGAGCCACTCAGGAACTTTAAACTTTACATGCTTTGCCCCACAGGGCCAAAGCCGACTCTGGTATTAAAGGTACATTTTTCAAACATAATTTTAGATTTGGAAATTGATTGTGTCTTGACCTACTTATTTCCAAGAGCTGTTCATTCCCGACTCCTTTGTTTTGCTCGTATTATAAATCTATTGTTCTTTCAGGAGGACTCCCAGCTGGTATGGGGGTGGAGGGAGGGGAATCAATGCAGTGAAGACGGACTCATTCTGCCAACACTGCTATCATTTGAATCAAATCCACAATTAACCGGACTCGGGCTGCAGAAAAGACACACCAAGATCTCTGATTAACTGCTTCCTACAGAGGGTGGGAGAAGAGTAGACGGCTAGTTTATAAAGATCATGTTTGAAGGAAGAGGGATCCTATAAAATATTTAACGATTTATTTTATAGAGCATCAGATAATTTAGATTTTTCTTTTGGTTGGATATCTTCCCAAATAACATTTTTAAGGCATCTAGATTTTCATTTATTGTAGCAAACAGACCCTTGGAAAAACCATACTACTTAGTGATGAATGCTTTCTTTTCTTGGTCTTTCTTCAAAACCTAAACACAATCTAGAGGTTAATAGGAGGGGCTTGTGAATGAATAAGTGTCTTTTAAAAGTGCCTTCACGCCTGGAGTCTCTCTCTCTATGGGACTTGGCCACGCTGCTCTGAAGCACTCCTAGGGGCTTGTCCACAGCTCTTTCTTGGTCCCCACCTACACTCTCCATCTATCCATCAAGTCTGCAGCCTCAGAATCCTGTTTTTTTCTATTTGCCAACACCTTATTTCTGTTCCTTGTTATTTCCTCTGGGACAGTGACAGCAGCTTTCCCAGGGATCTCTCTTCCAGTTTGGGCCCTTTGAGTCTGTTATCCACAGCAAAGGCCCAGAAGCAGCTTTCTCTAAAAGAATAAACACATGTGACCCAGCCCAACGGTAGGGTTCCCAGACACTCCTCCAGTCTCATCTCCCATCTTTGTGCCTGACTCCTCTCCTCCCTGAGTCCCGCCAAGCCTCTGGTTCCAATCTAGTGGTGCTTCCTGTTTCCTAAACACAGCCAGTCCTTCCAGGGAGCTGAACAGACTCCACTGGGACATTCACCAGAGAGGTCGAGATCGATGGCAATGGATTTAAGAGTGGAGACAAAGTGGACACTGTGAGAAAATCATTTTTGTTTCAAATAATTTATATTAGACAGGAAAAAGAAAGGATTAAGAAAGGGTATTTTTAACATATATTTTTGGCATACCAGTCATTTCAATTTCTTTTTTCTAAGAATTGCTTCTTCCTATCCTTGGTCAAGGGCTTCCGTGGTGGTTCATGCTGGAGACCCCAGTTCGATCCCTGGGTCGGGAAGATCCCCTGGAGGAGGGCATGGCTACCCACTCCAGTATTTTTGCCTGGAGAATCCCATAGACAGAGGAGCCTGTGGGATACAGTCCATGGGGTCGCAAAGAGTTGGACATGACTTAGCAGCTAACACTTTCACATCCCTTGTTATTTAAAAAAAGAAAAAATAGTCCTTTTAAATTGATTCCTAGAAACTCTTTGTATGTTTTGAATATCATCACTCTCTTGTATGTGACTCAAATATTGTCTCCTGGTCAATCATGTGTCTTTTAATGTTGATTATGGTATCTGTTATCACATATTGTAATTTCATCATATATGAACATTTGGATTTTTAATACATTCAAATCTGTTCATATCTTCTATTATCGTCTTTTATTTCTGTCCTACGAGCACTCCCCATCAAAAATTACTCTTCATTTTCTGCTGGTGCTCTGTTTTCTGTTCAACTTCAGATCTTTATTTTACCTAACTTTTATTATGGTGAATGATGTCAGGAAAAGTTCTGGCTCTGTGCCCTACCCACAGTGGGTCCACTTTCCTTGTAACCAGTCAGTGGACAATCAACGATTCCTACGCTGATTTGAAAATTCATCTTTTTAAAAATTCTGACTTTTAGAATGTGTGTCTTTTGATTTATTTATTTTGCTGCACTGGATCTTAGTTGTAGCACGTGAGGTCTTTTTGGTGGCATGCTGGATCCTCGGTTACTGTGGTGCCCAGACCCTATTTGTGGCGCCTGGGCTCTGGAGTGTGCAGGCTCAGTAGTTGTGACGCCTGGCCTTAGTCTCTCTGCAGCATGTGAGATCTTAGTTCCCCGACCAGGGAATTTAACCACTGGACCACCAGGCACGTCCCTCAACTCTAATTTTTAAAGGAAGATCATCTTGAGTATGTTTACACACATGAAACAAGGTCCTTTAGGCATCTTTTCACTCTGGCATGTGCTGCTGCGTCAGCCGGAGTCTCCGAATGAGGATGAGCAGAGCCCCCTGGGAACCCATGATGGAAGTGCAGCATGAGCGAGAAATGCAGGGAGTGGTTGTTACCAAGCGTAACCTGACCTGTCACAGCTAGCGCATCTTCTGCTCTCATCTGAATTCTGGTCATAACTGTATTCCTAGAGGAAACTGAAGGGATGCTTACTTTTCAGTTATTGAATTTCTTTTTTTTTTCCTTAAAAAGATATTTTTAATAGCAAAACATCTTGTACGTAACTTAAAGTTTACCAGTTTAACCATTTTTAAGTCTACAGTTCTGTAGCATTAAGTACGTCCACACTTATGTACAACCATCATTACTATCTGCCTTCAGAACTTTAAAAAATTTTATTAATTTTTATTGGAGTATAGTTGCTTTATAATGTTGTGTTGGTTTCTGTTGTACAGCAAAGTGAATCAGTGATACATATACATATATACCCTCATTTTTAGATTTCCTTCCTATTTATGTCACCACAGTTTGCTGAGTAGGGTTACCAGTGCTAAACAGTAGGATCTCATTAGTTATCTATTTTATACATAGTAATGTACATATGTCATCCCAGTCCACCAATTTGCATGCCCCCCTCTTGGTAACCATAAGTTTATTCTCTACACCTGTGACTCTCTGCTTTGCTGATTAGTTCATCTCTACCATTTTTCTAGGTTCCACATATAAGCAATATTATGCAATATTTGTTTTTCTCTTTCTGACTCACTTCACTTTGTATGACAATCTTTAGGTCCATCCATGTCTCTGCAAATGGCACAATTTCATTATGTATATGTAACACATCTTCTTTATCCATTCCTCCATCGATGGACATTTAAGTTGTTTCCATGTTTCAGCTATTGTAAATAGTGCTGCAGTGAATACTGGGGTGTATGCATCCTTTTGAATGATGGTTTTCTCTGAACATATGCCCAGGAGTGAGAGTGCTAGGTCACATCACCTAGGCTTTGATAACCACTGTTCTACTTTCTGTCTCAATGAATTCAACTATTCTAAGTATCTGCAGCCATGAAATTAAAAGATACTTGCTCCTTGAAAGAAAAGCTATGACCAACCTAGACAGCATATTAAAAAGCAGAGACATTACTTTGCTGACAAAGGTGTATCTAGCCAAAGCTATGATTTTTCCATTAGTCATGTATGGATGTGACAGTTGGACCATAAAGAAAGTTGAACGCTGAAGAATTGATGCTTTTGAACTGTGGTGTTGGAGAAGACTCTTGAGAATCCCTTGGACTACAAGGAGATCCAACCAGGCAATCCTAAAGGAAATCAGTCCTGGATATTCATTGGAAGGACTGATACTAAAGCTGAAACTACAATAGTTGGGCCACCTGATGCGAAGAACTGACTCTTTGGAAAAGACCCTGTTGCTTGGAAAGAATAAAGGCAGGAAGAGAAGGGGACGACAGAGGATGAGATGGTTGGATGACATCACTGATTACATGGACATGAGTTTGAGCAGGCTCCAGGAGCTGCTGATGGACAGGGAGGCCTGGTGTGCTGCAGTCTATAGAGTCGCAAAGAGCTGGACACAACTGAGCAACTGAACTGAAGTATCTCATTAGGGAGAATCATACTTATGTGTCTTTTGCGACTAGCTTATTTCACTTAGTATAATGTTCTCAAGATTCATTCATGCTGTAACACATGTCAGAATTTCTTTCCTTTTAAGGCTAAATAGTATTTTGTTTATCCACCCAAATTGTATTTTGTTTATCCACTCATCCACTGATGGACGTTTGAGTCATTTCCACCTTTGGTGGAATGCTGCTATGAACACTGGTTTATGCATATCTGTTCCAGCACCTGTTTTCAATTATTTTGAGTAATATACCCCTAAGTGGAATTGCTGGATCATACTGTAATGCTGTTTCTAACTCTTTGAGGAATCTCTCTACAGTTTTGCACAGCAGTTATACCATTTTACATTCCCACTAGCAACAAACAGGATTTCAATTCTTCCACATCCATGTCAACACATTGTTTTCTGGTTTTTTTCTTTGTTTGATTAATATTAACAATCCTAATGGGTATGAAGTGGTTTTTCACTGTGGTCCAAATTTCTTTTTAATTCATTCCTTGCCACAGGGGAACAAAGCCATATTTGTTGTTTCTAAAAATGGGGAAAATGCATTCAGCTCCACTTTAGATTTGAAAGCAGCCCTTAGCCAGACTCTGATATGGCTGAATTCAGTCTTTTATCCCTGTTCTTCTGGTGTCTTATGCCCATTTCCAAATGCCTCTCCTGACAAGCCCTCTTCTCAACCAAAACACTCATTTAATCTAAGAAGAGAGTGAGATATCCTGAGAGCATTTGTTGTTTAAACACAAGGCTGGGGTAGGGGCAGCATTCACTCAGAGAAATACATTGCTGATGGCACAAGTACAAAATTCAGTGAGAAGATGTGCGGGGTGAGGCGTCCCGGAAACCGTATAGACAGGAACACCCTGCAAGGAGGATGCCTCATTCCCACAAGCCGCGTCCTGAATCAAGCCTCCGTCTGGTCCCTGTGCCGCTCTCTGCTTTACTGTGTTTGGAGTTAGACTCTCTTGGATGTGTCCTTATGTTTTTGGTTTTTTTAAGAATGGAGTTTGTTAATCCTTTTTAAATTTATATAAATGTCACATAGCATAAAATTCACCATATAAACCATTTAAAAGTGCATAATTCAGTAGTTTTGAGAATATTTACAAGGTTGTACAACATCATGACTCTTACTCTCAAACACTATCTGATTCCATCACCCTCCCCACTCCCACCTCCACCCCAAAAAAACCCTATGTCTGCTAGTGCGTGTGTACATGCTAAATTGCTTCAGCCATGTCAGACTCTTTGCAACCCCGTGGACTGTAGCCTGCCAGTCTCCTCTGTCCATAGGGATTCTCCAGGCAAGAGCACTGGGAAGGGTTGTCTTGCCCTCCTCCAGGGGAGCTTCCCGACCCAGGGACTGAACCCACATCTCTTTACATCTCTTGCATTGGCGGGCACCAGCTTGTTAGCAGCTGATCCTAATTCCCAATCATTTTTCTCCTTTTTCAAAACTGAAATATAGTTGATTTACAATGTTGTATTAATTTCTGCTGTACAGCCAAGGGATTGAGTTATATACAAGTGTGTACATACACACGCACACACACACCCTTTTAAAATATTTTTTCATGCTCTTTAAGTGTCAGCATGATTATATGACTATATCCAGAAGTTTCCTGGTAAACACATAAAGCTCAACTATAAAACTCAGCATTTTCATTGGAACGAAGCCTTTAATTGGACTCCTAACTTTCTGAGATGTTCTTAAGATCCCTCCGTGATGAGTCTGTGCACAATGTGAGGACTGCTGTGAGCACTTGGAATGGGGCTAAAGGTCTACCGTGGAGATTCAGGCTGAGGGGATCTGGTCAGCCAGGCCTGTCAGATTCTATCATCAAATGTGACATCATTGGCTCTGACAGTGCTTCCAAGTGACGATCAGAGATGCACCATCACTCCTTAGCCAAGTGTCTCGGGACCTGAACACCGGGCATGCTGCTTTTTGCTACCCCTGGGAAGTGCAGGGCTTGGAGCTGGCCAGTGAAACCGGGGCTTCACCTGCTCACCTCCACTCCACTCAGGGTGCCTCTTGTTTTGCTCCTGGGCACCTCCTGAGTCCTGTAAGAAGAGCCATCATGGGGAAACACATATTCTTAGATTCCTGCTCACAAAGGAAGACAAGAATCCTTCCTATAGTTCTTCATAAGAAAGTGGAGACTGCACAGCGATGATGAACAAGGGTTATGTCAAGGTTGATGACAGGTTGATGATAACTACAGGGACCACCAAGTCAAAGTGTTAATTGCTTGGTTGTGTCAGACTCTTGGCGACCCCGTGGACTGTAGCCCACCACGCTCCTCTGTCCATGTGGATTCTCCAGGCAAGAACACTGGAGAAGGCTGCCATTCCCTTCTCCAGGAGATCTTCCCAACCCAAGGATCAAACCCAGGTCTCCCACATTGCAGGTGGATTTTTACTGTCTGAACCACCAGGGAAATCAACACCAAGAATGAACCAACACCTACAGGAACCAACATCAAGAAGGAAAACCTAACAAGAAAATGCTGAAACATGGATTCTCTCCACCTGGAAGCCAGCAGTGTCTCAGTTTCACCAAGGGCCTGTACCTGTCACCTCTCCCCTTTACCCACCAACTCAACACCATATGGTAGGTGCTAGATTTTCTTCCTAGGCAAGGAGCTCCTTTCTAATGGTTCTCTCTTTCCCCATCTCCAGCCCAAAGGCATCTCTACTGACCCCTTATAAGAGAAAAGTCGTTTTATTTTGTTTTTAAGTTAGTGAATATCATAGCAGTCTGCAGAAACAAGCCCTGTCCTTTGTGAGGTCAGCCTTTGACATGAAGAAGCAGGCCTCTTAGCATTTCTTCAGAATCACATGTCTCTGGATGACTCTGTTCCCATAGCATGGGAGGTTCTTACTTAATCTCTACGTGAATAAACTCACCCACCAAGTGGTCCCTCCCAAAGTGGGAGTTACCCTGAAGGACAAGCCCAGCATCTACTGTTGAAACTATCAAGAGTTCAGAAATATTGGGCTCCAGTCTCAGACCTTCCTGCTAAGACTTCCTAATTCTCAACCTACAGAGTGGCCAGTCTGTAACTGAAGGGAGATATCAACTAGATCATTAGACTGAATCCCAAAGAACATTTCAACTCAATGTCCACTGGTATTCATTGGAAAACTACCCAGAGCTGCACTTCCTGCCAGATCCTGTGGGGGAGTCAAGACTCTGGCCCAGGATATCCCCGGTGGTCCAGTGGCCAAGAATCCACCTACTAATACAAGGGACACAGCTTTGATCCCTGGTCCGGGAGGATCTCGAATGCCATGGAAGTTAAGCCCATGCACCACAATTACTGAGCCTCTGTGCCAGACTACTGCACCCCAAAAGCCTAGAGCCTGTGCTCCACAGCAAAAGAAGCCACCGCAAAGAGGAATAGTCTCCGCTTGCCATGGGGGCTTGCTGCAGCTAGAGAAAGCCCATGTGCAGCAAAGAAGACTCACGGCAGACAGAAAAATAACTCTGACCTGGACAAACCTCCAGCCTAGTTTCAGTAGGAAAAAAGGAGTAGGATGGAAATAGCATAATATGGTTCATGATCAAAGACTGATTCAGAAAACGAGACTTTAGGAAATAGGAAAAGTGTCATTTTCTACAGGAGGTCTGTTAAGGAATCCTAGAATTCTAGAGCTAGAAGGATCTTGGAAGTCAATTGTCCCAATTTCTTCACTTTTGAGGAAGGAGGCTGAGATCCAAAATATTTAAGAGTTGTGAAAGGTCATATAGCTAGTAAAGTCAAAACTGCAGCCGATCACCAGAACTTACGTGTGTGTGTGTGTGTGTGTGTGTGTGTGTGATGAACGGAAGTGATGCTCTCAGGGGATTCTCAGTGCCTGAGGCTTTGAAGGACCCAGAAGGATTTGTTCAGCTGCCTTAAGCTCATGTGGGTTTATGTTAACTGGAAGCAGAAGGAGCTTCTTTTGCCTTTAAAAACTCAAGTCTGACTCATTGATATCTGAACCCTTGCCTGAGCAGCCAGTAGCAGCCTGACTGATCCTCTTGCTCCATCTCTCCCATTCCATGCTCCAGCAGGCTTCCCCACACCCAGCTCTGGTCAAAGCTGTGCCCCCACTCATGCTCTTCCTGCACTTCCCATCGCCTGCTTGGGATCTTCTAAAGTTAGCAAAGGTGCCCTTCCCTAGGTTAAGTCTGATTTTGATCCTTGTGTTCACTACCAAAGAATTTTTCTTTAATCAGATATAATTCAGTTCGGTTCAGTTCAGTCGCTCAGTTGTGTCAGACTCCTTGCAACCCCATGGACTGCAGCATGCCAGGCCTTCCTGTCCATCACCAACTCCCAGAGTTTACCCAAACTCATGTCCATTGAGTTGGTGATGTCATCCAACCATCTCATTCTCTGTTGTCCCCTTCTCCTCCTGCCTTCAATCTTTCCCAGCATCAGCATCTTTTCCAAAGAGTCAGTTCTTTGAATCAGGTGGCCAAAGTGTTGGAGTTTCAGCTTCAGCATCAGTCCTTCCAATGAACACTCAGGACTGATCTCCTTTAGGATAGACTGGTTGGATCTCCTTGCAGTCCAAGGGACTTTCAAGAGTCTTTTTCAATACCACAGTTCAAAAGCATCAGTTCTTCGATGCTCAGCTTTCTTTATAGTCCAACTCTCACATCCATACATGACTACTAAAATTCACCCTCTTAAAGTATACCATTCAGTGATTTTTCAACATTCTCAAAGTTATGCAACTATCACCACTAGCAATGTTTTCATTAGTTCAAAAAGAAACTGAATACCCATGAGAAGTCACACCCACTCTCCCTTTCCCCAGCTCCTGGCAACCACTAATCTCTTTTCTGTCTCTATAGATTTACCTTCACTGGACCTTTCATATAAATGAAATCATATGATTTGTAGCCTTTGGCTCATATAATGTTTTTGTTATGCGAAGAAGCCTTTGGCTTTGGCTTCTTCATATAATATTTTCAAGGTTCATCCATGTTGTAGGATGTATTGATGCTTCATTCCTTTTTATGGTTAAATATTACATCGCATGGATAGACCACACTTTGTTTATTTTTTCATTAATTCTTGGGGACTTCCTGGTGGCCCAGTGGTTAAGAATCTGCCTTCCAATGAAGGGGACTCAGGTTCCATCCCTGCATGCTCTTGAGAGTGCCAACCACAATTAGAGACAATCCTGGGCATCAAAAGAAGCCCTTTGCCACAGCAGGGAGCCCAGGTCACAATGGAGGACCCCACGTGCCCCAACAAAGATCCAACACAGCCAAATAAATAAAGAAGAGTCATTCATATTAATTTTTAAAAAATTCATCAATTCATGGATCTTTTACTTGCCTCTACTTTGGGGCTTTATGAATAATGATGCTATGAACATTTGTGTGCAATTTTTTTTTTATGGATGTGTTTCAAGTTCTCCTGCATATATACCCAGGAGTGGAATTGCTGTGCATTTATTAACTCTGTGTTGAAATTTTTGAGCAACTGTCAAACTGTTTTCCAAAGCAGATACACCATTTTATATTCCCATCAGAAGATTATGAGAGTTCTGGTTTCTGCATATCTTTCCCAACACTTATCATTGTCCATCTTTTTGATGATAGCTGTCCTAACCTAACAGGTACGAAGTCTTTTTATTTACTTTTCCCTAACTATTAATTATGTTGGGCATGTTTTCAGGTACTTATTCTCCATTAGCATGTTGTCTTTGGAAAAATGGCTTTTCATATCCTTTGCTCATCTTTTAATTATTTCTTTTTATTATTGAATAATAAGTGCTCTTTATATATTATGGCTGTTAGTCCTTTATCTGATATGGACTTCCAAATAATCTCACATTCTGTGAGTTATCTTTCACCTTCTTGAGTCTGTCCTTTGAAGCACAAAACTTTTAATTTTGATGAAGCCCAATTTACCTCATGCTTGTGCTTTTTGTATCCTAAACTATTTCTTTGGCTGTGGTGGGTCTTAGTTGCAGCACATGGAGTCTTTAGCTGGGGTAAGCACGATCTTCTAGTTGTGTCATGTGAACTTAAAAAAAAAAATAGAGTTTAACTGCTTTACAATGCTGTGTTCGTTTCTGCTGTACAGCAGCAATCAGCTGTATGTATGCATATTCCCCTTCTTCTTGGGCCTCCCCCGCCCCCTCCCAGGTCAGCACAGAGCACTGAGCTCCCTGTGCTTCACGGCGGCTTCCCACCAGCTATCTGTTTTGCAAACGGCAATGAATCTATGTCAGTGTTACTCCCCCAGTTCGTTCTGCCTTCTCCTCTCCCAACCCCCGAGCCACAAGTCCCTTCTCTACATCTGCATCTTTATTCCTGCCCTGCAAGGAGGTTCATCACTAGTCTTAGTTGGCATGTAAGATCCATTTCCCTGACCAGGGATCAAAACCAGGCCCCTTGCATTGGAGCACAGAATCTTAGCCACCAGGGAAATCCCTGTTCAAAGACTTTTAAGAGCACCTTTAATTTCCTGTTCAAGATGATACTGAGCAACATTCAGTTGGTAATGCACATCTCTCTTTTAAGAAATAATCTTTTCCTGTTTGAGCTGACCAGAGCTTTCAAAATACTCTTGGGAGGGAGACATGTGGAAGGCTCGCACTATGGACATAGCTGGGAAACTGCTCCCAAGTGTAGGGACAGAAAATGTTCAGATGCTCACATTTTGAGCCATGGCGATAGCCAATTACAGCTTTCTTCTACCTCATTTAGGAAGAACAACTAGTTCCTATTTGCTTTCAAACTCTGAAAAATAGAGACAGATACTGAATTCTCCTCCATGGGGTTTTTCAAATCTTCCCCTGGGGCTTCCAGGTGACTCAGTGGTAAAGAATCTATCTTCCAATGCAAGAGACCCAGAAGACTTGGGTTTGATCCCTGGGTCAGGAAGATCCCCTGGAGGAGGAAATGGCAACCCACTCCAGTATTCTTGCCTGGAGAATCCCATGGACAGAGAAGCCTGGCAGGCTGCAGCCCAGGGGGTCACAAAGAGTTGGACACGACTGAGCAGGCACATATGTGCACCCTTGGCCTCTTGCCTCCTGGTCAAGGTTAAAGGTTAGACTGAGTGACAATTTTCTCCTCCATGAAGATCAGGCTTTGCATGGCAGGGAAACCTCCTGATTTTGTCTTGAATCCAGATCAGTGGTACTTTCTGCTGATGTGTGTATATTATATATATATATATATATATACACACACACATTATATATATATGTATATATATATATATATATATATACAGTTTTTAATTTATTATTATTATTTTAATTTTTGGCCACACCTCGCAGCATGTGGACCTTAGTTCCCTGACCAGGGATTGAACCTGGGCCCCTGTATTGGAAGGCCCTGGCTTACCAGGGAAGTCCCCGTTCTGCTAATCTTGATGCCTCAGGGCATCCTCTCTGTCCTGCTCTCTACAGGGCAGATGGTCTGAGCCACAGCAGTCCTTATCTCTTTGAATGACCAATTATGGCTATTGCTCTCTTAAGGACTTGTGATTCTAACAAAACCGGCCTCTGGGCTCTGAGGGAATTTACTCATAAGAACGCTTGGAGTCCTCAAAGTGTCCTTCAGAAACCTAGTCTGTCCCAGGGTAGGAAGGACCCAACAGGAGTCCTGGGCAGATGGCAGCACTCTGGAATTTGGGAGATGCCTGTTGCCTACTTGGGGGCACCATCTTGCTCTCCTCATCCAACTAAGATCCCCACATTGGATGTGTGGGGTCTGAAGTCAAATTTTAGCTTTCCTCCATCTCTGCTGTCTTGCTACCCTCTGCCAGCTTCCAACTATAAGGCTGGGCACAGCCAGAGTTCCAGAACTGTGCAAGCTGGAACTGTGCAGTTCCAGAACTGCCCACTCCCCTGTGGACTGGCCAGCGGATATGCCCTTGAGTAGATAGCAGGGATAGGGAGACTACGCAGGAATGGGCTGAGAAGGCTCCTAGAATAGAGGTAGAAAGTATGATGAATTTGCCGCCTAATGAGATGGATCTGTCATGCTCCCAGCCTCACGGCCGCATCCCCAGGATAGATCATGCAATTGATAAGCGGGAGATGAAACACTCTGCCTCCTTCTCATTTATTAGGACTTAGAGAAAATGAATCTCATTTGGCGCTCTCTGGGGTCACTTTGGGCTCGATTCCTTTTTAGCTGGGAGGTGGAGAGTCTGGAAAGGTTAGCTGCCTCTCCCCGAAGCTGTTAACCAACCAGCGTGCTCAGAGCTCAGGAAGCGTTGGGGGCTGGGGACCGGAACATTAGGGAATGAAGTCTGCCGCCTGACCCCACCGGCCCTGAGGGTTAAGGAGCTGGTGACAACTGATTTCTCAAGAGCGTTTTGTTTGCAGATGGCTTTCTAGCGATTTAGGTGGGTCGTTAGTGGATCAATACTTTTCTCAGGAGTCTCTGAAATCCCTGGCTGCTTGAGAGTTGAGTAGAGATAGTTATTTCTAACGAGCAATTGTGCCCAGTGGCAAGACTCCTCCCTAACTTTTAGCTAGCTACCATCAGCGCTCTGAGTGTTTTGTTTGTGATATATATATGTGTGCATATATATATATATATATATTTTAATGAATTCTGTGCTTAGTCACTCAATCGTGTCCAATTCTTTGTGACCCTATGGGCTGTAGCCCCTCAGGCTCCTTTGTCCTTGGCATTCTCCAGGCAAGAATACTGGAATAGGTTGCCATTTCCTTTTCCAGGGGAATCTTCCAGACCAGGGATGAAACCCTCATCTCCTGTGTTGGCAGGCAGGTTGTTTACCACTCACGCCACTTGGGAAGCCTGCCGGAAGGAAAAGTGAGCCTCAATGGCTGCCACTCAAGTAAGATGGGTTAACTGTGGAGCAGGGAGGCAGACAGGGTTGACCACAGGCCTGGCAGTCCCTTTCCATACGATGCCTGATCCATGGAAGGGAATGAACTTTGAGATTTTATTTTTATTTTGTGTCTTTTATTTATTTATTTGGCTACACCAGGTCTTAGTCGTGGCATGCAGGAACGCTAGTTGCATGTGGGATCTGGTTCCCTGACCAGGTATTGAACCGCAGCCCCTGCATTGGAGCTCAACTACTAGAGAAGTTCTGGTATTGTTTGGATAATCGTGCAGATAGAGGTGTGTTTCCCCAATGGCTCAGTGATAAAGAATCCAACTGCAAACCTGGAGACATGATAGACTCAGGTTCGATCCCTGGGTCAGAAAGATCCCCTGAAGAAGGAAATGGCAACTGATTCCAGTATTCTTACCTGGAGAATCCCATGGACAGAGGAGCCTGGCGGGCTACAGTCCATGGGGTCACAAAGAATCGGACATGGCTGAAGCAAATGAGCGTGCACCCATGCATGCACATGTGTAGATGGAGTTACACGAAACTCAGAGGGATTAAGTATCTTAACTGGAGTAATTTAGTCCAATTGCCTGAGCTGGAATGTTCTCCCTCTGAGCTTATACAACCTACTCAGCATTCCTAAGCTTCAGTTTCCTTATCTGTCAAGTGAAATATTACGTGCTATGATCGTGGCTCTGTGCCTGGAAAGTATTCAGTGGTCAATAAATGATAGCTGACCCAGATTTTCTGCCTTAGAGTCC
Organism: Nanger dama; assembly: GCA_917880005.1. Taxonomy (NCBI): domain Eukaryota; kingdom Metazoa; phylum Chordata; class Mammalia; order Artiodactyla; family Bovidae; genus Nanger; species Nanger dama. The sequence goes on from CAKJTW010000012.1 coordinate 21,942,550, forward strand.
ACTTTTTCCCCCATAAAATTACAGGAAACTTGAGACAGGAAGGAAGGAGTGTGGTTGGATTTTGAAAATGGGTAAATGTGTGTATTTTCTTCAAAGGTGTACTGTTGTGTTATTTGTGGCTGAGTGTGACTTGGAAGAACCCTACAAGCTCTGATCTGGTCAGGATGGCACCGTAGGTAAGTGCCCAGGCTCCAAAACCAGGCTGCCCCCGATCAAGTCCCAGGTCCACCACTCAGTAGCTGTGTGACCTTGGGTAAGTTAGGTAACCATTCTGTGCCTCTGAGTCTTCGCCAAAAGGTGAAGCTAATGATAGTGTCTACCTTATAGGTTGCTGGGAAGATTCAGTGAGCTAATACCTGCACGTGCTTAAGGAAGGTTAGCTGTTTTTCACGCCACCCTTTTATAGGCTGGGGATGGAATCATGACCATTTCTTTCGCCAGAATATGAATAAGTCAGTGGTTAGATTCATGGGTTATAGACTGCTGATTGAGGGTTATATGTTAAACATAGAGGAGTTTCTGATCTCAGTAGAGGTTACACACAGGAACAAGAAAGGAAAAGAGACCGTAGAACCTGAGAAGGAGGAAAAGAGGTGTGACCTAGAGAGGAAAGTGTTGATTGGATGGGGTTAGGCGATCTGGGTTCTTCCACAGGTGATGCCATTAGCTAACTGGGGGACAGCAGGGGTCCCAGCCAGGTACAAACTCCCTGGGAATCAGTCCTGGTCTCTTCACCCATATAGTGAGAAGGTTGGCTAAAATCATTCCACTTATGTAGACATTATTTAGCAAACATTTATCAAGTGCCCATGTGCCAGGGGATGCACCAGTGAAGGTAACTGTCCCTTCTCTCATGGGGTTTACATTCTGTTCTCTAGTGGAGGGGGCAGACAGGAAGCAAAGAAACCAACAAACAAGACAATTACAAATGGATGGGAACCACCTTTGCACTGAGAGTTGGGGGAGGGGGAGTTGCTCAGGGACGAACTCTCTGAGCAGGTGATGTTTGCACTGATTCCTGGGGAAGTGGCCAGATCTGCGGAAGAGCATTTCAGGCAGAGATCTGGGGACAGCAAAAGAATGGGCATGTTCAGGGCAGGGGAAGGGATAGTTAGGGAGTTTGGGATAGACAAGTACACACTGCCATATTTTAAATGGATAACCAACAAGGACATACTGTATGGCACAGGAGACTCTGCTCAACTGTATGTGGCAGGCTGGACAGGAGGGGAGTTTGGGAGAGAATGGATACATGTATATGTGTGGCTGAGTCCCTTTGCTGTCCACCTGAAACTATCAGAGCATCCTTATTCAGCTATCAGTCAGTTCAGTTGTTCAGTCGTGTCCGACTCTTTGCTACCCCATGGACTGCAGTATGCTAAGCTTCTCTGTCCTTCACCAACTCCCGGAGCTAACTCAAACTCATGTCCATCGAGTTGATGCCATCCAACCACCTCATCCTCTGACGTCCCCTTCTCCCACCCTCAATCTTTCCCAGGATCAGGGTCTTTTCAAATGAGTCAGTTCTTCGCATCAGGTGGCCAAAGTACTGGAGTTTCAGCTTCAGCATCAGTCCTTCCAATAAATACTCAGGACTGATTTCCTTTAGGATTGACTGGTTGGCTCTCCTTGCAGTCCAAGGGACTCTCAAGCTGACTCTAATCTGCTATACTCCAATACAAAATAAAAAGTTTAAAAAAGAATGGGCATGTTTGAGGAAGAGAGAGCAGAGACATCTGAGCTACAGTAGAGAGAGATAAAGTCACAGAAACTGTGGGCACGGTGAGGAGTTTGACTTGTGAATACTATGAGAAATCTTGGAAGCGGGTTTAAGCATGGGAGAGGCATCATTTAATTTTCATTGTTGAAAAACAGACTATCTGCTAAGTGGAGAAAGGATGGGAGAAGAGGAAGAATGTGAACTGGCAGCAGAGTGCTGAGTGGTCCAGGAGGTGGAGCATGGAGATGGAACAGGAGGGATGGAAAAAGTGGTTTGATTTCAGACAGAGTTGATGGTAGTGATAGCAGAGCCTGGTACAGATGGATGCGGAGGCTGGGGAAAGGCGATCGGGACAAGCCCTCAATCCGGGATGCGAATTCATCCAATTTTGCCGAGTTACGCTGCAATAACAAACAGCCCTAGAATCTCAGTAGCTTACAAAACAGTTTTATTTTTCATTTAACTCCCATGTCATCTTAAGGTTACTGGGTGCTCAGTCTTCTTCCCACGTCTTCACGTTAGGATCCAGCCTGAAGGAACAGCCTCTCTTCTTCGGCATAGATTAGGGGAAAAAGGAAGAAAACAAGCTGAAACAAGCAATGACTGGGAAAGCTTCTGCCTGCCTCACGTCCTCTCGTGTGCCATTGGCTAAAGCTAGTCACATGGCCAAGTCACGGACAAGGGCAGCTATACATACATACTCCTTCCACAGGACACAGGGCAAGTCTCGGGTGGGGAGTGGCTCTCCTGGAACAGATTAAAATCTATCGAATGGCCTGGGCTAGCAGCTCCTGCCTTTTATTGAGAGTGGGGTGAGCAGTGATGGGAGGAGATAGGGAGCAGTTTTGCGGGGGACACCATACAACGACCCCTTCTCATCATCTGAATTCCCATCAAGGGCTTTGATCCCACATGAACTAAATGAGTTGGATACGAACCAGCCTAGAGAGAATGTCTGCCCTAGAGGCAGTGCTGAGTTGTTTCGGAGAAGACAGACTGGATATTCTAGAGACCAGGGGGCATGCAGGTTAAGTTCCCTCAAGAAAAAGCCCCGTAATCCAAGCCCATCTGCTTTGTTCAGCCACTATTTCAGCCCGACCACAAGTCCTCGGGGGTGAGTCAGGGCCCCCGCGCTCTTCTTTGTTCTCTCTCCTGTACTCTAGGCTCAGGATTTCCAGGGCCTCTGGGGAGGTCAAGTGCTGGTTCCCTGCCCTCCTCTTCAGAGATCAAAAAATGGTTCCCTGGTTGAACAATGGCCCAACCATCTGCGATATGTTAACTGCATAATGGAATGTAACTCGAAGGGCTTTTAAAAACACGAAGAGAGATTTTATTGTAACTAATCGTGATGGATGGTGAGTACGGTCACACCAGGAACATAAATCTTTGTGCCAAGCCTCGAACTAAAAAGCCGACTAACTCCAGAGTTCAGAGAGCCTTGTCCTCAGCCACGGGCAAGTCCCACGGGAGAGGTTTGGAGACCTCGTCTGCATTAAGAGGGCAGATACCTTCCCTCCCTGGGCCCCCCGACCACCCATCTCCAGGTCCCTCTGCAGTGAAGTCACTCGGGCTGCTTCTGCTTGAGTGATGGGCTGCCTGCTGCATCCTCCAAGGGACCAGGAGGCGAGGAATAGACCAGACAGGAGCGATGGCAGCTCCCACCACTCTCCCGATTAATTAAAGAGAATGAGTCGAAGACCAAGGCGAGCTCTCAACAGAAAATTTCATGTGTAATAGCTGCTCCTCTTAGTTCTGTTCACTCTTTTAGGACCATCTCAGCTCCCATGAATGACACCAAGGCTCTTCCTTCATGAAAGCTATTAGCTCAAGGTTTTATGGTCACTGGAGAAGGAATAAGAATACCACTCTTAGAAGTTCTGGACTTGAGAGTCAGCTCTGCCACTCTATGACTGTGAGCAAGCTACTTAAATTCTCTGGGCCTCAGTTTTCCCAATGAACATCTGTTTAATGGGCACAATAATACCTGGACTACCTAATTACAAGGATGAGTTGGAGGGGCAAATGAAATTATGTATGTCTCAAAGCACTTTGTAAAACATGAGACTATTTCATTTTTATTCAATATGAATGTGGGAAAGAACTCAAAAGACATTTAAAATATATATATATATATATATATATATATATATATTCCGCCTCCCCCAGTGGGGAAAAAAACACTAGAAAGAAAATGAGAAAACTGGGTTGGCTTCACTTTCAAAAAGAAGATATGGCTTGGCTTCTGGTTCCCATCTCCCACCTCCAACTTAAAAACAAAAATCTCCAAATTCAGCATTTTAGAATCTGAGAATGAGGATGCTGCTTTTTTTTTCTTCATACAAGGACTGTGAAAAATTTACGCTTTGAAAAAGCATGACACAATGATGACTTTTTCCTGGGCCTTTACCACCCATCACTATCTATAAGGCAAGGGACCAGAGCCTGGCTTCCTGTCTACGGCAAGGGAGCCCGTAGACAGGAAGGCATATCAATTTCACCCTGGTGACCCTACCCATCACTGGTAGGGGCTGGATTGTCATTAGAATCTTAAAAAGGGCTGTGTTCAAGTGTCTCCATTGGCTGCTTCTGGGTCATCCTTATCCTTGGCGAGGCCCTTCTGGTATTAGAGGTTCTCCTGGACTCCTTGAAATGCCCAGGTTCCTCTCAGCATTCCTCCATGCCTGATACTCAATGCAGGATCTTTGTCACTGGATGGAGTGTTCTTCAACCTATTTCTGAAGCTTCCAGAAGTTCTTTAAAACTCAAGTCTGCTGAATTGCATTCTTCTCAGTTTCCTAGGACAACAGCAGATTGTTTCTTATTCTTAGATGTCTTCAAAAATTTCTTTGGGGATTTTGGGAATGAAAGGGAAATCATTGTTGCCTTGATTTTCAGTCTTAAAACCACCTGTACCTGCTTGGTACGTTTTTTGGAATTGATTAAAATCAATATTGGAAACTAAAAGATCATTCTTGCACATGTTCTATGGAAATATTTAAAGACTGTGGTCTTCCATTGTAGGGAATATAATTTGATATTAAATCAACCTTATTATATTATTCAAATTTTATATCTTTATTTAATACTCTTGAGTCCTTTTGTTTGAGGATTATCTAATTAAATAACACTTTAAAAATTCTGAGAATCTCAGAATTTAATAGAGTTAACTCGTTTGTCTGGTTTTGTAGTTAATAGTTAATCTATTTATATATTATGACTAATATTTGGCTTTCTATTATTCCATTTTGCTTTTAGGCTTATTTGCTTTTCTCTTCTTTTTTAAAAAAATAGAATGCTTAATTTCTTTCTTTTATTAAAAAATTTTGGAAAGGCAGACCCCAATTTTGTTCTGTTAGTGGCAGTCCTTAAGTTTTTCAAGTACATCTTTGATCATTTTTCTCTGTCACTTTAAGTCAGTATCTCTCCGACTTTCCCATGTGTATAATAGAAAATGCCTTGAATTTGTCTTTTACCTCATTAAATTGATTTTCTGCAGTATCCAACCTGCTGTTCAGATGATGGTTTTTAATTAATCAATTGTGTTTTTTCTCTATTCGCTCTTCTCTTATCTCAGATTGTTTCTTTCTCATCCTGCTTGCTCTAGTTTCTGGACTCATTGTCCTCTGAGTATTGTTGAAAAAGCAAATCAGACATTTCCTAAAGTAGTCTATTTCCTGCAGCAAGTCTACATGGAGAGAAAAGGGGTTTCTGAAGCCCTTTGGGTGGGCTTTTCCTCGGACCTGCAGGAGTTTCGGTGTCCAGTGCCTTCTCTGCCCCATTAGCAGGAGACTGGCTCTCTCTGCCACCTCTCCTCCAAGAAAGGACGGTTCTGCGGGCTTGTGTTAATGTCTCCTCCGCGTACTTCCCAAGCAGCTCCTCTGAAATGGGAAGAGGGGTGAAGAACTGGTCTCCTGAACTCTCCCCCACGTCATCGGTCATCCTTATGAAGGACGGGGATATGTGATGACAAGACAACACCAACCAGCTCTACTGATTCCTCACTGCCTTGTGGAGAAACGAAACAAAGCCACGTACCATCACTCAATCAAGCAGAGGCTGTCCCCAGATCATGGGTATTCTCTGATCTCATACAGAGTTAATGCTAACAGGTTTCTTTCAGTAACAAGTTTGACCTTTTTTTTTTTTTTTTTTACAAGTATATTAGTAGATGTAGCATCTCCTGTTCTTGAAATTGATTCATATGCAATCATTATGGCAGTGTACAAAGAGTCAGTCTACGATGCTGAATACACAGTGGTCTTACATTAGCATACAACTGGAAGCAGCCTAGAGGTCTAAAAATAAAGGACTGATAGATCCATTGGTTAAAGCTTGGTGATGCAGCCCTTCAAAATAGAGCTGGACTATTTTATTACATGGGCATATTTTCACTGTTAAGCAAGTAAAAAGTCACAAAAACTTGTTTGATCCCATTTTTGATAAAAATAGTATATCTAAGTGTGCGTGTGTGTAATAGAAAGGAGAGAGAAATAACAGAATAATAATATGCATGCTTAATCTCTCAATCATGTCTGAGTCTTTGCAACCTCATGGACTCTAGCCATCAGACTCCTCTGTCTGTGGAATTCTCCAGGCAAGAGTACTGGAGTGGGTTGCCATTCCCCCTCCAGGGGATCTTCCCGACTCAGGAATCAAACCCGTGTCTCCTGCATCAGCAGATGGATCCTTTAGCACTGAGCCACCTGGGAAGTCTGAATAATAATATATCAATATGTTAATCTCTGCATGAGGCTAACTACTGAGATTTAAACATTTTTTTTTCTTTCCTGACTTCACCTATATTCTCTTCAGTGCATATATAATGCTTTGGTATTGAGGGAAAGAAGGTATTTTTTTCTTTTTTCTTTTCAGTTGAAGGATAATTGTTTTAAGTTGTGTTGGTTTCTGCCATACAACAGCGTGAGTCGGCCATAAGTATACGCATGTCCCCTTCTTCTTGTACCTCCCTCCCACTCCATCCCACCCCTCTAGGTTGTCATGGAGCACGGGGCCAAGGTTTCTGTGTTATACAGCAACTTCCTACTAGCTATCTTTCTTGCATATGGTAATAGGTATGTTTCAGAGCTACTCTCTCAGTTCATTCACCCTCTCTTTCCCCCACTGTGACCACAAGTCTGTTCTCTATGCCTGGGTCTCTATTTCTGCCCCGCAAATAAGTTCATCAGTGCCATTTTTCTTCATTCCATATATATGTGTTAGTAAGTAAAGTCACTCAGTCGTGTCCGACTCTGCGACCCATGGACTGCAGCCCACCAGGCTCCTCAGTCCATGGGATTCTCCAGGCAAGAATACTGGAGTGGGTTGCCATTTCCTTCTCCAGGAGATCTTCCTGACCCAGGGATCGAACCCAGGTCTCCCGCATTGGAGGCAGATGCTTTAACCTCTGAGCTACCAGGGAAGTCCCGATATATGTGTTAATTAATATATGATATTTATTTCTCTCTTTCTGACTTACTGCACTCTGTATAATAGGCTCTAGAAAGAAGTTATTCTTTAAAATATTAGTTCATCGGAAGATTTCTGGGAATCCTTATAGACGTTATCTCAATATCAGACAATCTTGCTATTGTCTTGCTGTTCCCCCTCCCCTGAAAGAACAAAATGAAAAAGACTGGGTATTCTGGGCATCCTTTTCCATGAGAAGTCATATGGATGTTCATTATTAGGACCCTGGTATGCTGGAGGGTTCTGAAACAACTTCTGAATTATCAGAAACAAAAGTATAATTCCCTTCTTGTGTATGTGCATTTAAAATTTGCTTTTATTCCTTCACTGAAAGCCAGTACATTCATAAAGTGATGAAATTCTTAAACTAGAAGGGATCTCAGGGGGAGTGGTAAGCTGGAACTCACTCAAGGTGGCTTGAGGCATCATCCCAACTATATGTCCAGTCACGTCTAACCCCGGGCTTGAAATCAGCAGCAGTGGGAGCGCTGACACCACAGGAATGGGCAAACACTACCATGAGGGGCCTTCCTCCTCTAAGAGCTGGTTGTTTACCAGAACACCGTCACTTCAGAGACGATCTAACCCACGAAGGGACAGGGAGGGGGCTGTGCCTCGGAGAAGTAATCTGCCCCAGATCACATGACAGCTTGAGAACAGAGCTGACCTGGCCGCTGGGTCCTCTCGAATTCCTCCAGCCAAATAGACCACAAGGGCTCTGCTAAACACAGCACACCTCAGGGTTTCCCAATGCTAAAGGGAAGCCCATTCATTTCATGCAGGAGCAGGGGAAAATCTCACTTCTAGGGTCTGAAGGAGAATGAGCAGAGTGCCCATAACCATTATTTAACCTTATGCGGATTCACAGAGAGACTTGCAGCGATGACTCAAGACAATTAATCTACATGGGAAACTAAGCACTTATCAGATAATTGTTAAAAAGAAAAAGCTTAAATCCCTGTATTAGACAACACAATATTCTTACCCTTTCTGCAATGATTTGTTAATTAAATCGCTGCTAAAACAATATTTATTTTTCATCTTAAAATCAGCTGAATATCAATCTACAATCAATACAATGTTGCCTTGAGGCATCACTTGCTTCAAATTTGCTTCACAAATCTGCTGCAGGTAATTTATACCCAGTCAATAAGACATGTTTCAAAAGCCACTTTTCCCTCCCAACAGGCAACCCTGGTCTAATTTACAATTGGATAAGAACTAGCAAACTATACACACCTGAGTTAAATGTAATTTGTAATAGGATTTTTTTTTAAGCAGTAGTGAAAGATTTGATTTCGTCTGTTCGGTATGCAAGTAATCTTTGGCTATTTCTGGGACGATAACTGAAAACATAAATTGCTTTTGTTTCCCCTTTCAGGCATCATTTTTGTAGTTGTTATTTGGGTGGGGAGGGGGCACCTTCAGGGACAGCGAACATCGTAATTGCCCTCTCCTGTACACGTTTGCAGAATCCACTGGTAAAAATTTAAGAGGTGATATGATTGTTTGGGTTTATTTCTTAAGAAAAGGAAATCTTTATTCCAAGACAAATCTTCCTCTTGTTATCTGGGAGGAGGCAGCGGCAGAGGCGAAGCAAGAGCCGTCAAATTTTGGCTGAATGAAAGAGTTACAAATTAATCCCAGGGCTTGAAATCTCAACAAATGTTGAAATCTATAATTAGCGTTAGGAAATACAATTAACTTATTCGGCAGCCCCAGTGCAGTTTGGGTACATCTTCAGCCGCGAGTGGATACCATCCTTAGAAGCGTTCTCTGGGAGGTGGGTCTCTAAGCTCTCACCCACCCTCCCCATTTCATTCCACCAGCTGCCCCATTTGATTGGTTAAGTAGTTTGGATTGCACAATCCTCTCTGTTTCTTTTGGATTGATGTGTTTATTACTTTTTGTGACAGTGGCTCCCAAGGCAGATGTTCAATAAAGGGGGAAAAAAATCTGATACGGACCCAAGTAAAGAGAGAAGCAGTGGAGATTGCAGAAAATTGGGAAAGTTATCATAAGCATGGAGCTGTTATTGGCGATTTTGCTCCCAGCGTTTGTAGCCGTTGTGTTATTTACTCTTCTGCAGCCAGAAACCTAGCGGGGAATTATTGAAAGCCGAGTTTCCCGAGTTTTAAATTGCCCTTGTTTTTTTGTGCACATCGTGCCAGCAGCTCATCAAAGAGAGGGCTAAATTGAAGCTCTGAGAGATGCGAGCTGTGCTGTCTCTGTCTCTGTTTCTCCCTGTCTCTCTTTTTCCAGAATGAGAAGAGTGGACCGAGCTTCCTAGGATATTGTTGTGGTTGAGCTGCTTAAATTGTGTCTGACTCTTCTGCGACCCCATGGGCCATAGACCTTGCCAGGCTGCTCTGTCCATGGGATTTTCCAGGCAAGCATACTGGAGTGGGTTGGGATTTCCCAAGCAAGAATACTGGAGTGGGTTGCCATTTTCTTCTCCAGGCGATCTTTCTGACGGATCGAACCCGTGACGTCTGCACTGGCAGCAAGTTCTTTACCGCTGAGCCACCTAGGAAGCCCCTCTTAAGGATGAGGCTGGGTTTATTTGATGGTACCAGGGAGTAGGGTCAGGCTTGGGCATGACTGACCCTCGTCTTCAGGGTTCCTTGGGGCCCCAGCTTCCCATCCCTGGCTGCCTCTATGGCTCTGCCTTCTCCCTGAATTCCCTGCTCTCCTGGCTCTCCTCCTTCCTCATCTTTCCCAACTCTTGCTCATTCCTGGGTCCCTGGAAGATTTACCTGCCTTAGCTATCTGCAGGGGACCCAGTGACAAATCCATGCAAATCAACTTCCTCTGATATATTTAAATTGAAGTATAGCTAATTTATAATGCTGTGTTAACTTCTACTGTACCGTGAAGTGATTCAGCTATATATATATTTTGTCACACACATTGGTTTTTTTGGGGGACTTCCCTTGTGGCTCAGCTGATAATCCATCTGCAACTCGGGAGACCTGGGTTCGATCCCTGGGTTGGGAAAATCCCCTGGAGAAAGGCTACCCACTCCAGTATTCTGGCCTGGAGAATTCCATGGACTGTATAGTCCAGGGGTTGCAAAGCGTTGGACCCAGCTGAATGACTTTCACTTTTTAAAAAAATATTCTATCCATTATGGTTTATCATAGGATGCTGAATAGAGTTCTCTGTGCTATACAGTAGGACATTTTTTTTCCTATCTATTCCATCTATAATAGCTTACAGCTGCTAATGTCAACCTCCCAATCCAGCCTTCCTCCCTTGGCAACCACAGGTCCATTCTCCATGTACATGAATCCATTTCTGTTTCATAAATAGGTTCATTTATGGCCGATTTTAAATTCCATGTATAAGTGATATCATACGGCCTTTGTCTTTCTTGCTCTGACTTCACTTACTCTGATCATCTCTAGTTGCAACCATGTTGCTGCAAATGGCGTTATTTTGTTCTTTTTTATGGCTGAGTAATATTCCATTGTGATTATACACCACATCCTTATCCATTCATCTGTAGATGGACATTTAAGTCAAATCAACTTCCTCTGAAATGCTGTGTTCTCTCCCTGCCCCTGATGTAACTGAAACACATTCAGCCAGTTGCCTTCTAGAGACAACACTCTCCATCGGGATTCCTTCAAATGGGCTTTGAGGTCCTTCGGGTTTCCAGGTTTTCCACAGGTCCCCCTCTATGCAACTGTTTCTCAGTCTGCCCAAAGTCCGTTTTTATCAGGTTTGTGCCCCTTCACTTGCTTCTTAATGTTCTTCTTCCACACCGCACAGGAAACTCTTAATCTATAAAAATTACCACCCCCCAAAAAAAAAGGAAAAAAAAAACTACCCCATAGGAGAACAAGAACATCTCAGTGTGGCAATTAACTGGATTTGGGAATATTGTTGTTTTTCAGTTGCTAAGTCACGTCCGACTCTTTATGACCTCATAGACTGCAGTAAGCCAGGCTTCCCTGTCCTTCACTATCTTCTGGATTTTGCTCGAGTTCATGTCTGTTGAGTCAGTGATGCTATCTAACCATCTCATCCTCTGCTGCCCTATTCGCCTTTTGCCTTCAATCTTTCCCCACATCAGGGTCTTGTCCAATGAGTCAGCTCTCTGCATCAGGTGGCCAGAGTGTTGGAGATTCAGCTTCAGTCCTTCCAATGAATATTTAGGGTTGATTTCCTTTAGAATTGACTGGTTTGAACTCCATGCAGTCCAAGGGACTCTCAATAGTCCCAGATAAGTATGTTTCCAAGGAAGCTCCCTCTCTTGGCCTTTCCTAAGGCACATCCACTCATCAAAGCTCTGCAAAGGCCCAAAGTAAGAAAACGTGCTTCATGTAGGCTTTCATCTGATGTTTCCTGAAATTATCTGGCTGGTTAAATGATCATTCTAGAGAGACTGACTGCATAGTCTATGTTGCAGTTCTCATGCTTGGGTCTAGGATGGCAATGCGTAAAAAAGAAGAGGTAGTCTCTCTCTCTTCCTTACCACCCTGCAAGCCAAGGAGAAATGCCACAGAGGAAACCAAAACTGCCGACACCTTGACCTTGGACGTGCAGCCTCCACAGCTGGAATAAAATCGGTTTGTCTTGTGTAAGCCACTCAGCCTGTGGTGCTCTTTATGGCAGCCCTGGTAAACAGGGGAAACTGGCTTTGGGTGCAGAAAATAGTCATAACTAAGTGTCAAACTGGTTAGAGAAAGTAAACGTGCAGACAGTGAGGAAGGAGAGAGAAAAAGGGGAAGGAGCTTCAGTAAACATCCAGGAGGGCAGTGAACTTTCCCCATAGACTCTTGGGGATAAGCCCTCCTTATCACTTGAGAGATGCTGGCCAAGACGGAAGCAGCCTGAGAACTTGGCAAGAAGCATGTGGATAGCATAGCTGGTTTCCTGAGTGATGGCAGTGGATCCATTGATCCTACCTTACTGTCTTTTTTCACATGAAAAGTGAATTTTTCATGCCACGAGGGGCATCACCCATCAAATGGTTTCATTTATTTCCAACCTCCATGTTTGACAACTTTAGCCTCAGAAACACTGGTGCTGGTCTCTGCAGAGGTGGAATGATGGATGGGAGGGAAGTGAAGACTCTCAGGTATGCACTTCAAAATAATTTTTTTTTAAATCAAGAAATTTCCGGATGGCCAAATGATCAATGGAAACCTCTAGATGGAATGGGTATTTGGTTGAGGCCAGGAAGAAATACTCTAAATAGCATTGGAAAATGACCATTAAAAAAAAAAAACACCCTCCCTTGGATGTCTGCATCATATAAATCTAATAAGACAGAGCAAAAAATATTGGATTTATTTTTACAAGTTAGCGATGACCTTCCGACCTTCTGAATGGATTCACTTCGCACGGTTCCTCTTAAGGGCCTTAGGGTGATGACTAACTCATAAAAATAAATCCAATATTTTCCCCTTAGCCATGTCATAGCCAATGTAGGAATTCAGATGATGGGGTAAGGGAGGTGGGTTTTCATTTCATTTGACCTCCCATTATGAGAGGTGCTGAGCCCTCAGCCTGGCGGGGCCTCCAGCTTCCAGCCCTCCTATAATCTATGAACAAAGAAGAACAAGCTACCTGTGCTGGGACCAAGCCCAGGGCTGGGCATCATGGGGGTGTGGTGGCCAGACACAGGAGACCCGTATACCTGGAAGGAAAACCCCACTTTGGTCCAAGGTAAAGGTAATCCCCTCCCCTTGTTTGTGGGTGGGGCAGTGGGTTGGTAATGGGGCTGTTCTTCAATGAGAAGAGAAATCCCAACTTTGCTGAAGGGTCTTCACAGAAGAGGGGATTTGGCCTCATGGTATAATTGAGGTTGGGTCTTCATAAAGCTGGAAACACCACTTGGATCAGTGCTTTGATTCCTGTCACTACCAGGAACCCTTGTTGATCAAACATATATATCCAGGCATGGGATGACTGTGAGGATATGCAGTGGACAAAACCAGACACTGGCTCTGTCCCCATGGGACTGTGAATGCAAGATTCCGACAGTCACCCAATAAACACCATCATCACAAACTGAGATCAAGTACCCAAGAGGGCACACTTGAGTCGTAGGGAAGCCAATGATGGCAAGACTTTGACTGCAGAAGGGGAAGAGGGACAGTCCAAGGGGACTTCCTGGAGGAAGTGGCACTGGAGATGACAGGGAGCTAACAGGTAGCAGGAAAGTGGAGGAAGAGGGAGCAGCATTCGTGAGGCAAGTGGGATTTTCCCAAAGCAGGGGAACTCTGTGACAAGCAGTGTGCCTGGGATCGCCACTTGCAGGAGGAGAGGGAGGGAGTAGCTGGGCTCATAGGTGGAGGCCTTGGGGAACCCCCAGGAGCTGAGAGGCTGGGATGGACCCTCAGATCAGTCTTGAGCTGGGCTGAGGGTGCTAGGCCTAAACACTCCCTCTCCAAGTACCCCCCCACCCCCACCACAGCTGTTAGTCAACTGAAAGCAAGCCCTCTGGGGTGGGTGGGGGACCTGGGTAAGGCAGCTCAGCTTCACCTGGGGCATAGCTCTGTCATTTAGGCCCACGTCCTCCTAGTACCTGTTCATTTCTTTCTGCCAACACCCCTCTGGACCTAGGGAGCACTGGAAGTTTCTCAGCTACCTTGTGAGGGAGTGTTTATTTCTCCTTTATTTATTTATTGGCTGGGCCGGGTCTTAGTTTTGGCACACAGGGTCTTCATCCCGGGTTGAGGGGCTGTGCGGGGAGTTCCCTCTAGTTGTGGTGTATAGGCTCAGTAGTTGGGCACTCTGGCTTAGTTGCTCCGCAGCATGTGAGATCTCAGTTCCCTGAATGGGGATCAAACCCGCGTCCCCAGCACTGGAAGGCAGGTTCTTAACCACTGGACCACCAGTAGTAGTGTTAATTGCTGAGTCATGTCTGACTCTTTGCGACCGCATGGACCGTAGCCCACCAGGCTCCTCGGCCCATGGAATTCTCCAGGCAAGAATACTGGAGTGGGTTGCCATTTCCTCCAGGGCATCTTCCTGGCTGATGGACTGAACCCAGGTCTGCCGCATTGCAGGCGGGATTCTTCACCATCTGAGCCACCAGGGAAGCCCACTGGACCACCAGGGAGGTTCCCTATTTCTCCTTTGGACTATTCCTTCTTCAGGTACTCTGCCCTCCTCAGAGAGCTCAGTTTGGTGTCTGTCCTCCTGGGAGAGGTTGGTTGCTTTCTCAATGTACTCTTTTCTTTTCTAGGGGTGTTGGTGGTTGTTTCTCTACCAGAGGCTCTGGGAGGCCAGCCTGAAGGGGTGGGAGGAGGGCATGACAAAGGAAGTTGTGCCTGCCAGCACTTTATGCCATCCCTAGGGGGTCTCAGTCATGCATGCCAAAGGAGGGGAGCCACTGGAATGGGGAGCCTGCAAAGGATCCTTCACACCAGTGTCTGGGGATCTCTTAGCACAACCCACCTACCTGCCTAGTAGAGAAGCAAGACACACCATGTTTCTTTTTATGCCTGTGCCCTGAGGGTTGTGGGATCTCAATTCCTCAAGCAGGGATTAAACCTGGACCATGGGAGTGAAACCCGCAAATCCTAACCATTAGGCCACCAGGGAACTCCCAAGATAAACCATTTTTTTACTCCCCAGTACCTGCCTGGAGTTCTCCCCATAACCAGGGCTCCATTTACAATTAACCCCTTTTCCATGTAGCAGAGACACATGACAATTTTGTGGAGGAGATGGCAGAGCTCCCCAGTACAACCTTAGGTATGGTGGCAGTGGTTTAGTCTCTAAATCGTGTCCAACTCTTTGTGTCCCTATGGTCAGCCCGCCAAACTCCTCCATCCATGGGATTCTCCAGGCAAGAATATTGGAGAGGGTTGCCATTTCCTTCTCCAGGGCATCTTCCCAGCCCAGGGATCGAACCTGCGTCTCCTGCATTGCAGGTGGATTCTTTACCGTTGAGCCACCTGGGAAGCCCCTTTGCATATTTTACCACAATATAAACAAATGATAGGCCCTTTGACCAATGCCTCTCTATTTATTTCTATCTCCCTACCCACCACCCCCGCTTCTGGCAACCACCACTCTGCTTTCGGCTTCTGTGAACCTATTTAAAATTCCACATATAGGTGAGACCGTGCAGCATTTGTCTTTCTGTGTCTGGCTTATTCCACATAATGCCCTCTAGGTTCATCCGTGCTGTCACACACAGCAGACGCCCTTCTTTTTAGGGCTGAATAGTATTTCATTGTAAAAACAGACCACTGTTTCTTTTGACCAAAGGGTACGATGTTCGAGTTATACAGGATGTTATGAGTTCTGCGGATCTAATTATGGCATGGTGATGACAGTCAACAATACAGTATTGTCTATTTGAAACTTGCTAACAGGACAGACTTCACTTATATCTCGACACACACACACACGGAAACTCTGTGAGGTGACGGATACGTTATTTAGCTTGATCACAATGATCTTTTCACAGTGTCCACATATATGAAGGGCTTCCCTGATGGCTCAGCAATAAAGAATCTGCCTGCCAATGCAGGAGATGTAGGTCTGATCCCTAGGTCTGTAAGAGCCCCTAGAGAAGAAAATAACAATCCCCCTCCGGTATTCTTGCCTGGAAAATCCTGTGGACAGAGAAGCCTGGCAGGCTATATAGTCCATGGGGTCGCAGATGAGTTGGACATGGCTTAGCGACTAAACAACAACATATATCAAAACATCGAGTTGCACATCTTAGATATAATTTTTAGTATATTTTAAAAAAAATAGAAGTATTATTGATTTACAATGTGATAGTTTCTGGTGTACAGCAAAGTGGTTCAGTTATGCTTCTATATGTATATACATTCTTTTTCATATTTTTTTTTCATTATTGGTTATACAAGATACTGAGTATTTCCTTGTGCTATACAGTAGGACCTTATTTATCTCTTTTATATAGTAGTATACAACTGCTAGAGATACATACGATTTTTATACATCAAAGGTATCACCAAAAAGTTGTTTAAAAATGCTGTGTTTTCTCTGCCATCCACGTTTGACTGGCCATCCAGGAGGTTATTGCGCACCGTGGTTCCTATGGCCACAGGAATTCCGGGGTCTCCTCTCCACCAGGGAAGCCGCTCAGCTCCTTCGGCTCAACTGTAGCCTGGAAAGGATGGGAGGTGGCTGTCTGAGACTCTGCTAGGCCTGTTTCCTCTTCTATTTACTTTTTGCCTCTTGGTCAGCAGTGACCGTGTTGCCCTGTCCTCCTGGTTCGGCCTGCGCGGAGAACCCCAACATTGAGGAGAACCTCATGCAGTATCTTTGAACTAGCTGAGTGGCTCATCTTGATATGGGGAAGTTGGGGGAAATTTGGAACTTCCAGCAGTCAAAGGCCCTCTCTCCACCTCCTGTGTCTGGTTCCATATGTTCAATCATGGGCTCCTCTTTCCCGGAGCTGCCCTGGAGCAGGTCAGGGCTGGCTTCCTCCTCCATCCTGATCTTTAATATAAACAATATCTTCCTAGGCAGGGCTCCTGTGACAGCAGTTTGCTTCAAGAGCACAAATTAAAGTGATGCCACCCAGGCATGAACGGTCTTAGCAGAGTCAACAGCAGGGAGCATCGGCATCCTTACTTAATATGAAAGGTGACTAAGCGGAGACACTATCCTTGCAGCCAGACCTGGTCTGAATACCAAAGGAATGGCAGGGAGGAAGGGGGGAGGGCAAGCTTGGAGCTTCGGGGTCACCCCAGGCACGGCTCACGTGCTGGCCCTGGGGGCTGTGGGACAGGAGGGAAAGGTCAGGAACTCTCTGCAAATATTTGGAGGGCTGTTCCCACGCCCGGTGGGTCTGGACGCAGGGTAATCCTCTTCTGGAAGGGGCCCAGTAATCTCTGAGCAAATGCTGGCCTAACCGGTAAGGCCCTGGCTGAGCCAGCCTCTCTCCCCCGGGGGGCAGCAGCCAGGAAGAGGGTGAGCACCCCAGGCTGGGGCCTGAACAGAGCACACCTGCCGAGAAATGCTTTAGTGCGAGACCCGAGGCGGTGGGGTGTACAGCACTTTGTTATCTATAAAAACATTTATGAAGCCTGTGCTGTATATCAGACTCTGGGCTAAGCATGGGGCTTCAGAGATGAGAGACGTGCTTCCCTAGAGTCTGACCTGTAAGCTCCCAGAGGACAGGAAACATCTCTTCTGCTCACTGTTAGATCCCTGGGAGCTAACAGTGAGTGGATGACTTGTAATACAACGGAGCCTCTTGCCCATCCCGTGGGGCTTGAGGATGGCTTCCTGGAGATGAGAGCTGGGCAGAGAGGTAATGGAAAGTCAGAGGGAAGAGCCTATGCAAAGACATGAAGGTTCTGTGGGTGGCAAGACTTGAAGCTGGAACCTGGGCGGGAACCGGGTGTGGAAGGACCCTGCAGGTGGTGTGAGGAGCTTGGGTTCCTTTCTGAATCTCCTGAAGGATTTTAAGTGGCAGAGTGACAAGGTCTGTTTGGCATTTCAGATCATGTGCCTGGAGGATGGATTTGCTCATTGTGTTTATTAAGACAGACAAAAATAACCCCTATTCTACATCCTATATTGTGCTGGACCCAGACTAGGGCTGTCCAACAGAAAGATAATGTGGACCACATCAGTAAATTTATATTTCTTACTAGTCACACTGAAACATTGAAGCCTAGTAGCCACATGGGTTTCCCTGGTAGTTCAGCTGGTAAAGAATCTGCCTGCAGTGCAGGAGACCCTGGTTCAATTCCTGGGTCGGGAAGATCCCCTGGAGAAAGGTTAGGCTACCCACTCCAGTATTTTGGGGATTCCCTGGTGGCTCAGATGATAAAGACTCTACCTGCAATGCGGAGACCTGGATTTGATCCCTGAATTGGGAAGATCCCTTGGAGGAGGGCATGGCAACCCACTCCAGTATTCTTGCCTGGAGAACCCCATGGACAGAGGAGCCTGGTGGGATACAGTCCATGGGGTCACAAAGAGTCAGACAGGAATGAGTGACTAAGCACACACACACACACATACACACATTGAAAAAAGTAAATAAAACCGGTTATAGACTTACTATTTTATTTAACTAATGGATCTGAAATATCACAATACCTTTTACGTTGTCTTGGTTCTACATCTTTGAAATCCAGTGTTTCTTTGACTCTTCCAGCCCTTCCGAATTCAACTGGCCTCATTTCAAAGGAACAGTGGCTACTATACTGAACAGTGCATGCAGGTGTAGACAAGGGTGCAGGTATAGACAGCGGTGTATGAAGCCCTCATGGTCTCTGTCCTCACAGAGCTCAGAATCTAGCAGAGAAGACTCATAGTTAAGCAAGCAAATGAAATAGTACAATGAAAGTTACAGTGGTGGTGAGAGTGGAAGGGAGGATCGTGACATGTAATTCAGGGAAAATGTGGATCCTTAAGGATGAATGGGGGTTCCGTTAAATAAGAAGCAGGCATTCCTGGTGGGCAGAACTAATGTATGAAGGGCTAATGGGCACACTTAGTGAGCTGCCCTAAGGCCAGGGAGCACGGCTTGAGATGAGTCTGTCAAGGGCACCAGGACCAGGTCAGGCCAGCCTCCAGCCACGATGGGCATTCAGACTTTCCTGTAAGAGCAGTGAGAAACCACTAGAGGATCGTAAAAAGCAGGGGAATTACGATGACCAGATCCTTAAGAATACATCACTGGGGCTGATGTCGCCAGGTTTGGAGGAAAGGGGGCACTGAGAATGGGAAGCAGTGGAAGGATGTAGGGGAAGCCAGAAGTTAGAAGCAACAGGACTTAGTAGGGGGTTGGAAGGGTGTGTGGGGTTAAGCGAGGTAGAGGTTGAAAGAAAAGAGGGTAATAGTGGCTGACTCCCAGGTTTCTGGTGCTCTTTCTGAGACTGGGGACCTAAAGAAGAGACAGCTTTGAGGGGCCCAGGAATTAACAGGTTCAGTTTAGAGTGTGTTGAGTTTGAGGCATGTGTGAGAGCTCCAAGATCTGATTTTACATGACAATAAGTAAGGCCAAACTTGGGAGCGAGGTCTGAACTGCAATCACGTTTGAGAGATGGTCTGTATTCACATGTGTGGTTGGTAATTAAATACATAGTAGCAGGAATTAAGCTGAAGCTCCAATGCTTTGGCTACATGATGAGAAGAGCCAACTCATTGGTGAAGAGCCTGATGCTGGGAAAGATTGAAGGCAGGAGAGAAAGAGGCCAACAGAGGATGAGATGGTTGGATGGCATCACCAACTCGATGGACATGAGTTTGAGTAAACTCCGGGAGTGGGTGATGGACAGAGAGGCCTGGCGTGCTGCAGTCCATGGGGTTGCAAAGAGTCGGACACAACTGAGTGACTGAATAACAAGCAAGAGTTAAAGACATTGAACTCCATCTAGAGCAGTGGTTCTCAACCAAGGGTGGTTTTGTGGCCTCTATCCCTACACCGGCCAATTTAGCAATGTCTGGATTGATTGTTCCATTCATGGAGTTAGGAGTGCTATTGGCCATTTTTATCATACTAGGAAGCAGGAAAAAAGGCACCAGATCATAAACTCTTTGAGGGCCCAAGCATACCAGACCTTTTCAAAGCAAAGGAGAATAAACTTGAACCATCCTTCACCCAGCCTCCCAGGGTTTGGGATGTGATACAGGCAAGTGTTCGGTAATAAACTCCAGGGAAACATTTTCTTTTAAGTCCCATGTTTCATTTTTTAAAAATCAATAGATTTAAATTATAGTCATAATAATATATCATTGTGTATCTTAATATAATAATAAAAATGTTGTATTCTTTTCTAGCTGAGTTTCATGATCCTTCCTCATCCTGTTAGTTTTCCCAAGCCTCTGAGAGACACCACCTTATAACCCTGGGAGAGCAAGTCCAACTTGAGATCAAGTCCAACTTGATCACCATAAACACCCACATGCTCTCTTTGGATACCATGGACCTCTTGGATGGTTGACAGATCCCTAAGGATGTAGGGGATGATGAAGTGATGAAGAACAGCCATGGAGAACATCTTGCAGGAATAGAGTTCTCCTGGAAAATGGGAGGGGAGAAGGCAATGGCACCCTACTCCAGTACTCTTGCCTGGAAAATCTCATGGACAGAGTAGCCTGGTAGGCTGCAGACCATGGGGTCGCAAAGAGTTGGACATGACTGAACGACTTCCCTTTCACTTTTCACTTTCATGCATTGGAGAAGGAAATGGCAACCCAATCCAGTGTTCTTGCCTGGAGAATCCCAGGGACGGGGGAGCCTGGTGGGCTGCCGTCTATGGTGTCGCACAGAGTCGGACACGACTGAAGTGACTTAGCAGTAGCAGCAGCAGGAAAATGGGAGGAGGGTTCCTGAATTCTCTACATCTTCTACAAGAACTGTGATTCTCATTTGATTTTTCCCACTGGCAAAATTCTTCTAAGTAGAGTTAGTAGTTAGCAGGAAACCTTCCCAACTTCTTTGAGGCACCTATTGGAGGTGCTTGATGTAGTTTCTGATTGGTAACAGTTTAACCCCCTCACAGGTACTAAAGTTGGAGGTGTTTGCCTCCTGCAAAGTCATCCATTACAGACACCCTCTACAATAGCAGACATGGCCAAGCAAACTGGCTGTCAGAACCTCCGAAGAAGGACGCCAGGAGAAACAGGATGTCGGAGATAATATCTTCTTCTTTGTCTCTTGGGAAAGAAGTCATCCCCAGGTTGCTCAGGCCAGGATGGAGTTGACTCTTCTCTGCCACATCCCACGCCTTGCAGTTAAGTGTGCGGAGAGTCCAAACAGGGACTACATTTCCCTCTATGGAAAAACAGTCTGCTGATTTTGAACAAAATGGCTCCGAATTTACATAATTAAAATTCCAGTGTCTTTCAGATCACAACAATGGGTAATTAACAGTTACTTGTCAGCTGGGAAATACCTCCGGGAGGAGGAGATCAGAGCCCAGCCGCTTTATTTTGGGCCACATCTCACGGACAATCGGGGCTAATTGACTCACCCCCATCTCATCGAAAATGAATGAAAAGAACATTGAAAGTCACTCAGCCCGGCTGGCGATCCATGCAGAAAGGCTGCTGGCTCAAACAATCCCGCGTGAGAGCAGAACCCCAACCCTGCATTCGAGGATGGCGGCCTGACAGTCTAATTTAGAAGCGTTGCTTAAAATCTTAATCAGTGTGTTGAAATTAGCAGAGGCGAGTTCTGACACCGTGTTTGTTGTCTATGGTTATCATTTTTAATAAACGTTAAAGTGTTTTTACAGGTGTGGAAAAAAGCACATCCCTGGGATACCTATCTCCTAGGTTTGTACTCTTCTCTCAAGGAAAAAAAAATGTGTCATCGTCAAGAATGAAGATGTAACATATTCATCAGAGCTCGTCTTCCTTTTATTTTGTGGTTCCCGAAAGCTATCTGCAATCCTAAGCCTGCGTCCATCTTCCCTGCACAAGTACATCTTGATTGACACATCTCCAAATAAGCTTGTGAATAGCTTTCCGTATTAGCCTCAGAATAATTCAGATGTCAAATTACGGCTCACAGACTCCCTGACTCCTCTCGCGCCCCAGAATGAATTTTTTAAATATTTGGGAGAAAATATTAAATTTTGTTCAGGTTGGGTCAAAGTTCATATCATTTGGTAATAAAGAGCCACAGAGGGTGTTTGCACAGAACTGGGGGCTGCATTGATTTTATTTTGTGCGACAGCTGCAGGTCAGGCTGACCCTTGGTGAGCTGTTTGGAGTTTGCGAGCCTGCAGCTTTCGGCATCTCTGGCAGTTTGCCGTGGGTTTCCTTTGGAGAGAAAAGGGAACGAGGGAAGAAAGAAGGGGAGAAAAATGCGACTCTTTCTCTCTCTGTGTGCAGGAGTCCTAGCTGATGTCATCTCTAAATATGCAGCTTTAATTGCTCCTCTCGGCAGCAGCAAGGGGAGAGGTGATCTTCTGTGTTTTCATCCCTGTTGAAACTACACTGCCGATTCAGCCTGGATTCCTGTCCTGCAAACCGCACAGAAGCATCTCTTTCCAGCAAAAAGGCAAAGCAGTGCTTGCCTGGCTGATAATGACCACTCTTCATAATATTTGTTGGATGCTCTGTAACGTGTGGCTGAGAAAACTCTCATTATTACTGGCTGTTTGCGCAGCTGTAAATATTTAACCAAGAATGCTACCTGCTTTGTGGAAAGACTGGCTAATTACATCTGCTTCTGTCTATAATTACATATTGTTGTAAAAATTCCAGGATAATGACACAACTGTGTCTTCTTCGTGCAAGGGGTAAATTTATACTAAGGACAGCACTTGAATTTCCATAAGCAATTAGCCTACACGTTTTCATCCTTGTGTTTCCCTGTGATTTTATTGAAATGAAAGATAATGAATTAAATCCAATTACAGCAAGAAGACAGCCAGCAACTGGATGTTCCTTGGGAACCACAGTTCTACTTTGTAAGCAAAGTGAGGAAGAGAACTATGTCCCTGCTCAAGACAGTAGAAGCATCTCGATAAATTAGCAATATCAGCCTGATAGCACGGTTCCTGCTGAACAGCCCTTATTGGAGACATGGGTTCTCTTCACAAACTGTTTCTTCTAAAGGTGCATATTTCTAGTCTGATGAATGTGAGGTACTGCTCTTGGCTTGTAGCCTGACTATGAGTGGAACATCTCTATAAAAAAATGTTTCCCCAGATGCCATAATAAAGCCCAAGACAATAATCCATAGTTCGCAGGGTTTGTCAAAGAGAACGAGAAAAAGAGAGAGTGCTCTGGAATCCGGGAAATAAGAGGCAGGTAATGTCCTTATGTTCTTACTTTAAAACATGGGCATTCCTATTCTTTTGGAAATCTTAGCTCTCCAGGAGAGGTAGAGAGATGTAACCCCTCTCTAGGCTATAGAAAAGGCTCACTTGCTTTAATCAGGAGACTGTTCAAAGACGCAGAGCCACGGTTCCCGAAAAACAAAACAAAATGAGTGGCTTGACGGCACAGACATTTCCCAAATCAATACGCCTCTACATCTTTATCGCTCTCTTTTCCTTTTTGCTCCCTCACCATCTTTCCTCTCCGCCCCTCTTCTCCCTCTGGATAAATGCAAACACCTCCAAATGTCAAAAGCAGAGACATGACCCATCCTTTAACCGCACACCAAACGATGATGTTCTGAGTGCCGCATCATTTCAGACACAAACACATCTCCCCGGCTTACGGGCTTCCCAGAACAGTTTTAAACCTGATGGTGATGAATTCACTTATTTATCTAGTGGTCACGACTATTTCTACTAACACTTTGGTAAATATGAGGGTGATGGTGTAATTATGCCCAGCAGGGGGAGGAGGAACTGTGACAGCCCAGCCGGCCGGGGACGGGGAGCTGACAGGCTGCCCTGCCCAGCCCAGCCAGGCAACTATTCTCTTCGATTTCCTCTCAGTGGCCAGGCTGGAGTGTGGCTGCCTAATGGTTTGCTGTCGATACAGTAAAAATGCTCGCCCGTCTTTACCTCTAATCCATTCTGAGAGCAATCTTCACATAAACGGTCTATGCCATTACTTCATTTTCAGAAAAGGCAATCGAGTAAGATCGAACCACACAGGCTGTTGGTACAGTGTTTGGGGAAGCATGTGTGTGTTTAAAAAGCACAATGATTAATTCTGAGACATAGCATTTTGTGTTAAGTTGTCTTTGACTATTTTCTTCCTGGCTGTTTTTTTCTTTTAAAGGGCTCTGAAAATCAATGCTATGTTTCACTACCATCCATCTTTATATAGTAATAAATTAAGTGGGAGGTATTGATATTTTTGACTGAGCTTTTAAAATTTGCATACTAATGACAATTATACCCTTGTGGCTGTTGATTTCTGCTGCTGTTTACTGCTTGTGACTTGGGAAGAGGCAGTAGAAGTTTGCCTGGTTTCCCTGTGTACATGAGGGTTCTGAAACCTCCACCCATGGCACAGATGGAGGGCAGAGACCTGGTCCCAAGGAGGTGAGAGCTCAGAAAAGCTTTGCCTGTCTGCTGTTTTACTTGTTCTCCTGAAGAAATGCTGCAGGAACTCGCCAAGGCTGAGTGATCTCAGACTGGGCAATGGATGTGCTAGAGCTAAGCTCGGGTGATATCAAAATATCTAACACAGATGTGGGGTGGGCAGTGGCCCCCCACCAACCAGCTCGTGGCAGAGATGTCCTGGAGGTTCTCTTGCTTTGCCAGCTGTTAACTCTTTATGTGCTGAATTAAAGGAAGGGAAGAGGTTCTCGGGAAAGGCCAGGGCAATGGGCAGCAGAGGGCTTGGGAGAAAATGACTATCAGCTAGTTCAGAATATCCCAATATTTACTTTTGGTGTCCCCTGGGTGAATTTTAGCCCTGGATATGAGTCCCTCCACCCACAAATTTAGGAATCTTGGGGAATTCTTAGATGTATTGTGTGCCCTTCCCGTTTTCCTTAAGAAAAAATAGGCTAGAATTTTGAAACCTTGACATGGCCTCATGCTTCCAAACTATTCCTGATAAACTCTGTTCTTGTTGTTTATTTGCAAAGTTGTGTCTGACTCTTTTGTGGCCCCATGGACTGTAGCCTGTCAGGCTGCTCTGACCGTGGGATTCTCCAGGCAAGAACACTGGAGTGGGTAGCCATTTCCTCCTCCAGGGGATCTTCCTGACCCTGGGATTGAACTCGTGTCTCCTGCATGGCAGGTGGATTCTTTACCATTGAACCTCCTGGGAAGCCCTGATAAACTCTGAAGCTTGGGCAAAACTGTGGACGACCACCTCTTGCCCTCCTCTGTACTCCTCCTGTCAAGTAGGTTAAAGGCATCTTCTCAGCATTTGTAAATGTTTGTTCTGAAGCAGAGGAAAAGTCCTAGCAGAGAGGGGATTCAAGGAGCAAGGTCAAGCCTCCTATATGATTTTATTTTAGGAAATCAAATCCCTCTGGACAATCTGAGTGCTACCCACAGGCAGATGACCAGGAAAACTACCCACACACTGGCAAAAGTGCCTCCACTGCATTTAAACGATTATTTGGGAGGACTGGGACAGCCTTAAAGTGCACAACAGTTTATTCACAGAGATTAATATGTCAGTAATATTGATTGTTGGAAGCCTGCTTCATTCTATTTAGGATTCCACAGGCCACAGACAGCAGTCATTCAGGTATGATTTTTCCCTCTAGAATTTCTAGCATGTTGAGGCGGCCGGTCCGGGAGATGCTGAATGGCAAATTCTGTCAAACAAGATACTGCCAAGGCGATCCCCAGGGCAAGGTGTGGATTTTGTTTACATGTTGCCAAGGCAGGCATCAATTGTCTGCTTCTATATCAGGGTCCTTTCCCCCATCCCCTTCTAAATAAAGTAGGTCACCCAATGGCCCAGGCACCTAGGGTGTAGAGGAGCCAGAAGAATCTTCGAGGATCAATTCTGAAATCATGACACAGGATTAACCAATATTGTGGTTGTGCTTTAGCTGCTAAGTTGTGTCCAACTCGTGACCCCATGGACTGCAGTCGGCCAGGCTCCTCTGTCCTTGGGATTCTCCAGGCAAGAATACTGGAGTGGGTTGCCATTTCCTTCTCCAGGGGATCTTTCCAACCCAGGAATCGAACGTGGGTCTCCTGCATTGCAAGCAGGTTCTTTACCAACTGAACTACACAGGAAACCAAATATTAAGGGTGCTTAAAGTTCGGTGTCTCTGGTTTCCTACTGCATGGAGATTGCTCCATTACATGCAACTGTCCAGGAAGTGCCTTTGCAAGAGTGTCTGCGATGAAAGAACGGAACCTGTGAGAGGTGTGGAGAAGAACTCACTTCCATCAAAGGATCGGCTTTCAGGATGGTCTGGGAGCCCAGAGCATTATTGTATTACACACCACACTGAAACGCGCCTTGTTCTGATTTTTTTTCCCTCCCCCTCCTCCTCTCTTTTCTTTGAGTGTTTTCGAAATAAAAGAGTTTTTTCTTCCAAATTGCGCTGGGAGGCAAATTCTTGAACGGTGTAATAGAAAATGTTAGACAATATTCCTTACCGGAGCTATTGACATTTTGGATAGTTGTGACACTTTGATTTTTCTCAAAACATGTGGATCAAGCCTGGCTGCCTTATTGGACAGGAAGTCCGGATGAAAGGGTTTCCTTTATCTTTCTTTGTATTTCCCCCTCTGTTTGTTCGTGCCTTTCTCTCTGAATAGAATCGTGGTTTTCTTAAGCTGTCCGGGGAGTCGTTATTGCCTTACTAAATATTTCATGGTGCACAGCACACCATACCTGCCAACTGCTTCTTATTTGTTGTCAAAAATAAAGGGTTCATCCTTCAGAGGGGGAGGGAAAAAATAAAAAAAGAGAGCAGGCTTCTCCTATTGTTTTCATTTTAAAGTTTCTCGTAGGCACCCCATGCACGGGAACACTGGAAATCTGAGAAGGATGCTTTTATTTTCCCGGGGACGCACGGCTGGCCACTTATTTATTTATTTGCGGCTTATTTATTTAGTTGCCGCACACTCTTTGCGATGATTTCCCAGCACTTGTTTCTTGGCGGTTTCCTTCCGATTTGTTCAAAAGGGAAAAGTTCAAAGCGGCTCTGTCAGCTGAGGGAGAAGCCTGCTGAATACTAACCCTCCAGCGCCCGCCTGCGCTGACCTTGAGAGAGGGGCCCTAAACGGTTCCATCTCGCAGCCCCGCATGTGTGTTTTGTTAGCCCAGGTCGGGAGGGGTCAGGCTCACCTGAGGCCAGCGAGCCCGGGCCGACCGAGCCGAGCAGCGGGGTAATGCATTTTTAAAAGGGACATTCTCGCCTCTGAGTGGGCCTAATATGGTCTCTGTTTAAAAACCTGTCAGAATCCCAAGCACACACTCCATAAAATATAAATAAGTACTTACTGTTTGCAGATGTTGCTTGTTTTTTCTAATGTGTGTATTTGAAGTCCCAGGATCCTCACTTCCTGTCAGGCTCCCCCACGCCTCTCTCCTCCGGTTCCTGAAGGAACAAGGAGGGGGAACTTCAGATCGCAATTTCTCAATGAAGACACCTTCTGTCAAAGCTGCCAGCATCCCTGGAGCAATTAGCATTCCCTTTTTCTTTCTCTCTCTCCCCAACCTCCCCCCTCTCCCTTTCTCTCTCTCCTTCAACACTGAGTTTTATTTCTTGTCACAGCTTTACCTGGGCCTTGGAGAGCCACCTCCCTAGTTAGCAGCCTTTGAAAGAGGCTTAAAGTCTTGGGAAAGAGTGATTTTTGGAGGCTCTGAAAGGCAATGCTGTAACTCGATAGGCCTGTAATCTGCACGCTGAGATTAATTGGAAAGAATTAGGGAAGGGACTATAGGGAGCCGCCGTCATCCTTCCAGGGGAAAGTCATAGATGGGGCCTCGTACGTCTTTGCCACCTCCACCCCGAGAGTCCCATTGATAAATGCGCAGTGCAGGTGTCTGATTAATTTAGACCTGTGTTTGGCTGCATCTGGGCCACTGGCCCCTGAGTCTGACCCACGATTTCTAGATTCATCCACAGCAGTCTTCCTCCTGCTTCAACTGCACTGCACCCAGCTCACCCCCAGCTCCAAACCCGCTCCAAAGATGCTGGGTGGGAGCCTGATGGAGAAGTCGACTCCTGGTTCTGCGTCTGTTGTAACCCCTTCTTTCTCCTCCTGTTTCCTTTCCTAGTTACTGCCTGCTGCCCTGGCGGGGGTGTTGAGTAACAGGTGGAACCTGGGCACACGTTTCTACGTGACCAAGCCAAGCAGTTCATTTAGGCCAGTACTCCCCATGGGCAGTGCATGAAGAGGGCTGTGGGAGTGGCTGCTTGCAGCCCTCCCAGGATGCACGCCAACACTTTAGTAATTCACTCTCTGGGGGCCCCGCCACGTGTACTTAGAAAGCAAGTCTGTGGACTTTCCAAAATCGGCAGTTCGGGCTTGTATTTTTTAATTTGCTTATTCTTTGCCATGTATGCACTCCTCTGGTAAAAAGGCCAGCTGAGCCCTTGTTTCTTGGCCCCTTTCTTTACTTAGAAAGTGGTGGTTCAGAAGGAAACCCACTGCGAGGTCCCCGCTCTGTCTGCACATCCTCTTATTTCTGACTTTCCCAGTTTTGGAGCCAGTGGTCATCAACAGTTTATCAATAGTCTCGTGAACTGAAAGCCTGCTGCCCCAGAACCAAATTACTGCTAAGAATCAAAGACTTCCCCTCCACCCACTTTAACCAGAGACTCTTGACAAATGCTATCCACTTGCCACGTTTAATTATCTATTATTTTTAAAGAAAGAAAAGAAGAGACAGACACCAAGCTTTTCCTCGTTTCTAAAACCATTTGGGGAGGGTCTGATTCTGAACACACACCCAGGACAGCGTGGCTCCATGCTTGAGTCGGGCTAGTTGAGTTTGCTTCATCTTTAAAGCACAGGAACCATAAATCAAGATGAAAATCCTACAGCCCCAAAGCCTTACCAATTGATACAATTTGAAAATGGGCAGCTGGAGAGGCTGGGGAGAAAGCTGACATGATGACTTTTATAATAGCAGAACGTTTAAGGTTATAGAAATAAAAGGAAGAGGATGAAATCAGGAGCGTTGATCTCTGCCTGCAGGCTCTCAGCTCACTGGAAGCTCCAGCAATTATTTCTGCTCTGGCTTTCCCCTCCTTTTTTTCCAGCAGTCTGTTTGAAATGAAGCAGAACCGGGCATGGCAGGCTTATCAGTATCGTTAGCTGACAGGGCGCCCAGCACACCTGCTTTTACTTGCTGCCATTTCAGGCACTAATGCCACAGAGAATGTTGCTTGGGTCCTTATAATGTGTAAAGATTCATTTATTTCACCTTTTGAACCTGCCTGACCCCCTGGGCTTGTGTTGGCGAGTGGGGGAGGGCGGGAAAGGTTTTTTTTTTTTTCCTGGCACTTAGAAGAAGCTGGCAATTAGGGATCTGGCCCTGGGGCTGTTGCTATGATAGAAACTTAAAAGAGAGGTAGGGGCTTAGCCAGGGAGGCGCTGGGAGCCGGGCAGGACTTGGGCCACCCGAAGGGGACTGGGGGATGGTACCGAGCAGAATTCCCCTGACAGCTGCCTCCCTGGCTCCAAGGTGTCCCAAGTGCTGTGCTATTTTGACACATGGGCACCCCTACTTTTGGAGACTCCTCCTATCACATCATACGTATTCAAATATACCTACCTCTCTCGTCATCACTAAGATTATTGACATGATATTTAAAAAAATATGTATTTATTTATTTTTGGCTGCACTGGGTCCTAGTTGCCCACAAGGGCTCTGTAGGCCCATGGCATGTGGGAATCTTAGTTCCCCCCACCAGGGATCGAACCTGAGCCCCCTGCACTGGAAGGTGAAGTCCTAACCACTGGACCACCAGGGAAGTCTCTGTTGACAAGATTTTTAAAAACCCTTTTGCCGTTGCAATGACTTTTGCCACGGGTACCTCATTTTATTGACGGTGGCTAAGACTTCCCGGCAATCATCACATGTACCTAGGAATTCCTGTGGAGAGAAAGACCTACCCTTCAAACTGGTGTCCAATGTAATGGAATTTTTATGAATACTAAATTTAGCCATCAATGAAATTGACATAGTATTAAGTTTTACAGACATTTGAATTGAACACCTATTCAACTTCATGGTTTTCTTTTTTGAATTTTGGAGCCAATAAACATAGTTTATGTTTTTGGTCTCAAATATTTTAATAGGTCCCAGAAAAACAGAATCTGGTCACCCCAATTCCTGATGGCCCATGTGCGTAATGATGCTTTTTCTTCCCTTTTCCTTTTTTTCTTGCCTTCCTTTGATATGGGTTTGACCAATACATTTTCCCTCCTAGAAGTCTTAATTTAAGGTTTCGGTTTCTCAGGAGTAAAACTGTAGTTCTTGTTAGTGGGTATTATACTCTTGTAGGAATTTAATTCTATTTCCTTCTATTTCATATCTCATGACAAGTACTGGAGAGAGTAGGGCATATCCTTCAACCTCTACATGGAAATCTGGGAATTCCTTAATTTCTTGATGTTTCCTTCTTTTCAAGAAGTTGATTATATACCTCTGTGGTTTATGCCTCAGTAGCACTTACTCTTCTTTCATTAATACAATTCCAGTTTCCTCAGGGAGAGGCATCCCTCCCCAGTGATTTAGTCCATTTGTCTCCAGGTCAATTAGAGCATCCCATCATCCTGGCCAGTTACTGGTTTCAGAACTTCCGTAACTATTTGGAAAAATAGAGCCTTTCTTTTAATGCAGAGATTGCTGGCTTAAGAAGCTGCCAAGAGAACCAGTTGTGCAGATAGTATGGTTGAAGCAGAGAAAAATGGACTAAAGAAGTTAAGCTAGAAAAACAAAGTCTTAATGATAGTACAAAAGCCCCTGGATCCAGCCATGCCTGAAAGCCCATAAAGCGATACCGCCCCTGAAAGAATTGATTAGATGAACAGGTAAATTCCTACTTTGCTTAGGCCAGTTTGACTTGGGTAGCTGTCACTTGTGATCAAAGGGATCTTGACATGTTCTGATATCATTAAGGGGGCAAGGCCAGGAGAGAGATCTCATTTCATCTCCTCTGTTAGGAAGCAGTTTGAATTGGAACATGAGATGTGGGTGTTGGAAGGTCGGGGAGGGGAATAATATTGTGGACCAGTCACTGTACTCATGTCTCCTAATAACTCTCAGAAACTCGTTGTTCCCAATTCATAGAAAACAAATTGAGGCTCAAAGCCACCTACCCAGGAAAAAATACAGCCTGATTGGTTTCGGACCTGTTTTACTCTAAAGTGGCTCAGACCAACGCCTAGAACTAAATGTTTGAGCTCGTGTTTCTAATCCTTAGGGCACAAAGCCCTGGAGGCTCAAGTCCTCCTGTAGGATCCTGTGGTCTTGCATTTCTTTGCTGCTTAGTCACTCAGTCGTGTTCAATTATTTACAACCCCAAGGACAGTAGCCTGCCATGCTGCTCAGTCCATGGGCTTCTCCAGGCAAGAATGCTGGAGTGGGTTGCCATTTCCTCCTCCAGGGGATCTTCCCAACCCAGGGACTGAACCTGCATCTCCTGTGGCTCCTGCATTGCATGTGGATTCTTTACCGCTGAGCCACCTGGGAAGTTTTTGTGCTCATTATTCCACTTTTTTCTCTCTGCTACCTCCATGGAACTCCTACCATTTAAAGTTCCATTCCTATAAGTCTGGAGAAATTTTACACTACTTAGAATCTTCTATGAATTTGCAAATTCCAGTTGATATTTCAGGTATTCAGACTCCTTGAGATGAGTTTGGGGAGGGTGGGAGATGGAAGCAGGTATCAAAGAAAGAAAAACTTACCTATGTCCCAATCATTTCAAGACTTGGCCCTAACAAAGAAAAAGAGGCCAGACCCTTACCTGGTAAAGAAGTAAGGGTCTAGAAGAAGTGGATCTTGGATTATTCTGCCCGTTTTCAGTCTTGGTGTGACTAAGTTCTCTTTCACATAACCTTCCTCTCCCCATACTCCCACCTGTGATTCTGACAGCTCTCACTCATCATCAAAGCCAAAGAATCTCAGAATACATCTTAGGAGGTGCTTCATTCAAACCGATTGATTTGGCATCTGGGTTCCTCTATTGATAAACTCCCAAAAGAAACCAACTGAGCCTTTGATCTAGTGAGGGCAGGTGTGCGTGCAACCTTGTTGCCCAGGCTACCCAAGTGGGGGAAGGTACCACCCAGAAGGTCTTAGCAATGCCTCCTTGCTGTAAGTCTCCTTCTATTAGTTCTATGGACTCTCCACCCATTTAGACTCATTCCCGCTCATTCTGGAAGCGATCAGAGGTGTCTCACGAATACTTACACTCCAGTCATCTCAGCTACAATCAGGAGTCCACCATTGTCCTTGCGCACCCTACTTTTAATTGTTCAGTTACCACTGCTAACACCACAGGTGAAGTCTTGTCCATTTTCCCAATGCATCCGCAGCAGTCCTGTCCCCAGGTTCATCCATTCCTTTAATATTAGCTCCTGCCCGGCCCTACTCTGTGTGCTGCAATGACAGAGCAGGTCTGGTTTATGCTTTCAGTGTTTAAAGAACTCATGATGCTTTGAGAAGTTTTTCTCATTAGCTTTCTAATGAAGCTAACATCATTTTCCTCTTAGCTCTTTTCCCTCTTTCTTTTGGCTTCTTATTCCTAGAATTCAGACATCAATTCCCTGGCTGGACAGGACAACCATCTGAGTAGTAGACAGCCTTCCTTTCCCACACTGACCCATCATTGTTAACATGGTAGGTCTGCAGCTTAGTTCTCATTTTCTGTAAGATAAGCTCTTTCCCAGGAATTCCTAGGTCCAAAGAAGCTCACCCTCCCTACTCTGCTGAACCCAGGGTGAGTTTTCTAACTGAGGGCATCAGTGCTCTACGTTACGAGGTCCTCTTGAAATTCGAAAGAGTTTGTGCCAGAAAAGGGCTTGCTCTTCAAACATAAAATGGACTCGTTACTGCCCAAGTTAAAGACTTTAGGGGTTTAGCATCTTTTTGTGAGTGCATGATTTTCCATGGTTCTGTTTTCCACTCTTGGTGGCAAAGTGTTCCTGGATTTGTGAGAAGGTTTGTTTCTTTCTTAAAAACTGAGAATTCCAAGTGGAACCCTCCATCAGTGGACTTCTATCTGAATCCCTTCCCTGGTGAAATTTTATTCTTACAGATGCTGCACAGTTCAAATTTCATAGGCTTGAATTCTGAAGATTCTTTGGGATAAAAACATTCTTAGTTCACAGGACTGGGAAGTGAATGTCAGTGCCTATAGTCTGGGCATGAATATGGCTGCTCTGTGAATTAATACTTGTCAGACCTTGTTACTGTGAAATAGCTGTGGTGAGATGATGACCATCATTTATTTTATTTTATTACTGGTTTTTATTTGATTTCATTTAGGCTTTGGCAAAGGTGAGAGTACTGACTCGTATTTCCCATTTATGTTTGATATACAAAAGCTCCTTGGGAAGGGGAGTGATGCTAACTGAAATTACATAAATTAAAGAGGAAATTTGCTAAGACACCTTGATAGACTCAGAAATGAGAATATCCTACTTTAAGTGTTTGGTCGTTCCCATTCTTGGCTTTGGTGCTCATGCTTAGTGGAAGAGGTCTGGAGGCGGCATGGAACAGGTGTGGTGGCCTAGGGAGTGGCTTTTTAATGTCCAAGTGAAATGGTGATTAGGGCTTACTGTGCACAAGCAAAAAGGCTAAGACTGGTTTAGCCAATAATTTAGAATAGAGAACCAGCAGAGTGATGAGACCAGGTTTTATCAACCTATGAATCCTCCCAAGACCTGCAGAAGTACTTGAAATTATGAGCACGGTCATTCAGTGAGGCATGGTGCTGGTGGGGGAGGCGGGTGTCCCCCTGGGAAAGAGGTCATTCTAAGTGAACAGAGACTCGAGAGCAGACATCTGCTGCTGGGACAGAAATCAGCGTGGTGTCCTAGAGAGCAATATAGGTTCAAATCCCACTTTTGACATTTACTAGGTATGGGGCTAATTGTAAAATAGACTTTTATCTCTTATTACAAAAGCAATAGTGTGTTGTTTTTTTTCTTTTAAAATAGAAGTAAAAAGAAGAAAAGGGAAAACTCACTCAATTTCTCTCATCCAGAAAAAAAATCCACTCTTACTTCTTTCAGGGCTATTTTTCAAAACCTGTTTTGTGCATACACACATGTGCTTACCTGTGTTAAAAAAATAAAATTCTGCATGGCATTTTGTAAACCTCCTTTTAATGTTCAACTCCAAACATTGTCAGCATCATTTTTAATGGCTGTACAATATGCCATCTTATGGACATACTTTTTATTTACTCAGTCTTCTCTTGTTGGACACATAAGTTGTCTGCAGAATGGCTGTTGTATATACTTGTAGCTGTGAGTAGGAAGGGAAGGTGTGATATGGTACACACAGGTCATGACATTGCTCCCCCTCCTTCTCCCTTTGCATAGACTCATAAAATTGAAGTAGGTCCTCCTGTCTCTGGCCAGAGGCATGGCTGAGATGGGAGCCCAGGCTTGTCAACCACTGCATCACAGGGTCTCTTGTTGGAGGCTTCCGGGAGACACTGAGCATGCTCAGTAGGGTCAGCTCGCCTGGAGTGAAGAATGCAGATGGAGAGAAGCTCTGGAGCTGTCTGACAGGCTTCAGGGCACCAAGCAAAGCTGAGTCACTGTGACCTGGACTTGCCAGCCTCTGAAACTGCACTTTCCAAACTGGTCTTGGAAGGGAGTCTTCTTTCTTATGAAAGTTACACTCCAAGCGCTATTCAGGAACTGGTCTCAGACAAGTCTTAATAGGGAATCCTCAATCTTTAGATCACTCTTGTCTCTGCATTTGGGGCGATCATTTACTTCTCCTCCTGGAATCCTCCAGGGAGGGAAGAGACGGAGGCCGCACAGAGAGACAGTTGTGTGGTCTGTGCGTCCCAAGGAGACACAGGGGCAGCTGTGTCTGGCTGGTGCTGGCTTTGGAATCTGCTTTGGATGCTAAGTAGGGCTTCCGTCATAGCTCAGCTGCAAGGGAAAGGCTACCCACTCCAGTATCCTGGCCTGGAGAATTCCATGAACTGTATGGTCCATGGGGGTCGCAAAGAGTCAGATACGACTGAGTGACTTTCACTTTCACTTTGGATGTGAAGTGGAGTCTTTGCGTCTGGAGTCATGACTGGACTTCAGTGTCCTTTCCTCCTGGTGATATTGTCATTTGAGCAGAGCTTTAAATAATAAAAATTAAAAGCCATTAGAGGATAAGACTTACATACTTTATACCCATGAAGATGGCTCTTCTCCAAAAATCAGAAAAGAAATATTGACAAGGATGTGAGGGAATTAGAACCCTTGTGTCCTGCTGGTGAGAATGTAAAATGGTACGAATTCTGTGAAAAACACCATACGTATGGCACAGTTACATGATCCAGCAATTCCACTTGTGGGTTTATATCCTAAATAACTGAAAGCAAGGACTGCCATAGCAGCATTATTCACAATAGCCAAAAGGTAGAAACAACCCCAGTGTCCCAGTTGTCCCATCAACCCAGCTGATGAATGAATAATCAAATGCAGTCTATACATACAAAATAATATTATTCAGGCTTAAAGAGGAATGAATCTGATTCATGCTATAATTTTGAAGATATGCTAAGTGAGCTTTAAATAATAAACATTATCAGCTACCGGGAGGCTTCCCTGGTAGTTCAGATGGTAAAGATCTGTCTACCATGCAGGAGACCTGGGTTCGATGCCTGGGCCGGGAAGATCCCCTGGTGGAGGGAATGGCAACCCACTCCAGGATTCCTGCCTGGGAAATCTCGTGGACAGAGGAGGCTGGTGGGCTACAGTCTATGGGGCCTCAAAGAGTAGTACATGACTTAGTGACTAATGCTTCATGCTAAGTGAAACAAGCTGGACACAGAAGGGCAAATACTGTATGATTCCACTCATCTGAAATACTTAGAGGAGTCAAAGTCATAGAGAGAAAGAAAGTAGAATGGTGGTTGCCAGGGGTTACAGGGAGGGAAAGGTGGGGAGTTACTGTTTAATGGGACAGAGGGTTATGGAAAAGGATGATGGCAATGACTGTACAATAATTGTGAGTTGAATGTACAGAACTGGGCACTCAGAAAGGGTTAAAATGGTAAAATTTATGTTATGTAGATTTAAAGAATGATTTACCCTTTTATAACTGAAGAAACAGGCTCCAGGAAAATGGGAATAGGGCAAAGGTTTCACCTTTTGAGGGAAATTCAGTTCTCTAATGACTTTTTTTAAAGAATTTTTTGGGGGGATGTGGACTGTTTTAAAGTCTTTATTGAATTTGTTACAATAACAGCTTCTGTTTTGTGTTTTGGTTTCTTGGCCATGAAGCATGTGGGGTCTTAGCTCCGTGGCCAGGGATAGAATCCTCACCCCCCGCACTGGAAGGTGAAGTCTTAACCACTGGACTACCAGAGAAACTCCTCTAATGACTTTTTCAGCGCATGCTTACTGGTCATCTAATGAGTGTAAATCACATGCACTCCCGCTGTGCACTAAGGACTCGAGACAGTGCCAAGGGGCTCACATTTTAGCTAGTGTGGGTTGAGGAGTGGGGGAGAATCAGGAATGTAGATGAAGGGACTCTTGGGCATTGTAAGGCAGAAGGTCACCAGGCTGAGGAAGGTGGAAATGGGCTCTGGAAACGCAGGGGAGTGGGGTCTCACTCCTGCCTGGGGAGGCTAGGAGATCCAAGGGTAGGATGTTGATAAGCAGAGCTGGTGAGAGGGGATTCCAGAAGGATACAATGTTGATAGAGTAACAGGAATGAGAAGATTAATGGTGCCTGTTCCATGCCGGGTGCATTCTAAGTACTCAACACATGGAATCTCATTTTATCCTCCTAACACTTCAGAAAGGCAGCTTTTTTATTAGCCTCATTTTACAGATAAGGAGGAAGAAGCCCAGAGAGGTTAAGAAACCTGTCAAAGATCACACAGCTGTTTCTAACAAATACACAGCTTGGAGTGGGGTGGTGACCATCCATATTTAGGGATCTTCAGGTCATTGCAGATGGCAGAAGAGAAATGGTAGAAACAAGATAAGAGAGGATGTCAGATCCCCTTGGACCTTTAACATAGAATGATGATAGGTGGGCATTGTTTTATTAAAGTGAATAAGTTAACTGATGATTTCTTCTGTTCCCAAAGGAATTTGACAGATGGTAGCAAGTGGGAACGGACAAGGCAGTGGCACCACACTCCAGTACTCTTGCCTGGAAAATCCCATGGACAGAGGAGCCTGGCAGGCTGCAGTCCATGGGTCGCAAAGAGTCAGACACGACTGAGTGACTTTACTTTCACTTTTCACTTTCATGCATTGGAGAAGGAAATGGCAACCCACTCCAGTGTTCTTGCCTGGAGAATCCCAGGGACGGGGGAGCCTGGTGGGCTGCCGTCTATGGAGTAGCACAGAGTCGGACATGACTGAAGCGACTTAGCAGCAGCAGCAGCAGCAGCAACAGCAAGTGGGAATCTTTGTGGGGCAAGTTGGGGCTCTGGCGGCCAATGATAGGTGGAGTAGAGTCAGAGATGATGGTGCTTGGGGTTACTGAATATGAATGTTAGTTACTATGATAGCCAGTCTTCAAGATGGCCCCCAATGAGAAATTCCCTTGGGGTAGTTAAGACTCCTCGCTTCCACTGCAGGGAGCATGGGTTCGATCCCTGATCAGGGAACCAAGATCCCGCATGCCACGTGGCATAGCCAAAAAGAAAAGATGACCCTCAGTGATCTCTGCCTCCTGGTATGCATGCCCTTGAGTGATCCCCTCTCATACTCAATAAAAATGACCTGTGTAACCAGTAGGATATTATGTAAATGATGGCGTGCAGCTTCCAAGGCCAGGACGTACAAGACACTTGGCTCTCATCCCACTTCCACTGGCATAACTTGCTCTGGAGACAGTTGGCGGCCGTGCTGTGAGGCTGCTCCAGCAGCCTGGTGGAGAAGGTCCACGTGGTGATGGACTGAGGCCTCCTGCCCACCTTGGAAGTGGAGTCTCCAACCCCAGTCACACCTCCTGGTGACTGCAACCTCAGGAAGAACCCCTGGACCTGCTCTCAAATTCTTGACCTGGAGAAACTATGTGAGATAAGAAATGTTTATTGTCTTATTAAGTTTAGGGCTTTAAACATTACCTCCAGGTAATTTTTCAATATAATGCCTAGACAATAAATAGTTAATGTATTAACTAAAATGACTGATTCTCTAGCCCCTGCCTAGACTGCAGTGTTTTCTTCAGAAGGAAACATGGTTTATTGGTAGTTGAACTTTTAGCTTAAGGAATATTTCATATCCATGAAGAATAATCTTACATGCTGATACCATATTCTTCATAACCTGGAGATCTTCCCACCATTGACATCCCTTACATGCAGAGTCTAAAAAGAAATGGTACTAATGAGCTTATTTACAAAACAGACTCACAGACTTAGAGAACAACCTTATAGTTCCCGGGGGAGGATGGATAGTTAAGGAGTTTGGGATGGACATGTACACACTACCATATTAAAAATGGGTTACCAGCAAGGACCTGCTGTATAGTACAGGGAACTCTGCTCAGTTTTATGTGGCACCCTGGATGAAAAGCGAGTCTGGGGGAGAAAGGATACCTGTATATGTATGGCTAACTCACCTAGAGCCAGACATCCTGGAATGTGAAGTCAAGTGGGCCTTAGAAAGCATCACTACGAACAAAGCTAGTGGAGGTGATGGAATTCCAGTTGAGCTGTTTCAAATCCTGAAAGATGATGCTGTCAAAGTGCTGCACTCAATATGCCAGCAAATTTGGAAAACTCAGCAGTGGCCACAGGACAGGAAAAGGTCAGTTTTCATTCAATTCCAAAGAAAGGCAATGCCAAAGAACGCTCAAACTACCGCACAATCGCACTCATCTCACATGCTAGTAAAGTAATGCTCAAAATTCTCCAAGCCAGGCTTCAGCAATACGTGAACTATGAACTTCCAAATGTTCAAGCTGGTTTTAGAAAAGGCAGAGGAACCAGAGATCAAATTGCCAACATCCGCTGGATCATCGAAAAAGCAAGAGAGTTCCAGAAAAACATGTTTCTGCTTTATTGACTATGCCAAAGCCTTTGACTGTGTGGATCACAATAAACTGTGGAAAATTCTGAGAGATGGGAATACCAGACCACCTGACCTGCCTCTTGAGAAACCTGTATGCAGGTCAGGAAGCAACAGTTAGAACAGGACATGGAACAACAGACTAGTTCCAAATAGGAAAAGGAGTACTTCAAGGCTGTATATTGTCACCCTGCTTATTTAAGTTCTATGCAGAGTACATCATGAGAAACGCTGGACTGAAAGAAACACAAGCTGGAATCAAGATTGCCAGGAGAGATATCAATAACCTCAGATATGCAGATAACACCACCCCTATGGCAGAAAGTGAAGAGGAACTAAAAACCTCTTGATGAAAGTGAAAGAGGAGAGTGAAAAAGTTGGCTTAAAGCTCAACATTCAGAAAACGAAGATCATTGCATCTGGTCCCATCACTTCATGGCAAATAGATGGGGAAAGAGTAGAAACAGTGTCAGACTTTATTTTGGGGGCTCCAAAATCACTGCAGATGGTGATTGCAGCCATGAAATTAAAAGACGCTTACTCTTTGGAAGAAAAGTTATGACCAACCTAGACAGCATATTCAAAAGCAGAGACATTACTTTGCCAACAAAGATTCCTCTAGTCAAGGCTATGGTTTTTCCTGTGGTCATGTATGGGTGTGAGAGTTGGACTGTGAAGAAGGCTGAGCGCCAAAGAATTGATGCTTTTGAACTGTGGCGTTGGAGAAGACTCTTGAGAGTCCCATGGACTGCAAGGAGATCCAACCAGTCCATTCTGAAGGAGATCAGCCCTGGGATTTCTTTGGAAGGAATGATGCTAAAGCTGAAGCTCCAGTACTTTGGCCACCTCATGCGAAGAGTTGACTCATTGGAAAAGACTCTGATGCTGGGAGGGATTGGGGGCAGGAGGAGAAGGGGACGACCGAGGATGAGATGGCTGGATGGCATCACTGACTCGATGGACATGGTTTGAGTGAACTCCGGGAGATGGTTATGGACAAGGAAGCCTGGTGTACTGTGATTCATGGGGTTGGAAAGAGTTGGACACGACTGAGTGACTGAACTGAAGTCCCTTTGTTGGCTACCTGAAACTATCACAACATTTCTAATTGGCTATATGCCAATATCGGAGAAGGCGATGGCAGCCCACTCCAGTACTCTTGCCTGGAAAATTCACAGACAGAGGAGCCTGGTAGGCTCCAGTCCATGGGGTCGCGAAGAGTCGGACATGACTGAGCAACTTCATTTTCGCTTTTCACTTTCATGCATTGGAGAAGGAAATAGCAACCCACTCCAATGTTCTTGCCCGGAGAATCCCAGGGATGGGGGAGCCTGGTGGGCTGCCATCTATGGGGTCACACAAAGTCAGGCACGACTGCAGCGACTGAGCAGCAGCAGCATATGCCAATATAAAATAAGAAGTTTTTTTTTAAAAGGATACCATATATAACTGGGAAGAGGTGGAAGCAGAGCAGCTAGGAGATGTCCTTCATCTCCAGGCCTGCTTGTCTGTTCCTCCCAGGCTCACTTAGCTGTCCTGCCTGGCTATTGTTACCCAACCTCCCCTCCACCGGCCTGTGAGCTCTGTGGAGCTGGGCCTGAGATGCACTGCTTTTCTTGCCCGGCCCTTGTTCGTTGCAGTGACTAGGATACATAAGCTTGTACTCAACCAGGTTCTGGTATCAGACCATACAGCTGTATCCAGTTATTTTGCTATTGTAAGTGATGCTGCCATGAAGATATTTTGGAAAATTTTGGCTGGTCTATCCATAGGGTAAATTCTTGGTACTGAGTATCTACCTAGGCTGTTTTAGTTCTTAACTTTCTGACTCTAGGGAGATACCATTATGACAGGAGATGCCAGAGTTGTAACAGGAGGGTGAGCAGGTAGTCCTCTTAGAGAAGAAAATCTTGCCCCGAGGTAGGGGAATGGAGGAGAGGGTCTCTTTCCCCTTGTTTACCCCCAGATACATATCATATTTAAAAAACATTTTATTTGGCTACGCTTGATCTTAGTTGTGGGATCTAGTTCCTTTACCAGGGATTGCACCTGGGCCTTCTGCATTGAAGTGTGGAGTCTTAACCACTGGACCACCAGGGAAGTCCCTACGTGTCGCATTTTAAATAAAGGAGGCCTTTTAAATAAAGACGGCCAGATGGAGGGGCTCCTGTTACTTAGGCAAGCTTGTCAGCCGCACCCCCTGGCTCCTGTGCGTGTGTGCGTTTGAGTGTGTCCCTTAGGCACTGTGGACCAACCCGTGTTGACTCCTCCTCTTAGCCCGGCTGGGCCTTGACCTGTGTGTTGTCCCTGCACTGCCTTAGGGCCCCACCAGAGAGCATCTCATCCTGGAGGGAAGGTCCAAAGCGGCCGGATGCTGAGGGAGGGAGGCCTGGAGTCTGGCGGGCTGGCCTCCCGGGGTCTGGAGCTGAACATCTGCAGGGACCTCCAGGCCTTTCTGGAGATCAGCTCTTAAAGGCCTGGCTACTGTGGACCTGGCTTTCCATCCCTGGAAAGGAGAGGCAGGGACAGACACCAGGGGACAACCTGGAATCCCTGTGCTGCTGTAGCCCAGGGTGGTACAAGAAGACGATCTGATTCCAGTCGTGAGTAGTAACCTCCTCTCCATCAAGTTGAATTCTGAGACTCCTCTGGTTGTCAGGAGTCAATAACGCAAGCCACCTTGGGCCTCAGCTCACCACATTTCAGCCACCGAGCCCACACTGTCTAACAATTTGCGGGTGCTGAGTTTTCCTCTCCCTCCCTCCCTCCGTCTGCCGTTGCTCCCCAGCTGACCGACGGACCGTGCCCTTCGCCCCAGCAGTCTGGCCTCCTCCCTCTTCCTGTGGATGCCCGTGGGTGAGTTGCTCTAGGAATGGAAACCAGACTGGGGCGACCACCATGAATGCCACTGGAATGAGTCGGGGCCTCTAATGCACACAGCATGGCCCCAGACGCGCCCAGACGGGTGTGGTTAGCCCCCGGCGCATCGTGGGCGTGTCGGGGGAACTGCCACCCCTCCCTAAGCAGCTGTGAAGGTGGGGCTTTGACAGCCCTGCAGGTCGGGTGTTGTCCAAAGGGTTTCTTCCTGGGTGGTTTGTGGGCCTGGGGTGTCAGGGAAATCTGGGACAAAGGCCCTGGGGATGCAGTCATGGGAAGCGGCCACCTCTGGAGAGCCCGTGTTCCATCCTGCTGGTTGTCCTGTCCATCGCCCAGCTCCGCCCGGGTACAGTTTTGTGCCAGATATCCCACTGTCCAAAAAAATATATAAAATATGTAAACTCTTTTTAAAAAAATTGATTTGCAAGGTGTTTGTATTTGGACCCAGAGCTGCTCCATCCATGGGCTGAGATCCATCTTTGGCTGAAAGTGGGTGCTTAGCCCATGAGCTAACGAACTCTCTCGATGGGTCAAAGCGTGCTTGCTGAAGCTCTAGTGGCCGGAGCTGGGCAAGAAGGGGCCTGAAGAGAAGACTGACTTGTGTCTGCTGCGGTGACAGAGGGAAGAAGGGACGGAAAGCTGGCATTCCCTGCCTTTCCTCTGACTCACCGTGGTTTGACCGGGGAATTGGCTACACGGTGCAACCCACAGACACAAGGACTTTAGAGGGGCCTCGAGCCACACTTGTTTCTGCAGGTCCGCCCCGTCTGTGCGGGTCTCCCCACCCAGCCCCGAGGCCTCTGCGGGATGGCAGATAGCCGATCTGGCAGCCCATGTGAAAGGCCCTTTTGTGCTCTTGCCTGGAAAGGTCTCGGGCACTGCTTGGAGCGCTCTCCGAGAAGGGGATTTGTTCCTTTAATTGATAATGAGTATCAGAAAGGTCATATTTACATTATGAGCTGGGTGGGAATTGTGTGTGTGCTGACAGCGGGGGCGGAGAGTGGGGTCACACAAATAAATGACATCCAGCTCCCTGTGTCTGCAGCCGCCAGAGGTTCGGAAAAGATGGGGAATCGAGGCGGGCTGAGAACAGAGAAATGGTGGAAATGAAGACGCTGGGGACGCGGGGGAGAGGGTGTGGGAGAGGGAGAGAGAGAGCCGGATTGAACAGAGGACAGAGGGTGGGAGGGAGAAAAAGACAGACCAAGGGGAAGGGAGCCCAGAAGGAGAGGGGCAAGCCCAGAGAGACGGGGCTGCAGAGAGTCCAAGTGACCCCGTGCAGCCGCGTGCAGCCGCGATGCTGTCTCACTAGATTGGTGTGTCAGCTATGGGAAGAGAATGCACTGCAGCAGCCAAACCATCAGACTCCTGAGGTCATTTCTCAAATACCCACCCCATGACCCCAAGTGAAAGGAAGTGGTAGTCGGCCAGCCATGTCTGACTTCTTGCGACCCTGTGGACTGTAGCCCGCCAGGCTCCTCTGTCCTTGGAATTCTCCAGGCAAGAATACTGGAGTAGGGAGTGGGTTGCCATGCCCTCCTCCAGGGGATCTTCCTCACCCAGGGATGGCATCCGGAGTCTCCCGCATTGCAGGCGGATTCATTTCCATCTGAGCCACCAGGGAAGTGCTAAGCGAAGTTCAAATAAGATTGCATCACTATTTAAAGTGGCTCCCCGTTGACCTCAAGAGGAACTCTGCAACACGCTCACCACTCTACTGTGGCCTGACTCTTCCTACCCACCGCCTTGCACGCCTTGCATTTCCCTGGCCAGACCCCTCCTCCACACAAAGCCCGGCCTGATTTCTGAAAATTGCCTCTGCGTCTTGCCGTCCCCAGCCTTCCCAGATGTCTCCTGCTGTGTTGTAATTGCCTGCTGAGTTGTCTGTTCCCCTACGGGACTTCTGAGGGTCATCACCACTGCACGTATGCACACGGTCCTGGCTGTAAGTCCATATGTGAGTCTGACCCTCCATGCATATTTGTTGACTTGGGTGGCACCATTTTAGCCTCTTCTAGTAGAGTCTCCAGAAAAGGGTCTTCCTCCTAGTTCTCATAGATGGGGAAATGTGATGTTTTGGAGAAAAGACCTTGAAGAATAATACATCTAGGTTTTTCATCGGAGTCTTAGTGTGGGGAGTGGATAACCCCGCTGTGTCTCAGGTTCCCTCTGGCTGCATTATGATGGGAAGAGCGTCCACAGGAGAGGTCCCCTGTGCCCCAGGGTGCTGGCAGGGAGTGCCCAGGAATGGATGGAGAGCCTCTTTTCTCCTGCTGACATCACTCAGGACACTCATGGAAGGATAGAAAGCTGCCACAGGGATAAGCCTGTCGATGGGACCATCACAGAAAGGCCACCACCCCCTGAGGTTGAAGATTTTAACCTTCAAACAGGGTCATGCTTCCTGGTGTCACTGACAACAAAAGAGTCAGCGATCTGGGGACATGGCTTCTGGCTGATTCTCTGACTGAGGAGTCCAGCATGGCATCAGGGGCAGTTGATGAATTGCAGGGGAAACCCAGTTTCCATCTCCATGGGAAGGTGTGAGATTATCAGCGTAGGAAGAGAGCGGGCAAGTGTGCAAGAGAGAGAGAGACAGAGAGAGGTGAAGACCTGGGGGTGATAAAGGAGGGCCAAAGACCTTGTTATTTTCCAGATGCTGCTGCTGCTGCTAAGTCACTTCAGTCGTGTCCGACTCTGTGCAACCCCAA
Organism: Nanger dama; assembly: GCA_917880005.1. Taxonomy (NCBI): domain Eukaryota; kingdom Metazoa; phylum Chordata; class Mammalia; order Artiodactyla; family Bovidae; genus Nanger; species Nanger dama. The sequence continues at coordinate 21,986,862 of CAKJTW010000012.1, forward strand.
AGACAGCAGCCCATCAGGCTCCCGTCCCTGGGATTCTCCAGGCAAGAACACTGGAGTGGGTTGCCATTGCCTTCTCCGATTTTTCCAGATAGAAGAGGGGAATTATCTTTCTTGATTTTTATAAATGATGTTAAGAGACTTCCCTGCTTGTCCAGTGGTTAAGAATCCTCTTGTCAATGCAGGGGATATGGGTTCAGTCTCGGGTCCGGGAGGATTCCACATGCCTTGGGGGCAGCTGGGTCCTGAAGCCACAAATACTGAAGCCCCCACACTGCTACCCATGCTCTGCAGCAGGAGAAGCCGCCACGACGAGAAGCCCACGTGGAGAGAGGCCTCTGTCACTGCAGCTAGAGAAAGCCTGCACACAGCCGCGAAGGCCCAGCACAGCCAACAGACAAAACGTTATCATTTGCTTCTGTGAAAGTCTAAAATCTAAGCTTGATTGTTATGTGTATAAATGGCATTGTACAATAGTCATTTGTTCCTGGCAAATGAATTTGGCATCAGGAGAGGGTGGAAATGTCCACCACCCTGGTCATCCCCGTAAAGTGGGCCAGTTGGATGCTGTCAGTGGGCGTACACGTTGTCAGCGCCCTCCTGCAGGAAGGCTTAGGAGTTAAAGTCTGGGTGGCGGCGATCTGCGTCGGCATCCCTGTAAGGGACCATGTTTGCTCATCTGTTCACGGCAGAGTCAGGCATTCAGGAAGAGAGTTCATATGTGTGACCGTGCGTCGTTCCCTGTGCCTGTTATGATTATTCATTCTCCAAATTTATGAACTCTTCCTGTGGGCAGCACGGTTTTAGGCGCTAAACATACAACAATGTATAAAGAAGACTGTCTGTCTATCACATTTTATAATAACATCCTAGATTTAAAAAAAGTATAAATGTTTAGTGGTGTATTTAAAATAAAATAGGATATCATCTATTATAAACATCTGTTGATCTATTTAAATTGGAATAAGGATAATAGCAGTGCTCATTAATTGATCTCATGATAATCAAGGTTTGCCTGTTTTATTTTTGTAGGATTATCAATAATTTTTAAAATTTATCTTTTATAGAAGTATACTTGATGTACAATGTTATATAAGATACCTGTGTACAATATAGTGCTTCACAATTTTTAGAGGTTATACTCCATTTATAGTTATTTATAGTTATTATAAAGTATTGGCTATATTCCCTGTGTTGTACAATATATCCTTGTAGTTTTTTTTGTTTATTTTTATTTTACTTTAAAAACATTTTATTTATTTATTTATTTGGCTGTGCTGGATTTTAGCTGCAGTATGCAGGATCTTTAGCTTTGGCATCTGAACTCTTAACTGCAGCCTGTGGGATCTAGTTCCTTGACCAGGGATCAAACCCTGGCTGCCTGCATTGGAAGCCCAGAGCCTTAGACACTGTACCACTAGGGGAAGTTCCTCCTTGCGGCTTATTTTATAGGTAATAGTTCATCTCCCTTAATTTCCCCTGCACTTCCCCTCCCCACCCCACCTTCCCCCACTGGTAACACTAGTTTGTCCTCTGTATCTGTGAGTCTATGCTTTTTTTTTTGTTATATTCACCAGCTTGTTGTAGTTTTTAGATTCCACATATCAGTGATATTTCATTTGTCTTTCTCTGTAATGCTCAAAATTCTCCAAGCCAGGCTTCAGCAATATGTGAACCGTGGACTTCCTGATGTTCAAGCTGGTTTTAGAAAAGGCAGAGGAACCAGAGATCAAATTGCCAATATCCGCTGGATCATGGAAAAAGCAAGAGAGTTCCAGAAAAACATCTATTTCTGTTTTATTGACTATGCCAAAGCCTTTGACTGTGTGGATCACAAGAAATTGTGGAAAATTCTGAGAGATGGGAATACCAGACCACCTGACCTGCCTCTTGAGAAACCTGTAAGCAGGTCAGGAAGCAACAGTTAGAACTGGACATGGAACAACAGACTGGGTCCAAATAGGAAAAGAAGTACGTCAAGGCTGTGTATTGTCACCCTGCTTATTTAACTTATATGCAGAGTACATCATGAGAAATGCTGGACTGAAAGAAACACAAGCTGGAATCAAGATTTCCAGAAGAAATATATTAATATATATATGCAGATGACACCACCCTTATGGCAGAAGGTGAAGAGGAACTAAAAGCCTCTTGATGAAGGTGAAAGAGGAGAGTGAAAAAGTTGGCTTAAAGCTCAACATTCAGAAAACGAAGATCATGGCATCTGGTCCCATCACTTCATGGCAAATAGATGGGGAAAGAGTAGAAACAGTGTCAGACTTTATTTTGGGGGCTCCAAAATCACTGCAGATGGTGACTGCAGCCATGAAATTAAAAGACGCTTACTCCTTGGAAGAAAAGTTATGACCAACCTAGACAGCATATTCAAAAGCAGAGACATTACTTTGCCAACAAAGATTCATCTAGTCAAGGCTATGGTTTTTCCTGTGGTCATGTATGTGAGAGTTGGACTGTGAAGAAGGCTGAGTGCCGAAGAATTGATGCATTTGAACTGTGGTATTGGAGAAGACTCTTGAGAGTCCCATGGACTGCAAGGAGATCCAACCAGTCCATTCTGAAGGAGATCAGTCCTGGGAGTTCTTTGGAAGGAATGATGTTGAAGCTGAAACTCCAGTACTTTGCCACCTCATGAGAAGAGCTGACTCATTAGAAAAGACTCATGCTGGGAGGGATTGGGGGCAGGAGGAGAAGGGGATGACAGAGGATGAGATGGCTGGATGGCAGCACAGACTCGATGGACATGAGTTTGAGTGAACTCCAGGAGTTGGTGATGGACAGGGAGGCCTGGTGTGCTGCAATTTATGGGATTGCAAAGAGTTGGACATGACTGAGCGACTGAACTGAACTGAACTGTCTGACATTTTCACTTAGCATAATACCCTCTGAGTCCATCCACTGCCTGTTTCATTTGATTTGATCTTCCCAGCAGTCCTTTACGTGGGTATTTAACATTCCCATTTTACATGCAAGAAAACGGAGGCTTCTAGAAATTAAGTGGCCAGAGCTAGGACCGGAATGTTAGACCAGACTTTTTGACTCAAAAGCCCATGGTCTAACCATGGCATTTATTATGTGGTTAAAGGGACTCAGAGGATAAAACAATGGGCCCCCGCCCCGGGACTGTTCTGGAATTCCTCAGGTAGATACTTGGGAATGCCTGGGTCCTGGGAAGGGCTGGAGGGCACGGCAGGGAAATCTGATTCCACACGAGATGCCCTGTGATGAGTCAGTTCCTGCTTTTGGTTTAGTCCTTTCCCCTGACGTGTGTTCATCGTATAACCCAGGGAAGATTGGCATTCGGGAAGGAGCGTCGAAGGCGGTAATTAAACTGTCCTCACTGATGCTCTCGGGCTCTGAGAGTAGACCTGTTTGATTCCACAAAGGAAATCACTGGTATTTTAACAGGAGGCAGGAATCTTTTGATTAGCAAGTGATAGATAAACAGATCGATGCCTTTTCTGGCGACATTTTCAGCTTCATTATTGTCACCAGAAAAAGCCGGGAGTGGGGTTGGGGGAGGCAGATGTTGGGGAGAGATGAGAGGAGGTCATGGTGGGTCCTTCGGGGCTTGAATGAGCGAGGGGCTAGGGAAGGGGCTGAGCTGGGGGGTGGGTCCCAGGAAGATGAGGCTGCCCATCAGTCCTTGATGGGGGTGGTGGAAGAGGGAACTGGAAAGCCTCCACTCCTGAACAGGCTCCTGAGTGGTCCCTGCCGCAGCATCGCTGCCCCACCAGGGTCTGATGGGATTCTGCCCGCCCGGCTTCTCCCTGATTGTCTAAATCTCTGCTCCCCGGTGCTCCAGCCCCTCCACTTTACTGCCGCTTTCTCAAGGTCAGGGGAGTTAAGACCAGAGATTATACTGTGTCAGGCTTGCCTTTTTGAAATATGACTCAGTGTAATCTCTTTCCACACCAGAGGAGAGATGCCAAAATCACACTTCAATCTCCAGCTCGCAGTGGGCTTATTGGGATTTTCACAGGGCTCTGGCGAGATAAGACTTTCTTCTCTCAGGGTGCCCTTTGACAAACTTTGGTTAAGTGAGGCCATAACTTAGCAAGGGCAGGTTCCCAGATGTCGTGGACTCTGGGCCCAGCAGACAGAGCAGGGGCCAGGCCACCCCCGGCACCATTGATCCTGGCACCAGGGCAGGAGGGAAGGTGTGCTCCCTGGCACTCACCCCTGCTCCTCACCTACAAGCCTTCCAATTGGGTGGGCTCAAACTCCAGCTCATCTTTCTGAGCCTCAGTCTTCTCATCTGTAAAATGGAGATGGCACGCCCAACTCTCAAGGTTCTCCTGGGGCTTGGGGGCAAGTAATGTTGGAAAAGCTGGTGCTGAAGAAGCCATGACTCTCATTTCCAGCATGTGGAGCAAGCTGGCTCCTGATCCCCTCTGACCCTATTCGGAATTTCTAATTCCTTTCTCCTCCCTTCTGTTTTAAATGGCCTTTTAATTTTTGCTAGTTACCCAAACCCAAATCAAACTAGTAAGAGAGGAAATATTTTGCCTTAGTTGACTATAACAGTCTTCAGGCACAGGTCTATCCAGGGGCTAAGACACTGTCACTGGGATTCTATCCTTCCTCTAGCCTCTCTCAGCTCTGCTGCCTTCTCTTTGGCTCCATTCTCTTGGTAGCAAGATGGTGACCAGCTGCTCCAGGCTGTCCGCCTGTGCGCTCAGGCACAAGTCCAGTGAGGAGAATATTTCTTCTCTGATCACAGTCATGACGATCCTGGAATTGACTCTTTCTTACTCTGGTTTGCCTAGATTTGGACACGGCACATGTGCCTGAGTCAGTTGCAGTATCCAGAGAGATATGATGCTCAGATTGGTCATGCTGAGGTCATATGATGGCTTAGAGTTGGCCCCATCAAACTGCATGGACAGAATGTGTGATGGATGGAACCCCAGATGCTGTTTCCAGAAGAATGGGAGGTGTGCTGGGCAGGCAGATGTCTGCAACAGAACTTACCACCAGAGTCTAGATTTGAGACAGAGGAAGTGCCTGGCTCTTTCAGGTACAATTAAATAAGGAGAGAATTTTGTTCAGGTCAACCTTGTTTAGCTCTTGGGATCAGAGCCTCACTGATCGGGAACAGTGATTGTGGCTGAAGTTCTTTTTGTTTTCCTACCTGACCAAATTCTGGCCTTACCTTGAAAGCAGCTAACATAGGGCTAGAAAAGGAATCAGGGCAAAGATGCAAGGTTCTGGGAGGGTGGACAAAGAAGGGGGAGACCCTCTCCATTTCCCTGAGCCATGGCTCCACTGGGCTTGGCACCCAGCCCCTACCCACAACCTGACAATCTTGGCTTGCTGGCCAAGAAGTACGACTGCTTCTTGAGTGCCCATGGGAGTGGCCATTGTACAAGAGGGTACCTGGCAGGGGAACAAGAGCCCATGAGATCCAGTGGGAAGAGTCACTCATTTAGCATCTGGCTTCTGCCAGGGACTGGGTTCAGATCTGGACTCTACCACATATACGCACAAGTATTGTAGACTCTTGGGCCTCAGTGTTCTCATGTGAACTGGGGTAATGATGGTTATGATGCACATGGGTAATACTCATAGAACACGTTATGTGCCTGCTAGTATGAACTGAGTTATGTCTCCCTGCCCAACTTATATGTTTAAATTCTAACCTGCAATGTGACTCTTTCCAGATAGGGCCTCTTGAGGAGGTGGTTCAGGTTAAATGAGGTCATGAGGGTGGGGCCCTAACCCAACAGGTTCAGTGTTTATGTATTATTATTATTTATTTATTTGGCTGAATTGAGTCTTAGTTGCGGCACACAGGATCTCGTTGTGGCACGTGGGCTCCAGAGTACATAAGCTCAGCAGTTGCAGCGTCCGGGCTTAGTTGCTCCACAGCATATGGGATCTTAGTTCCTTGCCCGTGGCTTGACCCTGTGTCCCCTGCATTGGAAGGCAGATTCTTGAACCCCTGGGCCACCAGGAAAGTCCCAAGGGTTGGTGTCTTCTAAGAAGAAAAAGAGACATTGACTCTCTCTTTCCTTGTGAGCACAGAAGAAAGGCCAGATCACAGTGAGAAGGTGGCCGTCTGCAGGCCAGGAAGAGAGGCCTCACCAGGAACTAACTTGGCCAGCACTTTGATCGTGCACTTCCCAGCCTCTGGAATGACAAGAAATAAATTGATGTTGTCTAAGCTACTCAGTCTATATATTTTATCACGGCGACCTGAGCAGACTAACACGCTTGGCTTTGTTTGTTTGTTTGTTTTCTCTATTAGAAGCAATGTTATTTAAAGAAATGTTTTAATTAGGGTATAGTTGCTTTACAGTGTTGTCAGTTTCTATTGTACAGCAAAATGAATTGGCTCTGGGTATTCATGTATGCCCTCTGTTTTGGATTTCCTTCCCATTTAGGTCACCACAGAGCCCCAAGTAGAGTTACCTGTGCTATACAATAGATTCTCATCAGTTATCTATTCTGTACATAGTAGGGTATACATTTCAATCCCAATCTCCCAATTCATCCCACCTCCCCTTACCCCCTGGTATCCAAACATTTGTTCTCTATGTCTCTGTCTCTGTTTCTGCTTTGTAAATAAGATCTATTTTATACCAGTTGTTTCAGATTCCATATATATGCTTAATATATGATATTTGATTTTCTCCTTTTGACTTACTTCACTCTGTATGACAGTCTTTAGGTCCATCCAGATCTCTACAAATAACTCAATTTCATTTTTTTGGCTGAGTAATATTCCATTGTATGTATGTACCATATATTTCATTATCCATTCCTATGTTGATGGACATTTAGGTTGGCTTTGTTTTAAATACTCTTTGTCTCTGTCTCTATTAGAGAGAGCTAATTGAAGCTTTACAGCAACCATGTTTGCAAGGTGCTGTTATTTATATTTTACAGATCAGTTACAGGTTTCGAAAGCCCAGAGAGATTAAGTCACTTGCTGGAGGACACACAGCTAGTCAGTGGCAGGCAGGCTGGCTCCAGAATCCAAGCTTTCACGATGCATCTGTATGTACTTAGCCAAGGCTTGGTGTGCAGAATAAATGAGATACCATGTGTAAAGGTCTTCTCTGGGTGCATGGCATGTGGGAAATAGCAGAAGTTCCTCACTTTCCCTGCTGACCTGTGACCTCATAGGCAGGTTAACCATCATGCCCCATGCCTGCAAGAGCTAGATGAGCTGCATTGCAGGGTCCATGGCAGGCGCTGAACTGCTACCAGCTCCCAACAGCACACATCAAAGACCCACCATTGGAGGCTTCTGTTTGCCCATCTCACCCATCACTAGGCAACACAATACTGTGGGGAGGCTGAGTAAGTGCATACGAAATGAAAATGGTTTTGGAAACAAAGAGCCACCCCAGGAGAGATGTTTGTCTACAGGGCCTTGTGATTTTTGAGGTAGCTGGCAGGGTGGGGGTGGTTGGCAGTGAGATGTATCGTCAGACTAGATGTGGAGGTCTGAGGAGGCAGTGTCAGGGGCAGAGGCTGATGACTGCCCCACCTGCTTGCAGCTTTGATCTCAAAGCATCTCTGTTTTCATGATGACTCAGGCGGTGGGGGGCTTCCTAGGTGGCACAGTGGGTAAAGAATCTGCCTTCAAAGCAGGAGATGCAGGCGATGTGGGTTCAATACCTGCACGGGGAAGATCCCCTGGAGGAGGGCATGGCAACCTACTCCAGTGCTCTTGCCTGGAGAATCCCATGGGGGAGACTCCCGTCCACTATAGTCTGGTGGGCTATAGTCCACAGAGTCATACAGAATTGGACATGACTGAAATGACTGAGTACACACACACACAATACACACAGGTAGTAGGGACAAGGCAGCAGGGGCTAGAAGGGTGGGGTTAAAGACGGGAGAGTGGAAGAATCTGGGAGCAAAGGCAGAGGGGGTGGGGCAGTGGGCAGGGCTGACCACTTAGTGCCAGAGACCTGATGGGCCTTCTCGTTCTATCAGTGGAGCCAGTCTCTAAAGCCATCTCCAGGTCAGGAAAGCTCAAAAGGACAGCGCATTTCTGAGACCATCTTCCATGACCTGGTGAGGCGTCAGGCTAGACAGAGACCCTTCAAAGGCTCCTGCCCTCCTTTCTCAAGGTGACCTTGGCCTTGAATGAATGTTCTGTCTCATTCTACCCATGATGGAGGGTGGTTATTAACCAAAGTGGGACTCACCGCTGATTACTTCCCCACTCCATTAATTTTCATTTTCCTGGATCCTTTGAGGCCGGCTGTGGGCTGAGGCAGTGAGGACCGGAATATACTTGTTACTTACTCCTGATTTCTGAGTTAGAACATCTTCCCATCTGCCAGGCATCTTTCTGCTCAGTGTCTTGGCTACACATCTGTGCTTACTTATCATCAGCCAGTTCTTCTCTTCTCCTCCATATAATCCAGAGTCCTTTCTACAGTTCCTACATCAGGAACACTGAGAAACCACAGGTAGACTGAGGCATCCACCTCACACCTGGCCCAGGTCCTTGGCCAGACAACAGAGCTCAGCCAAGGGAGAGAGTGGTGCAGCCCCCAGACTAAATAGTCCCTGGCCTCTCTGTGGGCAATCCACAAAGAGTGGTCAGTGGTGTGTCTCCTGGTACATTTCAGTAGGTGAAGACTTGCCTGGGAAGTAGAGCTCGGTACTCATATTGCATCAGAAGGACCTGGAGAGCTTTTCCTAACTCTGGATGCCTAGGCTCTGTCTCCAAGAGACTTAGTTTCAATACTCTGAAGCATGGCCCATGTGACTCTAACATATAGCCAGGGTCAGGAACCGCTAATCCATGGCCTCCTTCCCTTCATGTGGTGAATGCATGACGCATGGACTTCCCTCAAGTAATCTGTGTTTTAATACTGCACCTGGTCAACACAAAGGAATGAGTCCCTAATGGTGACATATAGGACACGCAAAAGTATGGGCTTCCCAGATGGCTCTGGTGGTAAAGAACCCATCCTCCAATGCAGGAGACGCAAGTCATGCTGGCTTGATTCCTGCGTCAGAAAGATTCCCTGGAGGAGGGCATGGCAACCCACTCCGGCACTCTTTCCTGGAGAATCCCATGGACAGAGGAGCATGGCATGCTACAGTCCAGGGGGTTGCACAGAGTTGAGTCAGACACGACTGGAGTGACTTAGCCACACACACACACAGTGATGGTACATTTGTCTCTTGAGGTGTAAAAGTTCCTCTGCAACAAGGCAAGCCCTCATTGCCGTAATGGGCACTGCTGCCTATCTTTGGAGGGGATGCCCTGCCAGGAATTAAACTTGCGTTCTCTTTTCTTCACACGAAGAGTTCCCATGCACAGGAACAGACTGAACATCCTCATGTAATCTACATTTCAATACTGCATTTGGTTAGCACAAAGGAATGAATCTCTAATGGTGAAATTTAGAGGAAGTGACGTGGTGAAGCCTCCTTGGAAAGATAGGAGAAAGGTAACTAGGTCAGTTACCCTGAGAACAGAAGCAGCCCAGCCAGAGCTGGGTGTTTACTATGGAGAAAGAGGGTGGTGGCCCTGAATCTGTGGATGGTAAATGAGAAAACGGGTCCAACCAGGGCTTCATGGGGAAGACCTTCCCATTGTGGAATAGCCAGGAGCTCTGAGCACAGGCCCTTTGGGCTTGTTGGTGGCTGCATGGACCCACGGGAGCTCGAGTGCTACAACGGGGGGGCCCCGTCTGGGCTGAGTCTCCCACTTTGCTTTCTTCTGCAGAGAGGTTGCAGAGAGGCCTCTGGTCACATTTTGAGCCCGTCATCTGTGAGGCCTCCTCCTTGGTACCTGGTGGCCATTGACTTTTCTCCTCTCTCCTGAGCTTGCTGAGGCTACTTCCTCTTCTGGTGGCTCATGCCCAGGACCACAGGTCACCTCCTGGTCTGTGGAGGGAGCTGTCTGCACAGTACGGGAGCTTCAGGAACCTGTACACGCCTGGATTTCAGGGGCACTGCTTGGGCAGCTGGGGCTCCAGGGACTGTGTGTGTATGTGTGTGTGTGTGTATATGTGTGTGTGTGTGTGACTACACATGATTCTATTTCCTTTCAGCAAGCTGGGTCCAGAAGACAGAAGAACAGTCCCCACTCTGGGAACACTGTGTCTACGGCCATACCACCCTGAATGTATTGCCTCTGATCTCAGAAGCTAAGCAGGGTCGGGCCTGGATAGTAGTTGAGACTGCCTGGGCACACTGGGGTGCTGTAGGCTTTCAGATTCCTTTGTGGCACAGATGGTAAAGAATCTGCCTGCAATGCAGGAAACCCGGGTTTGATCCCTGGGTCAGGAAGATCCCCTGGAGAAGGAAATGGCAAACCCACTCCAGTATTCTTGCCTGGGAAATCCCATGGACAGAGGAGCCTGGCAGGCTATGGTCCATGGGGTCACAAAGAGTCAGACATGACAGAGAGACTTCAGTTCACTGGGAACACTGGCGCTCAGTCCCTCTTCACCTATGAAGGCTCTTGTCAAATGGATGGAGTGGGATGGAGGCAGGGAAGGGCCCATGGACTGCTCTAGGTAGAGCTTTGGAAGCTTGAGGACTAGACCTTCTTAAGTGGACCAGATACCTTGATGGTGCGAGTGATATAGACTTGTGGGTCTTCAGCTGGATCTCCAAAGGGCTTGAAATATGAAGGAGGTAGGAGGCAGAAAGAGCAGAAGCAAAGGCCTGGCAGTGGCTGCTCATGCGGCTAGCGTATCTGCTCAAGGAGTTCCATGGCAGCTGGGTCATAATTTTACAAGTGGAGAAACTGAGTCAAATGAGTGGAACCAGGACTTAGGGCAAATGGATGTCTAGCCACTGAGCTTCCTTCTTGGAGCTCATTCACTCACTATTTCCTGAGCACCTACTGTGTGCCAGGCACTGGCTATGGAGTCATGGAGGGAACAGCTGGGAGATGAACTGGGTAGGAAGTCGGGGAAGGGCTTCTCTGAGGAGGTAACACTGGGAGTGAAGCAGGTATAAGATGCTGTCTATAGGGATTTCCTTGGTGGTCCAGTGGTTGACTTTTCTTTCCAATGGAGGGAGTGTGGGTTCAATACCTGGTTAAGGAGCTAAGATTCCACGTGGCTTGTAGCCAAAAACCCAAATATAAAAACAGAAGCAATGCTGTAACAAGTTCAATAAAGACTAAACAGGATCCACATCAAAAAATCTTTAAAAAGGTGATACCTCTAGACGTAATACAGAGATACATAGATATACCTATGCATGAAATAGGAAGGAAGGAATTTGCATGCTCAGTCATGTCCAACTCTTTGCAACCCCAAGGGCTCTAGCTCCTCTGTTCGTGGAATTTTCCAAGTAAGAATTCTAGAGCATGTTGCCTTTTCCTTCTCTGGGGATCTTCCCAACCCAGGGATCAAACCCATGTCTCTTGCATCTCCTGCACTGGCAGTCATTGAGCCGCCAGGGAGGCCTATGTGTGTATTACGTAATGATACATCACATCACAGCATAGTCCAGCATTTGAAGACCCAGGGGAGGCACAAAGAGCAGTCCAGAGGGTACCACAGCCTTGGTGAAAACCCTGAGGTCAGAATAAACTTGGAGTGTTCAAGAGCACAGCTGATTGTGTGGGCTAGTAGCCTACAGGGGGTTGGACAGGTAAGGGTGGGTAGGGGCCACTTCCTGAGAAGCCTGGTCACTTCAAGCACTGTGGGAAGACACGGAGGGTTTTATATATAAGAGCACCAAGAGCTGATGGATAATTTTTAAAACACCTCTTTGGTTGTCCTCTGAAGGATGGATGGGGGGTGGGAAAGAAGCAGGGATGGGCTGGGTGGCTCCCAGGAGTATTCCGGGTAGTCTGGACTCCAGGCAGCCAGGCTTGATGGCAGCAGCGGATGCAGAAAGGTGGGCAAATTCACTCTACACGTTCGCAGGAGAGAGGCCAGTAGTCCAGGTTTCTATCCCAACAGGGGGCTCTCATCAATAAGATTGTTTTCAAGAGGGGTCCTAAGTGTCACTGCCTCCCTGGCACCGCCAGCAGCTCCGGGAGTGCCTTTGTTTTCCATCTGCTCTGGTGTTTGTGATTAAATTGATCTGCATGTAACTGATGCTGCTTCTCACTGGTCTGCAAACCGGACCTGCGTCCACGGGGCTGTGACATGATCCACAGCACAGCTGCTCTACAGAACCCTCCTCCCCTCCCCTTCCCAGATGAAGGGAGGAGGCGTACTCCACAACAGCAAAAAATCTTGGCCCCTATCATCTTTAAGATTCCTAAAGAGTGTCAGCCAGAGTTTCAAGACAACACATGTTCCCAGAAAATAGCCCTGGCTTCGAGACGCTCCAGGCATTATCCTATTCAAATCACAAACAGATAAATCATCGCTCCACACCATCTCCAGTTAGCCCGCGTCGGAAATTAGAAGAGCTTGCATATTCACCACAGTCGGCTTCTGTCAGACTGGAAATGCTTATGATAATCGGGATTGCAGCCTACATTCAAAGTTGCGGAGTGTGTAAATAACCAATTATGAGGTTTTTAAAGGAGAAGCTTGTTTGGTTCTGAGAGACAGATTCTCCCCAGTGGAACTCGCTTTTGCCTTTGTACGATATGGATGTAATTCAAAGTATCCCTGGGTGTTCTCCTCGCGCTATTTATTTAAGGTATTTATACAAGAATAGACTCTATCGAGATGAAGCAGTGTAGATTGAGAGGCGCTTGCTGAAGCTGGAGTGATATTGATTACAATGGCAGAAGACGGTGGTTGTCAGGTCACCTTCCCACCATTGATTGTTGACTGCTCCTTAACACCCCTTCTCCAGCCCTCCTGCCCCTCCCCTCTGCCAATCACAGCCACATTAATTATGGGGACAAATTTAATCATTGCTCCCTTGCAGTCCTGTTGCAATTCCAAGTCATTTTTCACACACAGTAAAATTGTGGTCAGGCTGCAGGAAGGGAAATTTTGAGAGAAGCAGGCTACTGCAAAAAGATGCAGCACATTTCCATCATTTAATGAGGAGAGCTGGAAGGCTAGTTAATTCTCTCTGATTATGTTACAGCTCAGTCTGGGTATTGGGCTGTGCAGAAGAATGCAGGATTGACTCAATTGCTAGGAAAATTTCCCTGTCTTTGTCAGTAATGGGTGGCCCTCCCCGCTCTGGGGGTGTGATGGCCGAAAATTAAACAGCCTGGCAGATCAGCCACCTACTCGCTTAATAGGGGCCAGACCAGCAGTTACCACTGTGGTTGATGTCAATTTCATTGTCTCTGTGGCCTGTCTGAAAGAAAAAAAAAAGACTAACTAAGCACTTTGGACTGCAAAGATTTTAATCTTGCCAATATAGATAGCTAGGCAAATCCTTAATTAACTTTGCAAAGTAGGATCTAAATCTTTACCACTTCAAGTTTTCTCAGTGTAATGGAAAGATCATCAACACCATATAGCAAATAGTCATTCATTCATTCACTGTATAAGTATTTTGGTGCTAGGTGCTGGCAATAGAGGGGTGAACCAAACTTGCCATTAAGGAGTTTATATTCTAGAAAGAGCAGTGTTTTTTTCTTTTTTGTGTGATAAGAACACAACATAGGATCTAGCCTTTTGATTTTTAAATGTGCAGAATGTTATTACTGACTATGGGTGCAGTGCTGGCCAGATCTCTAGCACTGATTCATCTTATTTAACTGAAACTTTATACCTGTTGATGAATATGTCTCCATTTCCCCTTCACCCCTCCTCCTGGTAATCACCATTCCAGTCTTTGATCTTATGATTTGCCTCTTTTAAACACCTCATCTGAGTGGAATCATGCAGTACTTGTCTACATGTGTCTGGCTTATTTCAGGAGCATAACTTTCTAAAAGTTCATCCATGTTGCTGTATATTGTAGGACTTTCTTCTTTTTTTTTAAATCAGACTGCATGGCCTTGGCACTTACTGCCACCTTGGCCAAGAATGAAGACCTCCTGCTTTTTGAAGTCTGTATCGTATTCCACTGTATGGATCCACCACATTTTCCTGATCCATTCATCTATCAGAGAACATCGAGGCTCCTTCTGTATCCAACAGCACTTAGGTATTTTTCCTAGTGCTGCGATGAACTCAGGCTTGTACAAATGACAACAGGTATATGAAAAAATGCACTTTGTCACTAGTTATCATGGGAATGCAAACCAAAACCACCATCATCTCAAATGTCAGGATAGCTTTATCAAAGCAGGCAAAGTGAAAGTCACTGTCATGTCTGACTCTTTGGGATCCCATAGACTATACAGTCTATGGAATTCTCTAGGCCAGAATACTGGAATGGGTAGCCTTTCCCTTCTCCAGGGGATCTCCCCAACCCAGAGATCAAACCCAGGTCTCCCACATTGCAGGCAGATGCTTTATCAGCTGAGCCACCAGGGAAGCCCAAGAATACTGGAGTGCATAGCCTGCTCCTTCTCCAGAGGATCTTCCCAACTCAGGAATCGAACTAGGGTTCTCCTGCATTGCAGGTGGATTCTTTACTAACTGAGCTATCAGGTCCCAGGTAAAGCACATAAACAATCCCCAGAATCAGAAGACATCAAGTTCTAGTGAGGATGTGGAGAAATTAGAACACTTGAGCACTGTTGGTGGAAATGCAAAATGGTAAAACTGCTATGGAAAATGATACAGCAATTTCTCAAAAAGTTAAAAATAAAACTACCATATGATCCAGCAGTCACGCTTCTGGGTTTATATCCAAAAAACTCCTGAAATCAGCCTCTCAAAGAGATCTTAAACCTTGTCTGGAGCAGTGGTTTTTAGGCTTCAGCATGTTTCAGAATTACCTGGAGGGGTTGTGAAACTATCAGTTGCTGGGCTCCTCCTAGCTCTGGAGTTTCTGATTCAACAGGTCTAGAGTCAGTTCTGGACTTTGCATTTCTTTTTTTAAATATAATTTTATAATTCTACGTATTTATTTTTGGCTGTGCTGGGTCTTCACTGGTGCATGGGCTTCTCTCTGGCTGCGCTGAACTGGGGCTTCTCTCTAGCTGCGGTGTGTAGACTTCTCGTTGCATTGACTTCTTTTGTTGCAGAGTACAAGCTCTAGGGCTCGTGGGCTTGCATAGTTTCAGCACATGGACTCAGTAGTTTCGGCTCCGCAGCTCTAGAGCACAGGCTCGGCAGTGTGTCACACGGGCTTAGTTGCTCTGAGACTTGTGAGGTCTTCCTGGATCAGGGATGGAACCTGAATTAGCAGGCAGATTCTTGAGTTGAGCCACGAGCCCGGACTTTGCATTTCTAGCTAGTCCCCAGGTACCACTGCCACTAGCCCAGGGAACCCTGCTTTAAGAATGACTATACTAATGAGATCAGTAGATGTCAAGTCTGGTTTTCACATTCACATTCCCTTCTGAAACCTTTTGAAGAATCCCCGTGTCTGGGGCCCCACTGCCAGTGATGCCGATTTAATTATCTGAGCAAGGGTCTGGGCGGGGGTGTTTTGAAAAGACCACCCCAGGTGATTCTATGCAATTGAGTTCAAAAACACTACTTCATCTGAATTCAAGAGTAGATGATGAAGATTTTAGTGAGGAGCTGAGAGTCTGACATATGTCACTGAGCACTCTGGGTCCATTTCTAACCCTGGAAAATTAAAAAAAAAAAGTGTTTTTCTTAATTTAATTAAGAATTTATTTTGGCCTCACACACAGTATGGAATCTTAGTCCCCCGACCAGGAAACCCAAGCCTCTTGCATGGGAAGTATGGAGTCTTAACCACTGGTCCGCCAGGAAGTCTCCTTATCCTGGCAGATTACTTGATCTTCCCGTGCGTCATTGTTCTCATCTGTAACAATCAGAATATCCAATTTGTAGAGCTGTGGTGAGGATTGAGGGATGTTATATATATGTCTGGCATATAGCAAGCCCTTGATCCATGCTGGCTTTCTGCATTGTTTTTCCAGTGGTGCATACAGCAGGAATCTACCAATTTTAATTATTCAGTATGTGCTTAGTTGCTCAGTCATCGTGTCTGACTCTTCGCCACTGCATGGACTATAGCCCGTCAGGCTCCTCTGTCCATTGGGATTCTCCAGGCACGAATACTGGCGTCGGTTGCCATGCCCTCTTCCGGGGGATCTTGCCAACCCAGGGACTGAACCCAGGTCTTCTGCATTGCAGGCTAATTCTTTACCATCTGAGCCACCAGGGAAGCCCAATTATTCGGTATATTTCCAGTCAAATGCCTTGCCTATTAAGAAACCAGCAGAGGCTTACTCTGTCTTTCTTAGGCTTGCCATTTGCTCTGATGCTGTCTAGAGGGATCCCTGCCACCTTCCTTCTCTGTCTTCATTCAAACACCAATAATAAGGTCCTCCTGCTGCTCTGACAACCCCAACTTTTTAGCCAAAGTGTCTTGTTTGCAGCTGTGGAAACATTCATCATTCACTGTAACCAAGCAAAGTGCCCCGCCCTGGGATGGGTCTAAAACACACGCTGGGGATGTGATGCCAGGAGAGCAAATGGTACCTGAGGATAACTCCTCAAATGAGCCACAGGCACATAAGCTGTCGGAAGCCAGAGAACCCATTTTTTAAAGATTTGACTGACAGTCAAGTTTGCACCTCTCTCCATCACTTTCGCATGCTCTGCTACTTTGGATGCTGTTCATTTAAAGAAAGTCATTCTCACTGGGGTGTGGAGAGAGAGTGGTGGGACCGACAAGAGTTTGGGAAGGAGATGAAGCATGTGCGTGAGGGTGGAAGGCATGACCAGGGACCCTGGGTTGCTCTAGGAGGTGATTGTGGGTGGAGTCAGAGTTCTCAGAGGGAGGGGCAGGGGAGAGAATGTGCTCTCCTGTATTCGCCTTGCTGAACTTGGTGCATGCACGCTCAGTTGCTCAGTCGTGTCCAACTCTGCGACCCCCTGGACTGTAGCCCACCAGTCTCCTCTGTCCACGGAATTTTCCAGGCAAGAATACTGGAGTGGGTGGCCACTTCCTCCTCCAGGGGATCTTCCTGAACCAAGGATCGAACCCAGGTCTCTTGTGTCTCTTGCATTGGGTAGGCAGATTTTTTATCATTAAGCCACCTGTAGGACTTCATGGAAGCTGTATTTGTACATGGCGCCTGATGAGACCAAGAATCCAGACTAGTTTCAAGGTGGGGAAATCAGGGAAGTGATTCCATGCCCAGTTACTCATAGGCTCTTATAAAACAGCCTCGCCTTTCACTTGGGTGATGTGGGAGACACGGCATCCTCCTTTTGGGTCATCCACAAATTGAGGTCGTATAGCCTAGTGGTCAACAATACAGGTTCTGGGATCAGAAACAACCCAGGGCATGTGTCCTCACCACCTCCTCTTGCTAGGCTGTGTGATCTCGGGCAAGCGCTTCACTTAGTTTTGTTGTTGCATCTGTAAAATGGGCATTATAATCGTCCAGTAGCCAGAGTACAGGATTGTCACAAGGATTGAATGAGGTCATGTCTATAAAGTACTCACACCATCTGGTGCATAGCAAGTGCTGCCCTTCAACATCCAACAACTCTTTACTTGTTAAGCCCTACTACATGCCTGGCCTCACTCACATAGGAGCTGGCACACAGGGGTGAACAAAGCAGGCATGGTCCCTGTCCTCAGAAAGCTTATCTTATATCCTGGAACAGAGAGGTTGAAGAAAGAACAACAAAACAACGATAGTAAATACACAAAGGCAATACCCTGAGAAAACCATAATTCAAAAGATACATGTGCCCCAGGGTTCACTGCTTCACTATTTACAATAACCAGGACATGGAAGCAACCTAAATGTCCACTGAGAGAGGAACGGATAAAGAAGCTGCAGTGTATACACACACACACTCCACCCACCCCCACAGGAATATTACTCAGCCATAAAAGGGAAGGAAATTGGGTCGCTTGTAGTGATGTGGATGGTCCTAGAGTCCACATTACAGAGTGATGTAAGTCAGAAAGAGAAAAACAAATATTACATATTAATGCATGTATATGGAATCGAGAAAAATGGTACAAACTTCTCTGCAGGGCAGGAATAGAGACACAGACATAGAGAACGGGCTTATGAACAGAGTAGGGAAGGAGAGAGGGGGGACAGACTGCGAGAGTAGCTTTGACAGACAGACACTACCACGAGTAGAACAGATAGCTAGTGGGAAGCTGCTGTGTAACGCCGAGATGTTCAGTCTGAAGCCCTGTGATGACCTAGAAGGCTGGGATGGGAGTGTGTGAGGGAGGTTCGAGGGAGGAGAATCTGTATTCATATAATTGATTCACGCTGTTGTGCAGCAGAAACTAACACAGCATTGTAAAGCAATTATGCCCGTGTGTGTGTGTGTGTGTGTGTGTGTGTGTGTGTGTGTGTGTGTGCTAGGTCACTTCAATTGTGCCCGAATCTTTGCGACCCTATGGACCGTACTCCCCAGGCTCCTCAGTCCATGGGATTCTCCAGGCAAGAATACTGGAGTGGGTTGCCATTTCCTACTCCAGGGGATCTTTGGGACCCAGGGATCAAACCCACATCTCTTATGGCTCCTGCACTGGTAGGTGGATTCTTTACCACTGGCGATTATACACCACTTAAAAAAATAAACAAGAGCAAGGAGGTGACATTGAATGCTATGGTAATTATGTGAAGGGGGAGCCACATTCGACTGAGTGGCAAGATAAGGTCTCTATGAGGAGAGAACATGTAACCTGAGATAACGAGGAGGCAGCGATACCAGTATGGAGCACCAGCATTTCGGTGGCGGGGGGGGGAGGCAGCATGTGCAAAGGTCCTGAGCCTAGACAGAGCAAGGATGGAAAGGAGGCCCGGAGCTGCCGAGGAGTGATCCATGGTGAGAGCAGGCGGGGCTGATGTGGTGCAGAGAGGCTGGAACCAGATCCCGCAGGGCGTCGTGGGCTCTGGAAGGACTGTGGACGCTGTGAGTGCAGTGGGAGGTCCTGGGAAGATTCGTGCAGGTGAGAAAGGGACTTGGTTGGGTTTTCCGTCTCAGATGATTCCTGGGGCGGCTCAGGGACAACGGATTGAAGGGCACGAGCAGAAGCAGGGAGACCAGCGAGGGGGCTCCTGCCATTTTGGGGGACAGAGATGCTAGCGGCTCAGCTGTCCCTGCTGCTGTTTGCTTTCAGCCCTCCTGCTCTCTCTCGGGATGGCAAGCAGGGAGAAGAGCCTCCAGTCCAGGCCCCCGGAATGGCAGCTGCAGGCTGGAGGATGGGTTTGGTCCTCCTCACTGCGCATCCCCCGGCCTCAGGGAATTGAGCTGAGGTGCGGCAGGGGGAAGACCCCTCTCGTGCCTAGGTCCCCCAAAGCCCCTCCTGTCCTCCAGGGAACCAGGATGCTGCCCATCACCTGCCCTGGAGGTGGCACTAGGTGGTTGCTAGGGGTTTTCTGGATCACTTCCGCTCTTGGAGGCAAGCACATCACCAGGAAACATGTCTGCTCTGCCTACCGCCCAGATGCCCAGCCAACCATTAGGAAGTTGCTTGGAATTTGTACCCCCATCTCCTTGGGTCCATCTGGTTTGGATACTGAAGAGGCCTAGGCCCTGATGTTTGACTGGCTCCCCACCCCCCACCCCCGACCTTCTGGCTTTCTTGCAGGATTGGGTCTATCTGAAGGCCTCTGGGGTAGAAAGGAATTAGACATGAGGCAGAAACCTGGTCTCACAGAACGCATCCCTGGACACAGGACTTGCAGGACAGGTTGGCAAACCTGAGTCTATCAAACCAAATTCCTTCTGGGGTCCCCACCCATTCCCCAGCCTGTCTCATGCAACCAGGGAATTCGATTTTTCATGAAAATAGATTTCTCTTCCTCCTCTGGCGTTCTATGGAAGTCCCCAACTTGAAGAAATTCCTTTCCGTCCTGTGCGTTTTTCCCAGCCCATCTTTGTATTCCTTCGATTTTTATAGCCGACCATTTTGTACGTGAACTAAGTACTAAACAAGCATTATTACTGCTTTGTGCACTGCACACCACCGAGGCATAAATCCCACATTAACCTCATCCTAAAGAGCAGCTGAATGCATTTTAATAAATGTCCCAAATGGCTTCAGTGTCTAGTAGCCAAACGGAATAAAAAATGCACACACATTACCGGATGTTATGAACCTTTCGATCAAAAGTAATAATAAACAGACTGCTTGTTGGGCTCGGTGATTGGGTTACATTTCTAAACAGTAGATAGAGAGACAAATCAAGGTAGAACTGAGATGATGCTGTGATGTGATCCAAGGGGGCCCAGTGATTTCCAGGGGTTTGCGATGAAAAGGTAGACAGCTCTCTATGCCTCGCGATACGTTTTCATTCTAAGCTCCCCGTATAAACGGTACCAAGAGAAACGAGCAAATTAAGAAATCTTTGCAGCACTCAGATACTGAATCTAAGCAGCTAGATAAAGCCTGGGACGCACATCATTTGTCAGCGGAATAAAAATTCAGATGCGGTCTTTTCCTGATGCTGTGCCAGGCACATTAGGAAAGCATTTTATTTTCATCTGTCAGTGACGGCATGCCATTGGGGCCAAACTTCATCCTCCTACAAGGTGTGACTTGAAGGCAGGCATGGTGCGGTCTCCTGTTAATGGGCAGGGTCTCTGTCACCAGGCTACCTTCTTCATCCCCTGTCTGGGATTTCCACTCAGAAAGTTCTAGAAGTTAATTAGCCCTTTCGGTCATCAGCCCAGGGTAGATAAGCTATCCTGCCCGTGGCCATTTCGGATGTGCAGATGTTTTGGTCTGGGCACATCTGTAGGCAATCACTCTGCTTTCTGGGCAGGAATGGTGTTTTATTATGGGATTAGATGTGTAATCTTGGATAAATAGTAGAAATTGGAGGACTTCAGTTGGACGACTTGTTTTCTCTCCCGGAGAGCAGTGTAAATAGCAAACCAGAAACCATTCGCTCATTATTGAAGCAATAATCGAACTTGCCAGTCTTCTCCCTTCTGGCTGGACCTCTGGGGTCAGCGTGAAACTCTTGGCATGCGAGGCGCTGAGGGGTGTCGGGCCAGGCATGGGGTACAGCATGGGGGAACACTGGCTGGGGCCTCTGCTGAGGAGGTGGCTGCTTTGGGGGCCTGGCCACCAGGGGTCTGGACTGCATCTCAGTGCCTCCTTGCAGTTTTGGAGGGGTAGCTCTTCCGCCAGCCCCAGCCAAACGCCTGCCAAGTGTGAGGATTGCTGAAAGAGGAGGTGGCGTGGAGGCGGTCCAGGCTGTTACTGATACCTTTCCCCAATTCTGCTAATACATATAATGATGTTACTCAGTTTTGTTTTACATTTCCAAAACAGATGTACCAAATCCCTGTAAACTGATCTATGGTAATGCACTTAATTTTAATCTTCAATGTTAAAAGTAAAAACTGATCACACAAAGCAGAAACATGTGTCACTTCACCATAAGCTGGCACAGGATCCAGCCTCCCCCTCACCACTTAACCGTTTGGGTCCTGCTGTCGGCTCTTTCCCGATTTTGTCGTCCTTGTTAATTTCCTCCTTTTTCTTGAGGAGTCTTCCTTTGCCAGGTGTCCTCTGCAGCTGCTGGGCACTTCTTCCCTTGGGTGTGTCCCAGGGTCACAAAGCTTGCTGCTTTGGGCTACCATGAGTGGGCTCTGCAAGGCACATGTCCACTGTCGTTTGGAAAGTTGGGAAAAGATGTCTCAAAGTTATGTCAGATTGTGGAAAACCATTGTAAAAATCGGGCTTCCCAGGGAGCTCAGCTGGTAAAGAAGTGGCCTGCAATGCATGAGACCTGGTTCGATTCTTGGGTTGCGAAGTTCCCCTGGAGAAGGGATAGGCTACCTGCTCCAGTGTTCTTGGGCTTCTCAGGTGGCTCAGATGGTAAAGAATCCACTTACAATGTGAGAGACCTGGGTTCAGTCCCTGGGTTGGGAAGATCCTTGGAGGAGGGCATGGCAACCCACTCCAGTATTCTTGCCTGGAGACTCCCCGTGGACAGAGGAGCCTGGCAGGCTACAGACCATGGGGTCACAGAGTCAGACACGATTGAGTGACTAAGGACAGCACGCATTGTAAAAGTCAATGGGAAAGGGCTTCCTTGGTGGTCCAGTGGTTAACAATCTGTCTGCCAATGCGGGGGACACAGGTTCGATCCCCAGTCTGGGAAGATCCTACATGCGGCAGGGCAGCTAAGCCCATGTGCTGCAACTACTGAGTCTGAGAGTCACAACTACTGAAGCCCACATGCCTAGAGCCTGTGCTCTGAAACAAGAGAAGCCCCTGCAATGAGAAACCTCACACTGTAACGAGGGAGTTATCCACAGCTTGCAGAAACTAGGGAAAGCCTGCATGCAGCCATGAAGACCCAGAATAGCCAAAATAACTAATTAAATACATACATTTTTTAAGTCAATGGAAAGCAATTGCTCCCTTGCCCAAGATGCTGGTTAAATATTAAAGCAAGTTGAGTAATAATTACCAACAATATCGTTCGTGAGTGGACTTCCTTGGTGGCTCAGATGGTAAAGAATTCGGGAGACCTGGGTTTGATCCCTAGGGAACTGTGTTGGAGAAGACTCTTGAGAGTCCCTTGGACAGCAAGGAGATCAAACCAGTCAATCCTAAAGGAAATCAGTCCTGAATATTTGTTGGAAGGACTGATGCTAAAGCTGAAGCTTCAGTACTTTGGGCACCTGATGCTAAGAACTGACTCATTGGAAAAGACTCTGATGCTGGGCAAGATTGAAGGTAGGAGAAGAAGGAGGCGAGAGAGGATGAGATGGTTAGATGGCATCACTGACTCCACAGACATGAGTTTGAGCAAGGTCCAGGAGTTAGTGATGAACAGGGAAGCCTGGTGTACTTCAGTCCATGGGGTCACAAGCAGTCGGACATGACTGAGCAACTAAATTGAGCTAATTGACTTTCACCTACTCATGAAAAGTGAGTTGTGTCACTCACTCATGAAAGTGAAAGTTGTGAGTGACTCTTTGTGACCCCATGGACTATACAGTCCAAGGAATCCTCCAGGGCAGAATACCTACTGCCTCTCAGGCAGAAGGTAACCATTACCTTCTCCAGGGCATCTTCCTAACCCAAGGGGCGAACCCAGGTCTCCCGGATTGCAGGGCAGGTGGATTGTTTACCAGCTGAGCCCCATTCATGAGTAAGGGTCAAGGTAAAAGCCCAGGTTTTTCTTCTAGAAGTTGGCTGTAGTTTCTTAACAGAGGAGGTTCTGCTTCTCAGAGGCTCAACACAGGTGGCAATTAGGAAAGTTGACCTGGAAGAAAGGAGGGATTCTTTGGAATATGACAGTAGAGGTGTGCCTTCATCATGGATCAGAGGGGCTTGGGATGGTGGGGTGCACGGAATAATTTTTAAGCCAGTACAAGGCCTCTGGCCCCAAAACTTTGCTCATTGCCAGCTGAGCATCCTCACGTGGTACCAGCTTTTTTTTCTGAATAACTCCTGGCGGCCATCACCGAATGATGTGGCATTACTGAAGCTTCATCCCTTGATCAAGGCTAAGAAGAGTTGATGGCAGATAGACATCTTTTATAATAGAGTTGGGTGGAGGTTAGGGGAAAGTAGTGAGTGCCATGACTGTTGGGGTTGACCTCTTGGGAGCAGATACCTCCAGGAGATGAATAATCTCATGCAGAAGGAAAGGCATACAGAATCTGGAGACCAAAGCCCAGGCAGAGGGTGGGAACCAGAAGCTGTGAGTACCAATGAGTGCTCAGCATTAGGGGAGGTAGTGGGGCCAGGTTACAGAGGGACTGTGCTAGGGAGTTTCGAGTCTGAGGCTGATGGTGCGAGCCTCTGAAGGAAGTGACATCAGAGATCTGTGACTTGGAAAGATCTCTTGGCCAACTCACTGGACGGCACTGAAGAAGACCAAAGAAGGAATATTGGCCTTTTTCAGCTCTGACCCCTGTCCTTTGATCACCTGCAGGGGCATCTCGTTCTCACTGGGCCCCTGTTTCTGCTCTTTGTTCTTTCCATTACATCACTTCCTCTCTAGGCTTTGCATACAAGATTGAGATAACTTCTTTCTTCTTCTGGGACCCTAAATTCTTCATCTTGGCCAAGATCATAGAGAACTCTTCCCTTCAGGAAGTGAAATCCATCGTATGAAAATGCTGAAGCCCAATGTGGCATGGGAATCCCCTGGAAGACTTGAGAACAACACAGATTTCTGGGCTCTAGCCACAGGGTTTCTGACTCAGTAGGTCAGGGGTGTGTGAGGTCTGAAAATCTGCGTTTCTACAAGCTCCCAGGTGCTGCTGCTGCTGCCGTCCAGGGACCACACTCTGAGCAGCTGTGGCAAGCCTCTTGGTGCCAGCAGCCCCTCTTCATCTTTGCTGTGTGATCTGAAGGCGGCGGAGGGATGATCAGATTGTCCTGGATGGTGCAAGTGGAGACATTTCCCTAAGGGAGCTTCAGAAATTAAATTCAGAAGAAAGGTCCTGTGCCCTGGGCCCCGGAGCCTGTGCACTTTCTTTTGGGCTCTTGGGGGCAGAGTGCTCTCAGTCCTAACCATGCACGGAGGGTCCTGTTCTTTATCCAAAAACAACATGATGAACAAGAATTCAATTTGGCAGGGGCACTTTCTGTTGAAGCATACTTTCTCTTAATTTAATCACCCGTGCAAGAGCCTTCCAGACGTTTGGATGGAAGTTTTTAGAAATTCAGCTCATTTTCTCAGATAGATTCATTCTGGAACATCTGGTGGGGGATGGGAGCTGAGCGTTGGAGAGACAGACTGTCAGATGGAGAGTATTCAACTAGGAATGGGAACCCAGATGGAAAGATTTTTTTTTTTTAAAGACACAAAAACGGAGTTGTGGGAAAAACGCATTTCTGGAGTCAGGCCCACCTGGCTGGAATTCCAGACCTGCCACTTACACCTGGTGTGTGGCTCTGGGCGAACTATCTGATCCCTCTGAACCTCACTTTCCTCATCTGGAAGATGGGTCCATAACAGGTACTTTGCAGAGATGCTGTCAAGATTAAAAGTGACATATGTACAGCCTCAAGCACACATTGAAAGCCTAGGAAACCCTCAGATAATGTCATCTACTCTCATAATGTTGTTGCTATTATCTTTCTTCTTCTTTTTAATACTGTCTCCATTTCAGAGGACTTATTTTATTCATTTATTCTATTTTTGACTGTGCTGCATCTTCAGTGCTGCTCAGGCTTTTCTCTAGTTATGAGCGGGGACTACTCTCTAGTTGTGGTGCACGCGCTTCTCTGGGCAGCGGCTTCTCCTGCTGTGGCGCGCAGGCTCCAGGGCATGCAGGTTTCCAGAGTTGCAGCACGTGAGCTCAGCAGTTGCGGCTCCCAGGCTCAATAGTTGTGGTGCACGGGCTTCATTGCTTCAAGATATATGGGACCCTCTCTGCTCAGGGATTGAACCCATGTCTCCTGCACTAGCAGGCAGGTTCTTTACCTCAGAGCCACCAGGGAAGCCCTCGAATGTTCTTTCATTCTGCCAGTGTTCTGAGGGTGTCTGCTCTGTGCCAGCTTCTGCTCGGGGCCACGGGAACAGAGTGTGAGAGAGATGTGCCTGCCTGGGAGGAGTTCTGGCCTGGCCCAGCGGAGGACATGGGCGATGTGCATACACGCAGCTCCATGACAGAGGCATCTGCTGGCACTGTACCTGGCACCTTGGAGAGAGATGGTGGGCAGTTTTGCCTGACCTCAATTGGCGGCCTGTATCCCTGGACAGAGGCCCTTTCTGGGGACAGCAACATGTAAAACCTTGTCTAAAGGGAAAAAAAGACAAAGCTTATCTCGCCTGGGAAAAATACGGCTTCTCTCTTGCCCTCCCAAACTATGCTTCCTGCCTCTGTAACTCTGTGGTTTAGTCAGTTGTGTCCGACTCTTTGTGGCCCTGTGGACCATAGCCTGCCAGGCTCTTCTGTCCATGGGATTTTCTAGGCAAGAATACTGGAACAGGTTGTCATTTCCTCCTTCATCTGTGACTCCACATGGAGGAAAACAGATTGGAAGGATGTCTTTGTAGTTGGGCATTGGTGGCTTGGGTAGGTGGTGTGACCTCTTAGCGGTGGTTTCCAGGCCCAGGCAGGAGGATGGGTGATAATGCAGTGACTGTCGCCACAGCTCACCTGTGTCTGGTGCTTGCTGGGTGCCCATCACTGGTTCACAGGCATCAGCTCATTTAGTCTCTGCAGCAACCCCATGAGATTGGCACAATCATGCAAGACCAAGCCTAGGATGAGACAAGTGAGGCACTCACGCAGGCTCCCAATTTAAGGAGGTACCCAAAATTCAGTAATCAAGACAATACGGGGACTTCCCTGGTGGTTCAGTGACTAAGACTCCAAGCTCTCAAGGCAAGGGGCCCAGGTTGTTCAATCCCTGGTCAGGGAATTAGATCCTACATGTCGCAAGGAAGATCAAAGATCTTGCATGCTGAAACTAAGACTCAGCACAGCCAAATATATAAATGAATGAATGAAGAAATACATATTTAAAATGAACACATTTAAAAAAATTATTTATTTTTTATTTATTTATTTGGCTCTGCAGGATCTTAGCTGCAGAGGTCTTAGTCCAGAGGCATGTGGGGTTCAGTTCCCTGACCAGGGATTGAACCCAGGCCCTCCTCATTGGGAGCACAGAGTCTTAGCCATCTAAGGGTTGCTGCAGACTACCAGGAAAATCCCAAAAGAAAATATTTTAAAGCCACTTTAAAACATCAATGCAAAAAATTTCTGAGGAGCATGTTATCAACATTTTAAATAACAAAACATCCTACTCTACACTTTCGTAACCCACCCTCACTCACCTCACCTTTAATCCTGGCCCAGCATCATCCCCATTTCACAGATGAAGAAACTGAGGTGCAGGGAGACTGCCTTGCTCCTGCTTTGTAATTTAGGGCCTTCTAATTGAATGGTAGTGACCAAGCAGATGGACTTCCCAGGTGGTTCAGTGGTAAAGAACCTGCCTGTCAATTCAGGAGATGCAGGAGACGCAGGTTTGACCCCTGGGTCAGGAAGATCCTCTGGAGGAGGGCATGGCAACCCACTCCAGTATTCTTGCCTGGAGAATTCTATGGACAGAGGAGCCTGTTGGGCTACAGTCCACGGGTTGCAAAGAGTCGGACACAATTGAGTGCCTGAGGGCGCACACACACACACGACCAGGCAGGCAGCTTCCTTCTGCTCTGAATGGTCCTCTGGGGACATCTGTTCATCCACCCCTCACAGGGAAACAGGAACATAGACGGTGGATAGCAAGGAGGCAGGGGCAGCTGCGCCGTTTCTGTTGTGGTCGCCGTTAACTGTTTAACATGCATCAGACCCCGCAGCACACTTTGAAATCAAAATGTACCAGGAAGCATTCTGGTAAACTTAGCTCTTTAGTCTTTTGAGGCGGGGGGCACCTGGCTGTACTTCAGAGAGAAATCAGATAGAGCAAAGACAAGACCATTGTCAGTGACCCCAGATGGGAAGAAAGGGAGAGTGAGACACCAAAACAGAGCCTGTGGCTACTTGAAAGAGATCACCCGGGATGGAGGAAGGACCCATACACAGTAATATTTTCCCTTTTTTTAATGACTTTCACAAACATTAGTTCATCTATTCATGGCAAGCTAGATGCTGTGATTTCCATTTTACTGCTGAGAAAATGTTAAGTGCAGAGAAGGTAGGGATTAGCTTATGATTGGTAGCCTGGCGAGTTGGGGAGACTAGGACTTAGACCCTCTGCTCCCTTTCCTGCCCTTTTTCAATACTTCTGTGCAGCAGGAGTCCCCAGCCTCCAGGATCTAATACCTGGTGACCTGAGGTGGAGCTGACATCATAATAATAGAAATGAAGTGCACCATAAATGTAACATGCTTGAATCATCCCGAAGCCATTCCCCCCCAATCTGGTCTGTGGAAAAGCTGTCTTAAAGGAAACCAGCCCCTGGTGCTAAAAAGCCTGGGGACCACTGTTGTACAGAGCAGCCCACGCGTGACACAGAGCTTGTTTCTATTTAACTCATAAGCGCAACACTAAACTCACTGCATCTTTGAATTGGAAGGAAGCAGCGTTCTCTCGCCCCAAATCTGCCCCAAGCGCACCCGCGTTCCTTTCACTCTGCACGTGCAATTTTTTTCTTTGAACTAACAATCCTGGACTTTGCAGTCATCACCTGTTCCATTTCATTGTGCTTTGGTCAAGATCTCTCTCGATGTCAGTTCTATCGTTTGCTTCTGCAGTAGATGAGAATTATACAATGGTGCTAAGGACTCTGGTCTCTCTACATCCACGGGTCTCACAATGTGATGCTGCTGCTCCTCCCATCCACTGATCTGTTACTCTCCCCTCCTGGGGCTGGGCTGTCCTTGGGGTTTGCTTTGACCTGAAGAATGTAGCAGAAGTGAGGTTGCATTCTTTGCAACAGTCAAAAGGTGGAAACAACCCAAGTGTCCACGGACAGAAGAATGAATGAACCAAATGTGATACATGCATACAAGAAATGTTATTCAGCATGGAAAGAGAAGGGCACTCTGACACATGCCACATCAAGGATGAGGCTTGAAGACATGATGCTAAGAGGAATAAGCCAGTTACACAAACGTTCCACTTCTGTGAGGTTCCCAGAATAGTCAGATTCATAAAGGCAGAGGTAGAAGGGTGGTTACCAACAGCTAGGGCGTGGGAAGAATGGGGAGCTAGTGTTTAATGGGTACAGAGTTTCTGTTTGGAAAGGTGGAAAAGTTCTTAGAGATAGATGGTGATGATGGTGGCCCAAAAAAGTGAATGTACTTAATCTCAGTGAATTACTTAAAAAATGGTTAAGATGGCAACTTGGATGTTAAAAGTATTTTATCAAAAAAAAATAAAATTTTTAAAAGGTGAGAGTGGGCAAGATTGGAGCCTAGGCTTTAAGGGGCCTTGCAGTTTCTGCCTTGGCCTTCTTAGAACATGGCCCCAAAAGCACCAAGCAAAGACCATCATCTCCAGTCTAGCCTTTGAAAGGGCGAGAGGCACTTGGAGGGGCACAAAGCACCCCAATCAGCAGCCACTGTGACAGGTCTCCTGGGGTTTTCCAGCCCAGCTGACATGATGGAGGCCAGGCGTTACCCATGGAAGAACTGCCCAGGCAACCCACAGAACCACGAAGAATAATGGTATTGTTGTTCTAAGCCAACCTCTGTGTCTTTCCTTTTAGTTGCTCACTCTCCTCCAATTCTCTGCTTGTTCATGGACTGGGGGAAGATGTATATTGGACGGTTTCATCCAACTCCTATTTGGTATTACTATTTTTTTTAAGCACAAAAGATCTTCCCTTTCATGGTGACAACCCAGCTAGAAATTATCATCTTATCATGTTTTAGTGATTCCTAGTGAATCAGAAAATAAAATCTGAGCCTTAGCTCTCGTATCACCTAAAAGACTCATAGGTGTCCCATGAAGACCTGTTTACAAGCCGTGGACTCTTTCTCATGAACTCTCCCCCAATCCTCTGTTAACTAAAGGTGATTTTTTTTTTTCCTGTTCCCCCAAACTAAAGTCAAACTCCCAGGAAATCTGTCATTTTTTCAGGTGGAATAATAACTTATCAGAGGGCTTCTTAACCAACTGAGTTAAGACTTTACAGCAATGAAAGATGGAATCTTACCCCTGCTGATGACAAAATAAGTGATACAAACTTTCTAGAGACAATGTAGCAATCTTGATAAAAAATATGAAAAATACACATATCCTATGAGTCCCACATTTCACTTTTAGGAACTTGTCTTAAGTAAATAATTGTGGCTGTGAGCTAAGATTTTGCTACATAGAAGTATATTATTGTACTGATTGTATTAGTGAAAAATAGGAAACAACTCCCGTTTCCAATAAGAGGGGATTTATCAAATATTTTTAAGTTATAACCATAGAAAAGAATGTTATGCAGCTGTTAAAATTTTTTATAGAAGACTACTCAATGATATGGGGCTTCCCTGGTGGCTCAGATGGTAAAGAACTGACCTGCAGTGTGGGAGACCTGGGTTCGATCCCTGGGTCAGGAAGATCCCCTGGAGGAGGGCATGGCAACTCACTCCAGTATTCTTGCCTGGAGAATCCCCATGGACAGAGGAGCCTGGCGGGCTACAGTCCATGGGATCACAAAGAGTTGGACACGAATGAGCGACTAAACACAGCACGCAATGATATAAAAAGATGTTCAAATCTGTTGCAAACCAATATTCAATAACCAATTGTGATTTTGCTTTTATGAAAAATGCATTTATATAAAATATGTTATAGTACAGATGTGTATAAAATGCACAGAAAGAGTTATACTGAAATGTTAACAATGGTTACCTCTGGGAAGTAGAACTAATATTGATTTTGAGTTTTTTTTTTCCCAGCTTGTCTATGTATTTTAAATAGTTCCCAAATATTCTACACTCAGTGGTTAATTGCTTTTGTTTTAGGAGGTAACACAATAGAAGAAGTGGTGATATTTATTTAAAAATAGTCTTCAAACAAAGTATGTGTTAATTATGGAAGAGAAGTTGGAGAAACATCGTCTTTCTTCCCTCGCTGAATCTTTTTTTAAGAAATTTAAAATAATTTTATATAGTTATTTATTTATCTTTGGCTGTGTTGGGTCTTCATCGCTTTTCTCTAGTTGCAGCGAGTAGGGGCTACTTTCTAGTTGCAGAGCACGGGCTTCTCGTTGCAGTGGCTTCTCTTGTTGTGGAGCACAGACTCTAGGGCGTGAGGGCTTCAGTAATTGCAACTCCACCTCTAGAGCACAGACTCAGTGATTGTGCTTAGTTGCCCTGCAGCAAGTGGGATCTTCCTGGACCAGGGATTGAACCCGCGTCCCCTGCGTTGGCAGGTGGATTCTTTACCACTGAGCCACTAAGGAAGCCCTCACGGAATATCCTTTTAATGCATGATTTGGAAGTAGTGAGGCCAGGTGCCCATGTCTCCACCACGAAGCAGAAGAGTGAGATGCCAAGGACCTGGTCAGTGTCGCAAAGGGACATCTGTCCACTCAGCTTCGCATAGATCCTTGTTTAGGGAGCATAGCTCGAGAAACCTAAATGTGCTCTCCACCTGGCTAGCCCAAGGCAACTGGATTAACACAGTGGCTGGTGGAAACAGACCTCTTGGATTGAAATCCTGGCTTGGACTGCTACCAGCTTTGGGATCTTAGAAAGGAAACAGTCTTCGGTCCTTTGTTTACATGAAGCAGGGTCAGCTGCCATCTTGCCGTACTGGCCCATCAGTTGGTCAGAGTTGAAGTCAGAAACTTCCTGAGCACCTACGACGGAGACACTTTTTCCCAGAAGAAAGCCCTGGAAGTAATTTTAAAGTATCTAGGACCCAGGATTGCTTCCTGGGGCCGTGAGTGGTTCACCACCTTCTGCTTACTGGAGCCTTGCATTGGCTGTCTGGGTTCTCCCACGGCGAGGAAGGCCAGTGCCCTTGGAACAGCCCCATTCAGCTTGGACTCTATGTTCCTGAGTCTGGTGTCAGCTGCTGAAACCCCAAATGGCTTCCTGAGGGTTCGAGGCATAGAGAAATAGCCTGTCTGTGCCCCACATGGAGAGGCCAGAAGGAAAGACAAATGTTTTAAACTCTCAGCCACCCGGCCTCCTGTTCTTGCTATTTCCCTAACATATGCTAACATATGCTTTCCTCCAGAACTTCAAAAACCTGCTTTTAGCAGCAATGAAAATAGGACCGTGCATCCAATTCAACTCTGAGCTTCAGAGTTTCCTCTAATACCATTACCTCATGTACAGAAGAAAATGTAAATCTGAAATATGCTGGTGATTATAACCTTTCTTCCTGACAGACATTGTAATATAAATGCACATAAATTGAATTTCTTCTTTAAAGAAATTTGAATACCTTTGGAGCATTTTAGCAAATCATCTGCAGTCCTCGCGGCACTACATCAATGATCTGTGGAAAAGTGATCTGTCTGTAGCAAGACTTCTGCAAAAGAAGGATGGAGCAGGGCTGGGACATGCCAAGAAAAATAGGACCCACCTTATTGATATTCAAAATTTATTTTATTAAACTTGCACAAAAGACAGAGACATAGGGAGCGGGCGCTACCAGGGAAGGGGATTCAAATATTAACTCCCAATGTCCTGCTCACCATCATCTGCCTGCCAAAACTGGGGAGAAAATGAAGAAAGAAGGGGAATGGCAGGTTTTTGGTTTTCCTTCATTCTGACTCTGCCCACTGGGGCTGTGTTTGGAGGCCCCGTGTTAACTATTAAATCAGAAATAGAGTGGAGTGTGGGCGTGGGAAGCTGCGTGCATCAGATAAGAGTTCTTGGGCCCAGATGTCTCTCCGGGATGGATGGAGAAAGGAGGTCAGAACAGTGTGTATTCACCAGCTTGTGCTTGGATGGGAATGTGCCCACTCAGAGTTCTCGTCCCTCCCAGGGGCTAAGGACAGAGCTTCCAGAGGCTTGATCGCTGATTGTCACTGCTAAGCTGATAAGACTCGAAAAATCATCATAATAAAAAGTACATTTCAGTTTGAGTCTTAGCTTTATAGGGTCTTGTTTGTATGACCTTGAATATAGTACAATCTGAGTCACAGTTTCCCCTCTGTGTAGAATGGATCCTCCTGTGATTGTTATAAAGATCAGCTGATTTTTGTATTTAAATCACCAAGTTTCTATCATATGGAAATTTTTTATTTTGAATAAGAAAACAGAAATTGTTAAAGAAAGTGCACCAGCTTTCAACCCTTGGCTTCCACAGCTTGAACCCTGGTCCTGTGCCCAGGTTCATTTTTCAGCTCTGAGTTGGCATTTGAAAGTGACCAGTGGACCAGTGGACCCTTTGGATCTGAGCCCAGTGGGTGCCCAAGAACTCTAAGGCTGTGGTTTGGGGGCTTGGCCTTGGCTTGGCTTGGAGTTTCCCACTGTCTAGAAACCTCCAAGATGGTAGGAAAGGAATTGGTAGAGTTTGATCAGAAGGACTTTTCAAGCTAGAAATGTTGCTTAGGAGCCCTTCAGCCGTAAATGCTGGGACATTAACAGAGGATATTGTCCTCTGAGAGCAAATGTGGTCTGTGTTCCCCAGAGTGATACACCAACAATAAGGAATTACGGGTACGTCCACTTCCACCACCACCTCCCAGCTCCAGGGGCCCATAACTACACTTTTCTTCAGTCAAGAAGCCAGCTGAGGCCACAAGATCCTTTGGGCTACCTGGAGGAGGCATCTGGACATCTGGAAGTGCCTTTCTTGGTCTGCTGGCCCTAAGATGGGTCAGGCTCATGGGCTGCTCTTTCTTAATCTATCAGATCACACATACCCCTGACAAAACAAAGCCCGCCAGTGACAAGACTACACTGACAAGACAGTCTGGAGGCAGGTGGGTGATTCAGAGCCTGCCCTCATACCACAGATTGCCCAGTGTGGAATCCTGATTCCATCACTCTGGGAGCGTTGGGCAAGAGACTTCCCTTCTCTGTACCTAAATTTACTCATCAGCAAAGTGGGAATGATGCTATGAGACCAAACCACAAGAAACTGCCATCTGTATAGATCAGAAACAGTCAGTGGCAATTTCCTATGATTCATCCTAACAGTGTACGCTAATGGAGTCATCAGAAATTCACAAGCAGAAAAAAACGTGCAAAGTATGTGGTGAGAGCAGTGTAGTGCCCTTGACCTGAGCACTTCACAGGGCAGCCCTGTACACTGGCCGTCTCCTGACAAATGCATTCATTCAGCGGACACTAGGGGAAGGCAACATTTACTTCCAGTTGGAGCTACATTTGCTTTTATTTTCCGTGAATTTTGATCTTGTGATTTTTGTTTGAAAAAAAGCCAATAGCAGCAACTACAAAGCACATGGGACCGAGGCTGCGTGTCAGGCGAACAGAGCTACTGCCGGCCACGGTCTGCCCCCTCTGACAGCGCTTGTTGCAATCACATAATTACTTGTTAGTCTGAACTGTACTGATTTATGGAGGATCAATCTTTCTGCCGGTCTCCATTCTGCAGGGTTCTGTGCCAGGAGCTTGTCAGAGAAGCTCACTTTACTAGAAGAGAGAAAACAAACAGTGAGACAGTGAGTGTGCCCTTGCAGATGTGGAGCTTGGAGAACAAAGTGCTGTCCACCCATCTAGTACCTTTTATTATTTAAGGGCCACCCAGCCACAGGCGTGGAGACAGTACCTTGAGAACAAGCCCAGCTCTGGCCCAGGTCAACTGACTTCTCCCCCAGCCCCTCCTAACGTGGAATCCACAAAGGATGTGAAGCTTAAAAAGCTGAGCTATGGGGCTTCCTTGGAGGTCTGGTGGTTAAGACTGGGCCTGCCAGTGCAGGAGACATGGGTTCAATCCCTGGTCTGGGAAGATCCCACATACGCTGCTGGGGCAGCTAAGCCTGTGTGCCCAACCACTGAAGCCCACATGCTTTAGAGCCCATGCTCTGCGTTAAGCCCCCACAATCAGAAACCCGTGCATTGCAACGAAGACCCAGGACAGCCTAAATAAATAATAAATTTTTTTTTTTTAAAGCTGCAGCTTCTCAGACCTATTCATTTAGAGACCTGGGGGAGAGTTTAATAAGGGGGATTTGTAAAACTCTTAACTTTAGGGGCAGCTGGTTGCAAGGAGGCTGAGAACATGAGCTAAGAAGTCAGACAACTGAAGGGCAAATCCAGGCTCCAAGCCTTGCTAGCTACGTGGTCCTGGGCCAGTCAGTTAACCTTGCCAGGCCTCAGTTTTCCCATCTGTAAAATGGGACTTCCTCACTGAGCTAGTGTCCTATGAAAAGAGTTGATGTGTGTGAAGCAGTAGGCATAATGCACTGGATATAGTTAATGCTCAATAAATGCTGGTGAATACAGAAAGATCACAGTGCTGCAGAAAGAGTTTTAAGTGTCTTCCTCGGTACTTCTACCATTCTCAAGGGTAAACTCTGGGAAACAGGACACATTGGTTCTCTTCTGTATCTAGCCCAATGTCTTATATCTGTGGGGTATCTAAAAATGAAAGTTAATTATGAAAGAAAGGGATTGAGAGCTGGAATATCTGCCTTCTGGTCCCAGCTCTGTGACCTTGGAATGGGTCCCATCTCCTCTCTGGGACTCAGGTTTCTCTCCTAGACTGGAACCAGCATTTCTCAAAGTTTGCCCTGAGATTCTAAGAATATTACCATGTTATATAGCTTAGTGGGCAAAAGAAGAGGAGAGATGGGCTCTGTGGTCAAGTTCATTTAGGAAAGGTTGAGATGAACCGTCAGACCAAGTTCCCTTAGAGCCCTTGGGGATTCAGCATTTCTGGGATCTCTCTGACCTTGGAGGCCCACTTCTCTGAAATCTTTCTATACCTGAATGTGATTTACAAGGGTGACCCAAGAGAAGTTAAATCTGTTTTGCTGGACTCATTTCTGAGTCTCCTAGGAGGACAGGAAGTCACGGGGCAGTCAGGCATTCTCCAGGACTGGGAGAGCCCCTGGCAGAAATAGTGGCTTCCTTCCCTTGGTGGTCTTTGCAAGCTTCTCCGGGATTGGGATGGGCCTGGGGAGTCTTTGGGCTCCTCAACTCAAGGTCTGAACACACGTCTACGTTCAAGATAATGATAGTGACTTTGAGTGCCTGGGAAGTTGTGCCAAGGAATGCGTTTGGCTTATCAGAAAGGCCACCTCACCTTAGCCCAGAGGGGAACCTTCTCTGGGAGATTAATGTCCATGATTTCCCTGGGACTTTGCTAAAGATGAGGGGTGACTAGAAATGTCCACCCCATGATGTGGAGGACAGCAAACTCGAGAGGGTTGGAGATGAGAAAAGGAGCTGGTTTTCCCAAACTGTGGTTGTTTAGTTGCTAAGTCGTGCCTAACTCTTTTGCAGCCCCATGGACTGTAGCCCGCCATGCTCCTTTGTCCATTGGGATTTTTCCAGGCAAGAATACTGGAGTGGGTTGCCATCTCCTTCTCCAGGAGGTCTTCCCCACCCAGGGATCGAACTCACATTTCCTGCATTGGCAGGCAGATTCTTTACCACTGAGCCACCGGGGAAGCCTTGTTTTCCCAACAGGGTGAGGATATTTACCAAGGGGAGTTGCTTTTACTTTCTCAATCGATGATTCATCTGTTTGTTCAACATATTCATACTGAATGCCCAGCGCATGCCCGGCATTGTTCCAGGCTCTGGAAGTCCTGCGGTGGACAAATACAGAGTCTCTGCTCTCTCGTGGAGTTTACGTTTCCATGTGGGGAGAGAGTAAACAAAGATATAACAGGTCAGGAGGCTGCTATGATACATGCTCAGAAGAAAAATGAAGCAGGTTAAAGGGACAGAGTGGTTAGGAGGGCTCCTTTAGGTAGGGTGATCAGGAAAGGGCTCTCAGACTTGGTGACCTCTGAGTAGAGATCTGGATGGAGTGAGCTGTGTGGATATCCAAGGGAAAGGGATTCCGAGAACAGGGATCAGTCAGTGCAAAGGCCCTGAGATACATATGTAGTTGATGTGTTCAAGCAACAGGGGAGAGGTCAGTGGGACATGAGTGGAGTGAGCAGTGGGGAGAGAAATTGGAGAAAGTCATCAGAGAAGCCTTTAGAACTTGGATTGTATTTAAATAAAATAACTATTGAGGCATATTCTGCACAGTATATAATTTGCCCTTTTCAACTGAATGACTCAGTGCTTTTAAA
This sequence comes from Nanger dama, assembly GCA_917880005.1. NCBI lineage: Eukaryota > Metazoa > Chordata > Mammalia > Artiodactyla > Bovidae > Nanger > Nanger dama. The sequence continues at coordinate 22,023,429 of CAKJTW010000012.1, forward strand.
AGTGAATTTACCAAATGGTGCCACCATCACGCTAAATCAGTTTGAGAGCCTTTTCATCACCCCAGTATGAGCTCTTGTGCTCATTTACTGTTAATCCCTGCTTCCCTCTGCCCCGACCCCAGGCAACCACTATCTGCTTTCTGCTGTCATAGCTTCACCTTTTCTGCAAGTTCCCTACAAATGGCATCTCTTCTATCTGGCTTCTTTCACTGAGTATAGCATTTTTTTCCTTGTTTGTTTGTTTCGTTTCGTTGAGATTTGCCCGTGTCTTAGCTCATATCTTCGATTCATCCCTTTTATTTCTAAATGGTATTCCTACTTGGATTGTGTTTTAAGCAGTGACAGAAATCCATGGGAGGGTCTAGGGTGTAAGAGAGACTTGTCATGACAGCACCTGGGCTTTATCACAGAGAAGCAGAACTTCTGGCAGGGGCGAGCCCATGGCTTGGGCACAGATGAGTCTGCTTCTGCCACTGACGGGCTGTTGCCCTTGGACAAGTCATTTTACCTGCTTGAGTCTCAGTTGCTTCATTTATTTTTTACTGGGGTGAGATATACCCAGAGTGAAATGTATCCTCTTAACCATTTTTAGATGTGCACTTCAGCGGCATTAAGCACATTCACACTCTCCAGCCACCATCAGCACCACCTTCTCCAGAGCTTCTCTATAACCCCAAACTGAACCTCTGTGCCCGTCAGACTGTATCTCCTCTCATCCTCTTGACAAGTTCCATCCTATCGGGCTGGCCAAAAGTTTGTTCAGGGTCTTCCGTACCATCTTAGCCAGGCAATACTTCCAGGCTTTTTTGGATTTGACTCAGTGGTTCCCCAACCTTTTGGCACCAGGGACCATTTTCACAGAAGGCAATTTTTCCACGGACCTGGGAGGGTGGTGGTTTCAAGATGATTCAAGCGCATTACATTTATTGTGCAGTTTATTTCTATTGTTACATCAGCTCCATCTTAGACCACCCAGTCACTAGATCCCAGAAGTTGAGGACCCCTGCTCTAGGTGATTTATATAAGTGGAATCACGTGGTATTTGTCCTTTGTGTCTGCCTTATTTCATTTAGCCTGATGTCCTCAAGGTTCTTTCCTACTGTAGCAGGTGTTAGAGTTTCCTTCCATTTTAAAGCTGGCTAATGTTCCATTGTGTGTCTAAACCGCATTTCGGTTATCTGCTCATCCATCGATGGACATTTGGATTGCTTCCACTTTTGGCTGTTATGAATAACACTGCTGTGAACTTGGGTGCACACCTCATTTTTAGAATGCAGATGCCAGGAGTCATCTACCTGACATGACTGTCATGCGGGTGGAATGACACGATTCACATAAACTGCTTGGCACGGAGCCTGACACGGGAAAAATGCCGTAAGAACACCATTCACTAACGACTCAATGACAACAGAGTCGTTATTATTAATGATGATCTGTAGCCAACTGTTTGATAGAGAAATGTCACAGAAAGGCAGGCTCACCGGGAAGGCCATGGGCGCTCTCTTTTTCTTCATATAAACACAATTTCTACTATAAAAGTAATGCAGCCTTAATTTTTAAAATTTAGAGACTAGAGAAGGAAAAAAAAAACCTCCACCCATAACTCCACCATTTTCATGAAGTTTCAATTTCCTTCTATTCCAGAGGGATTAAACAGATTGCATCTCAATAGAACAGAGAAAAACTGGATTTCGGGGTCGGGGGCGGCTGGTGGAGGTGGGGGAAGAGACCCCGTTGAAGATTCTTCTTTGAGAGGAATCATGTTGGTGTTTTGTTTTTAAAATCCCAGGGTCTGGCTGATTCAGCCAAGCTGGGATGCTTTTTTTTTTTTTGGCTTCGGCATGGAGAGAGAGAGGGAGGAATCAAAAAAGGAAATATCATTTCCTTAACGACTAGGTATTAATATCCTGTTTAATTTAATTTCGGCTTTCTGCACCGGTGAGCTCTTTTTCCCTCTAACGTACAGTGTCAGCTTGGCAGGGAGTTTCTGACAGTATCAAAAGAGGATTTAGCTCTGAACCCTTGCCATGAAAGTGTCTCTATCTGCGCCCAGTGTAAGCTTTCAGAAGAGAGCATTGTGTCCTGTGAAGACGGTAATTGAGTGAATGAGGCCTGGCACCTGGGCCTGCCGTGGAGTCCTGATAAGGACATAAAGACAGGCTTAAAGGGCCTGCTTGCCAGAGGCAGAGAGCCTGGTGCGTCCCTGCGGAGCATTGAGCTCGGGGACTCAGCCCCTGCCGCCCCGCAGAAGGAGGATCCTGGGCAGAGGGGAGACTCTAGCATCCTGCACTTCAACACGGTGGGGGAGATAAGCATGGATGAATGGGACGGAGTTGGCCCAGCCAGCTGATACACCCCCATTTCTTGATCAATATAATCTATTCTGTGGCCAATGCCAGTCTAGAGAGCTGTCTTCTGTCTTGTCTTGAGGGGCCACTGTAAGACTGAATGGGGATCTCTGTGAGTCTGAGTGGTTAATTTTCCTAGTGATTCAACCTATATCCAACTGCCCTTGGTCAGGATTCACAGCCCCAAACAGGATTGCCCATCCCTCTGAGGATTCAAGAATGATCACTTCCTCTCTGAACTGAAGATAATTAAGCAGATAACTGACCATGGGAATATTGCCTACCCACCCATCTACCTATCTGCCCATCCATCCACCACCCCATCCATCTATCCATCCATTGGCAATCTCTGCTTCTATCCCAACACTGCAGTTACCCATTATCCATCCATCCACCCATCCCTCCATCCACCCATCAATCCATCCACCCATCCACCCACCCATATGACTTAAGAGAGCCTTCAGGAACTGATGGATGTGATCTTTAAATAGGCTTTTAATAGTGAGAGCTTTGAACAAGAAGTTGAAGCCCAAATCCCCAATTAGCTGTATGACCCCAGCTAAGTCAGGCTTCCTTGGTAGCAGCTGGTAAAGAATCCGCTGGCAATGCAGGAGACCCCAGTTCAATTCCTGGGCCAGGAGATCTCCTCCCGGAGGAGGGCACTGCAATCCACTCCACTATTCTTGCCTGGAGAATCCCATGTCAGACGAGCCTGGTGGGCTACAGTCCACGGAATTGCAAAGAGTGAGCCATGACTCAAGTGACAGAGCATAGCACAGCATCCAGCTAAGCCACTGCTTTAGAGTTTGCCAAAACTGTGGCCTTATTAATCAGGGGCAGGCTAACTGTAACCATCACTCCCAAATTTCAGTTTTCTAAATCTGTATGCAGACCAGAAAGCAACAGTTAGAACTGGACATGGAACAACAGACTGGTTCCAAATAGAAAAAGGAGTACATCAAGGCTGTGTATTGTCACCCTGCTTATTTAACTTATATGCAGAGTGCATCATGAGAAATGCTGGACTGGAAGAAACACAAGCTGGAATCAAGATTGCCGGGAGAGATATCAATAACCTCAGATATGCAGATGACACCACCCTTATGGCAGAAACTGAAGAGGAACTAAAAGCCTCTTGATGAAAGTGAAAGAGGAGAGTGAAAAAGTTGGCTTAAAGTTCAACATTCAGAAAACAAAAATCATGGCATCCGGTCCCATCACTCCATGGGAAATAGATGGACAAACAGTGGAAACAGTGTCAGACTTTATTTTTTTGGCTCCCAAATCACTGCAGATGGTGATTGTAGCCATGAAATTAAAAGACGCTTACTCCTTGGAAGAAAAGTTATGACCAACCTAGACAGCATATTCAAAAGCAGAGACACTACTTTGCCAACTAAGATCTGTCTAGTCAAGGCTATGGTTTTTCCAGTAGTCATGTATGGATGTGAGAGTTGGATTGTGAAGAAGGCTGAGTGCCAAAGAATTGATGCTTTTGAACTGTGGTGTTGGAGAAGACTCTTGAGAGTCCCTTGCACTGCAAGGAGATCCAACCAGTCCATTGTGAAGGAGATCAACCCTGGGATTTCTTTGGAAGGAATGATGCTAAAGCTGAAACTCCAGTACTTTGGCCACCTCATGTGAAGAGTTGACTCATTGGAAAAGACTTTGATGCTGGGAGGGATTGGGGGCAGGAGAAAAGGGGACGACCGAGGATGAGATGGCTGGATGGCATCACTGACTCGATGGACATGAGTCTGAGTGAACTCTGGGAGTTGGTGATGGACAGGGAGGCCTGGCGTGCTGTGATTCATGGGGTTGCAAAGAGTCGGACACCACTGAGTGACTGAAATGAACTGAACTGAACTGAATGTAAGGCCCAGGAACACAAAGAGAATACAGACATCGGGAGTGCCAACTATCTCTGCCCCTGGGTCTCTGGACAGCTCTTGATCCTAAAGAAACAGTAAAATGTCAGATACCGAGAGAAAAGTGGGTCCAAAGCTTCCAGATTTTCTTTATTCCCTAAGCATCAAATTAGATGTTATCTGCATTACTTCTGATTGCTGCCAAAGTGGGAGATTCTTCGACTGGCCATTGGAGAGCAGAAAAGATGGAAGACTGACGAGCAGAGTTTTTCTGTCTTTCTTTTCTTCCTCTGTTAAAGCACAGTTGATTTACAATGTTGTGTTAGTTTCAGGTATACAGCAAAGTGATTCAGTTATACATACATATATACCAATTTCAGATTCTTTTCCCTTATGCTGCTGCTGCTAAGTCACTTCAGTTGTGTCTGACTCTGTGCGACCCCACAGAGAGAAGCCCACTAGGCTCCCCCGTCCCTGGGATTCTCCAGGCAAGAACACTTGAGTGGGTTGCCATTTCCTTCTCCAATGCATGAAGGTGAAAAGTGAAAGTGAAGTTGCTCAGTCCTGTCTGACTCTTGGCAACCCCATGGACTGCAGCCCACCAGGCTCCTCCATCCATGGGATTTTCCAGGCAAAAGTACTGGAGTGGGGTTCCATTGCCTTCTCCAACATTGACTGAGTACTTCTTATGGCCACCTGATGTGAACAGCTGACTCATTGGATAAGACCCTGATGCTGGGAAAGACTGAGGACAGAGGAGAAGAAGGCAACAGAGGATGAGTTAGTTGGATAGCATCAGTGGTGCAATGGACATGGACATGGGCAAACTCCAGGAGAGGGTGAAGGACAGGGAAGCCTGCTGTGCTCAGTCCATGGGGTCATGAAGAGTCAGACACAGCTTGGTGACTGGACAACAAAAACGTTATGAGCCAGGCATTATTCTAAGAGGTCTATACAATTATATAGTTTACTTGCAACAACCTTATGAAGTAGGTATGATTATAGCCCCATGTTTCAGAAATCTGCGATGGGATGAGATTTACCTAAGATCACACAGCTACAAAGTGGTAGAGCAAGCAAGAATAATTTGAGTGACTTGACTTGCGCCCAACAGCATGGAAGGCATCACGGCAGCTCCTACAGGAGATTTCCCTAAAGGCCCTTCTTTTGGCTAAACTCTCTATATCAGTTGTCTCTTCCATCAAGTGGGGGTGCCAGTCACTGACTGTCTGGCCTCTGTGGGCAGCTTTATTGCAGAAATCATATAAGAGAATGGGTTTACACGCACTTGTTCGAGTACGAGATGCCACAAATGAGCAGAGTTGCTGCTCTGGGTTTAGCATCTTCTGTCTGCAGGCCTTTTGTTGCCCTTGGCCTCAACCTTGCTAAAAATCATCAAGTGAGTGATTCAGCAAAGTGAGGGCTTATGACAGAACACGGTGTTCAGATGAAGTCCTTACCTTTGGAATATTAACCTCGGAAGGCCGGGGTGAGCTGGGAAGTCTGGAGCCTTCCCTGAGGTCCCTGGCAGTCTCTCTGCTGTGCATGTTTTTCTAGCTCGAGGAGAGATGAGCCTCATCTCCACACTCCAGATGTTTCCAGGACTGCAGAGACAGCGCTGTCTGGAGCGGGCTATTGGGCACCATCTCCTCCAGTCCTGTTCTCCCCTGGGTTCTCTCTGTTGCACAGCAAAGTGACTCAGCTATACATCTAGATATTCTTTTCCATGATGGTTGATCACAGGATATTGAGTATGGAGTTACCTGTGTTATACAGCAGGGCCCTTGATGTTGATCCATTTTATGTATAATAGTTTGTATTGGCTAATCTACCAAACTCCCAATCCTTCCTTCCACTCCCATGGGTTCTCTTTAAATGGCTTGGTTTCACTGCAGGGAATGCTGAGGAGATGGGAGTGTTTTTATTTTTCTCTCAAAAAATTACAGAAACTGTAATCTCTTTCACATCTGGGTCTGACTGCAGATAGGCAAGAGCGGGCGGAACAGGCTGGTGGGCAAGTCAACCTCAAGAAGAGGCAGGTACCTTTCAGCAGACTGCACACCGTGCAGGTGTGACTGCTGGCCCCCATGTGAAATCTCAGCAAGAAGAGGTGAGGTGCCTCCAGCGGGGGCTGGGGGATGGGGTTTGCTTTTATTTTCCATGATGTTGGGCTCTTTTCTCTTGGAGTGTTCTGTCTACGTTTTCTGGAAGCAGTTAGAAGAAACAGTTAAATGTTTAAGGGAAAATGGCTAACACGCCTAGCATCTTTCTAAAGCTGGTTCCCACTCAGAGAAAGTCTTTATCCGAATTGATTCTTCCCTAACCAACTCTATTCTCTCTATGCAAAGGGCTTTCCTGAAACTTCTAAATGTTTATAGGGCAGATTAAACAAGCTTGAGGTCATAAAGTGCAGCTGCTATTTAAATATAAGCATCCAGGTCCCAGGCATCTGATTATTGGTAGGTGTTGAGTGCCACTTGCAGAGCGAGTGGCCGGCCTGCCTTAAATAACTCTAACTAGGCCCAAACAGTCCTTAAGAGGTTTCTAGGATTAGATCACAGCCTGGCAAAAGCAGAGAAAGTCTGGAAAAGTCCTAGGAGGATTTTAAATTTTTTTCTTTTGTTTTAATCTAGCAGATCAAGCAGCTGAGGCAAGCTTTGGACCAAATTAAACATTTCAATAACTCGTATTTTTAAATCACAATCAGCTGGAGGAATGCTGGTTTGTGCCTGGCCCAGAAGAACATTCTTGAGGATATTTTGAAAGGATCACCAATAGGGAGGCTGGGGAAGCAGATTATTGCCATTGCTCCTAAAGGAAAGAAGGATTTGTTTTATTCCAAACTGGAGGGTGCTCAGTGGGGTGACTGGCAGATGGAAAAGGACCTAGCCAAGTGTCTTAGCACAGGCTGCGATGACAAAATACCGTAGACTGGGTGACTTACACAACATGGACTTATTTCTCACAGTTCTGGAGGCTGAGAAGTCCAAGTTCAAGGTTCCAGCTGATTTGGTTACTGGTGGAAGCTTTCTTCCTGGCTTGTAGATAGTTTCTTGTGTGGTAGAGAAAGACAGCTCTTTTTTTCTTTTGTATCTCTTCTCGTGTGCATGTGTGCTAAGTCACTTCAGTCGTTTCCGACTGACTCTTTTCAACTCTATGGACTGTAGCCCACCAGGTTCTTCTGTCCAGGGAATTCTCCAAGCAAGAATACTGGAGTGGGTTGCCATGCCCTCCTCCAGGGATCTTTCCGACCCAGAGATCAAACCTGTGTCTCCTGGAGCTCCTCCATTGTCAGGCAGGTTTGGATTCTTTACCACTAGCTCCACCTGGGAAGCCCCTATCTCTTCTTATAAGGGCATTAATCCCATCACAAGGACACCACCCTCGTGACCTAATTACCTCCAAAGGCTCCACCTCCAAATACAATCACATTGGGAGATAGGGCTTCAGTGTAATAATTTTGGGGAGGCACAACTTAGTCAATAGCACCAAGGTACCCCTTGAGACCATCAAAATATTTAACAAACCAAGACACCAGCGCCTCCCCAAAATTATATCTGCCAGAAATGCTTCTGCATTAGCAAGCGCAGAAAACTAAAGAGTCCTAATCACTGATGCAGGTGACTGTGCCACCCAGGAAGTGTGACTCAGGAACCTTATCTCATGCCTGGTCCCTTATGCTATGTGCTAGAGCAAAATTAAGTGTCCAAGGACGAGCACTGCCTGGGATTCTCCCTCAGCATTCATTCCACAAAAGATGAGTTTGGTCCTTTGGGGCTTAATGTTGAAAATAAACTTGGCTGAGCAGGTAAACTCTTAAGAGGCCAGCTAATGCCATGTGATTCTCTCAGCTTGTGAAATCTCTGCCTTTTACTTGGTCATATTTTCAAAAGAGAAGACAGCTAATGGGGGTAAGTTCCTTACATTAAAAACATACTTTGGTTAACAGCACAAAACCACTTAAGTTGGCAGCAGACCAATTATTAATTAGACGAATGGCCTCTTATAAATCCCTCTGCAGCCTCTGGACAGCCGATGGGTTTATGGCCCATGCATTAGGGAACATGGTTGCTCTGTGGTTATAATTATCCACAGTTGCTGGCAGTTTGAGGGTCACAGAGCCAAAACATCTGCCCTGTGGACATGCTGTCCCATGCTACCACGGGAGTGATGGGGAGAAAGCTGACATAGGAGAGGATGGTTTGTTCTATTGCCTTTCTTAGCTGTCTGTTGCTGGCAAAGTCCCGAGAATTGTTTTCTTTTTAATTGTACATTACTTTTTAATTGAAGCATAGTTGACTTATAATATTGTGGTAGTTTCAGATATACAGCAAAGTTATTCAGTTACATATGTATTTTCAGATTATTTTCCTTTATAGGTAATTACAAGATACTGAATAGTGCTCCCTCTGCTATACAGTAAATCCTTGTTGATTATCTATTTTATGTATAGTACTTTGTATCTGTTAATCCCAGTCTTCTAGTTTATACCCCTCTCTGTCTACTTCCCCTGTGGTACGCAGAAGTGTGTTTTCTATGTCTGTGAGTCTGTCTCTGTTTTCTATATTGATTCATTTGTATTATTTTTTAGAGCCCACATATAAGCAATATATGATATCTGTGTTTTCCTGTCTGATTTACTTCACTGTGTTTGATAATCTCTATGTCCATCTATGTTTCTGCAGAAGGTACTATTTCATTCTTTTTATGCCTGAGTGAGGTGAGGTGAAGTCGCTCAGTTGTGTCCGACTCTTTGCAACCCTGTGGACTGTAACCTACTAGGCTTCTCCGTCCATGGGATTCTCCAGGCAAGAATACTGGAGTGGATTGCCATTTCCTTCTCCAGGGGATCTTCCCGACCCAGGGATCGAACCCGGGTCTCCCACATTGGAGGCAGATGCTTTAACCTCTGAGCCACCAGGGAAGCCCCTATGCCTGAGTAATATAATATATATCACATCTTCTTAACCAATCCAAGAGAAGCGCCTAGATTTTTCTCTTAGTTTCCTCATCTGAACGTGTGTCCAATTGGTACCTCTAGTTTTCACCTGCCTAGCATCCACTTTGCCTCTCTTTTGACAACAGCACTTTGATTTGCCGTCAGAAGCTATTTCTTCTCTACTCTCAGTCCCTGGGTTTCTCTTAGCATTAGAGATAGCCACATGACTCCGGCCTGGTCAGTCGGAGCAGTGCATCCCCCTTGCTTCAGTGACTGGTTCCATCTAGTTGGAAGGAGAGCTACTCAATTCCCTGGCACCATATCAACAACTATTTCATGGGGAGCAGATCCAGCTCTGGCAATCAGCTTTGTTCATGTCTGTGAATGTCTGTAGTTGCAAGGTTTTGAAAGTCAGTATGTTTTTATAGTTCTTTAAAATATATATATTGAAAATACTGGAAAAGAACCCCATTGCTTTCATAGTACCAATTATAGAAGGGAGAAACTCTCAAGATCTTAGCCAGTGGAGCTGAGAAAGACTGATGCAATGGGGAACCAGTATAGGCATGTATTAACCCAGAGTCTAACTAGTGATGTGAAAGCACATGCGGTTCAGTGACTTCACACACACAGCTTAGTTTTCACCAATGTTCTGTCCTCCTGACAGTGGGTAGGAGGGAACTCTCTTCCTCCGGTCATTCAGACTCTAGTTTCTTTCCGTCTCGTGGTTCTGCCAGCCCCTGCACCTGCCAACCCTACTCTGGATCTTTCAGCTTTGATAGTAGGCAGCAGGAAGAGACAGCATGGAGTACGATGCTGAGGTTTGATGGGCCAGGCCTAGCAGTGATGCACATCAGCCCATATCCCATTGGGTAGAACCCAGTCATGTGGCCACCCTAACTGCAAGGGAAGCTGGGAAATGTAGTTGACCTTGTTGCCCAGGAAGAAGGGAAACACGTAGGTAGAGAGCAGCTAGGCTCTGCTCCACTCCAGTGACACCACTGCAAGTTGGTGGTTCAGCTGACAGCATGTTTTCCTTTTGGGACTATGAATATCACAAGTGTGCTTTCTTTGGGGCGACAGAAAGGTACCAAAGAAAATAGCAAAAACTCAAAGCCAGCCATTTCTCAGGCTTTCTGGCTCCATGAGATTGAAAATATTTAGAGGTCATAGGCTTCTTGGTTCTCACTGAATGCCACGTTTGTCCTAAGCGATTAGTTTGACGTTGGGTAACAGAGTTGAAGGGTCCAGTGTTGTTTTAGTCAAAACTGGGTTTCCTCTAACTGTCTGTTCACTTGTTTATTACCGTCTGGAAACCTAGTTCCCAAGAAAGCTGGAGTTTCGTACATGTCCAGGCATCTGAAGGCTCCACACGAGTTTGATGGGTGACATTATGTGTGTTCATGAGAAAATCATTTCAAGGGCTACAAATGAGTCCTTTAGTAATACCCAGGAGTCATAATGTCTGTGACATAATGAACCTTCCTAAATTACAACCTACACTAATTAGATCACTTATTGCCACATTCCAGGCCCTGAAACAATTTGCTTAAAGTGATAGTTACCTCTAATGAAAAGATACATAACGGAAAATGTCAGCAACCTTTTAAATCCTCCACAACTTATCATGACGACTGTCTTGTGCAAAGTGCTCATGGTGAAGCAACTTCTTTTGTCTCCGATTCCTCCTAAATTAGGTGAGTATTTTATGATCGCTTAGAAACAGAGGGAATTCCCTGGGGGTCATCAGGAGATTAGGTAAGGTCTGTCTGTCTCCTCCAACCCTTTTTCTGACCCCTTCCTGCCTCTTCTCCTCTCTCCCTGCTCTACCACTCTCCTCTCTGTGGCTGAGACACTCACAGCATCTTGCATAGAATGATTTATGGTGGTCAGTTTCTTAGAAAGTGATCTTTCCTGGGCTGCCTGGGGGCCCTGATGGCCTGGCAGGGGTGACGTTCCTTGTCTCTCCTCAAGCCCTCCCCAGGGGTGCCGTATGTCACAACCACCTCTCTGGTGAGGTTGGAAGGGGTGTCCCCATCATGCATACTGATGGAAAACAGGGTCTGGAGCGGGCTGGTACCATCGATGCCAGACTGGCAGTTAGAGCTTCAGTAGGAAACAGAATCATTCGAGGAGGCCATTGAAAGGTACTATAGTAAGTCCCCTTCATACAAACAACTAACACGCAAACATGCCTCTGGTTTTCCAGCAAGGAACCAGAACCTGTGTCATCAATGTCGGAAAGTGAAAGTGGAAGTCCTTCAGTCATGTTCGACTCTTCCCGATCCCACGGACTGGGGTCTGCCAAGCTCCTCTGTCCGTGGGATTTTCCAGGCAAGAATACTGGAGTGGATAGCCGTTCCCTTCTCCAGGGGGTCTTCCCAACCCAGGAATCAAACGGTGTCTCCTGCATTGCAGGTGGATTCTTTACCAGCTGGCCTACCATGGAGAGAAATTGCAGTTTGCCCTCCGTCTCCTATTGCTGGCGATCCTTCAGTTCTACCATCTCCTGGTTCCTGTCCCTCCTCTAGTCTGTAACTCTTCTTGCCTGTTCAGCCCCTTAAACCAGCGGTAGTACTGTAATACTGTACTTTTCAGGGTACTGCATGATTAAAATGTTTCCTTTACTTTTGTTCGTTTTTATGTATTATTTGCATAAAAAGCATTGTACACCTATTACAGTACAGTACTATATAGCCGGTTGTGTTAGTTGGGAACCTAGGCTAAGTTTGTTGGACTTAATGAACAAATCGGACTTACGAACCCTCTCTCGGAATGGAACTCTTTCATATGTAGGGGGCTTACTGCATTTGCAAAGATATGAGCAGGGTGCAGAGAAACCCAAGGATGGCACTGAGCTGCTGCCACCTCTTGGCCCAAAGGGACCAGGGTAAGGAGCAGCCATCAGAACTGAGAAGTCAGAATCTCTAGAAGGGACCTCCGTGAGCTCTCTGCTGACCTCACTGCCTGTCCCAGGTGCCCCAGGGAGGGAGCCAGAGAATAAATTCCCCAGGGGAGAGGTGAGCAGGAAGCACACTGGACCTGTTTGATCCAGACCGGTTGGATCAGCTTCCAGGGCCACAGAGCAGGAGAGGAGAGGGGAGTGTACTTTGAGGGGGTGAGGCACGCAGATGGTCAGCGCTCGGCAGGTTCTGCCCAGAGCCCTGTTGTTTGGGAAACCATTTGGGAAACCATCTTCCCTGCCATGTCCTTTTCTTGATCCCTTGGGTCCTGAGTTGCCACTCTCCTCCGTGTGAGGACAGCCCTCTGGTCAGCCTGGGGTCTCACTCTCAGCTTGGCTTCTTCTGGAGACAAATGGCTGCCCTTTAGGGACATACGATGACATCCTATCTGTCCTCCCAGGCCCAGAACACAGCACAGGCTCCCTTGTGCTTTAGAACTCACCCTGACAGCCTGAGAAGTCATCTCATCAGAAAACGGACCACACCCATTTAGAAAATGAGATCTCGCTGCTACACTCCTCTTTCTTGGAAAAAAAAAAAAAATGAAGAGGAACTGAAAGGGACTTATTTATTGCCTGGACCTTCTGGCTTCCAGAAAGCTTATTTGGAAGCACCTGGGGAGTTGCCTGACACAAAACAGGTGCTAAGAACCTATCAGGGGAATCTGAGTGGTAGGGCCTCCAGGAGAGTTCTCCAAGTTTGGCGTTCTCGTTAAAAACCTTCCTTGATACCACCACCCCCTGAAAAGAACAGAATCCATCTTGCAACTGAAAAGACATTCATTTGCCTTCAGGCTTGTGTGTCAGTAATGATTGTGATAATAGCAATAGCCCTCTTTAGTTCATTAGGTAATTCATTTATGTTTTCCCATTTTGGTCCTCAGAACATCTCCATGGATCAGTCAGAGGTGAGGAAACAAGTTCTGAGAGCTTCAGGCACTTCTCCGGGGGCAACACAGCTGGGCGATGCTGTGAGCCAGTTCTTCCTGACAGTAAAGCTGGTGCTCTCCAACCTCCATCCCTCCTTGGCAGGCCCAGCTGAGGCAGAGAACAATCCAGAAGAATTCTAAAATAGTATTCCTGCTCTCAAGGAGCTAAAGATCTATTCGGGGAGACAAACCTTCAGGGAAGAGTTGCGGGTGCTGTAAACTTCAGAGCCAGATGCCAGTGTGCGTGTATTTGTGTGTGCCTATGTGTGTGTGTGTGTGAGGGGGCAGGCTGCATTACATACATCCTCTCATGTAAGCATCTCAACAATCCTATGAAATGGGGACTTGGGATCACCTCATTCTTACAGATGAGGAAGTTCAGTCTCAGAGAGGTTAAGTGGCTTGTCTAAGGTCACACAGCCAGTAAATTCAAGAGCCTGAACTCTAACCCAGAGAAGTCTGTCTCCGCAGCTAATGCTTTTGACCACTGTCTAAGGCTCTGAGTTGATCGATACATAACCCAGCCTTCCTGTCCAGTCCGTGCAGTGGGGCCTGGAGAAAGCAAGGACAGTCCTGTCCTGGGATTTGTATTAATAAGATGAGACGGGATTTCCCCAGGCAGGGACCTGCGGGCCAGAGGCCAGACAGAAAAGGGCAGTCCTCGTGCTTTGGGGACAGCCACGCTTCCCAGGGGTTTGGAGACTGCTGGCTGTAGACCTGGGCAGAGTCCCACGCCCTAGACCTCAAATCCCTCCTGCGCCACTCGAGAGAGATGGGAGCAAGCTCTGACGGGGAGGACCCCCAAGATCCTTTCTCAGGTCCTGCTCCCTTGAAAATGTTTTTCTTCGCAGGCCGGCGAGGCTCCTTTCCCTCTGTAGCCAACATGTCCAAGGCTGACAGGTTAAAACTACTCGCTTGCTTTTAAGTGTCAGGAGATGTAAATAGTTTTAGTCTTCAGTGGTTTCTGATTGAATCCCCTTTTGAAGTAATGATAGCTATAATTTAAAGCAACAGTTACCATATTTTCCTTGCTGACTGGTCTGCTTTGAAGCACTAAGTATAAATCTGCTTAAAATCTTAAAATAGCTGTAGCTCTGTCTCAATATTCTACCAGGAGCCAGGGAGATTCGGCCTCTAATTGCCATCATCTGTAACTAATATCAGCAGCACAGCGGGCTCGTGACAAGGTGGCTGGGAGAATTGCTCTGACATGGACAGGAAGGTAGAGGCAGAGACATGGTCCCTCTTGGGGACCCTTGGCTTTGGTTGGAGTTCGGAAGAAACCCGTCCTGAAATTAGGACCAAATGGGCTTGGAGCTCTGAGATTTTCAGGACGGTCTTTTCTAGCCCCTTACAGGAGCCTGGGGTGAAAATGAGAGGGGGCCTTCTTGCAAACTACTATGTGGAAAGTTTAAGGGTGGGTAGACACTCAGTATGAGCCAATGCAATTCCCAGAGACTACGTCCAGGCTTCCTCATTTTTCATAAGAAAAATAAGGGCTGGAGGGGAGATTCCAGTGTGGCTGGAGATCGTGGGGGAATAATGGATAACCTTTTCTGCTGTGTTCCAGCAAATGCATTGAAAATCCAGTTGATATCTTAAATTGGCAGCCATGTTTCATTCATTCACAAACATTAGTTGATTCAACGAATACTCATTGAATCTCTGCAGTATGCGGGGCAGTGAACAGAGAACAGTCGTCAATCCCATCTGACAGGGTTTCTGATAAGCACAGGAGAGGTGGATGGTGAGGAATGGAAGGGGGGTAAAGTATAGCAGGAAAGAAGGTAGGGAGGACCAATGTTGCCATTTAAAAATTACTGTCAGTCTTTTCTCGTGGCTCAAGTGGCAAAGAGAATCTGCCTGACAGTGCAGGAGACACAGGTTTGATTCCTGGTCCAGGAAGATCCCGCATGCTTTGAAGCAACTGAACCTGTGAGCCACAACTGTGGAGCCCATGTGCTCTAGACCCTGTGCTTCGCAACAAGAGAAGCCACTGAAATGAGAAGCTCATGCATCACAGCTAGAGAGTGGTCCCCCTTGCCGCAACGAGAGAAAAACCTGTGTAGCAACTAAGACCCAGCACAGCCCCAAATAAAGAATTAAATAATTTTAAAAGCTGTCACCCAGAAGGTGGCATAAAAGGACATTTCTGCTTTTGTGTGAACTGGCCGATGAAAAGTGTATTAATGCGAGCAGATGCAGACTATTATAAACAGAATGGATAAACAACAAGATCCTACTGCTTAACACAGGGAACTATATTCAGTATCCCGTGACAGCCAAAATGAAAAAGAACTTGAGAAGGAATGTGTGTGTGTGTTTGTGTATATATATATATATATATATGTATGTATGTATAACTGAATAACTTTGCTGTATAGGAGAAATAACATTGTAAATCAACTATTCTTTAATAAAATAAAATTTTTAAGAAAATGTACTAATAGGGATCAACTTAGCATTCTAAAAATCCTGGTGGGAAACATTCAGAGAAGTTGACAAGGCTTATGCCAAGACTATGGGTGATTTTAACTTTTCTTCTCTCTGCATACCTTTTCTAAACAACCATGATAAAGATGTATGCCTTTTGGGAAAAACTGTTAATTGATTTTGGCAGTTCCTCAGTAAGTTAAACACAGAATTACTGTATGATTTAGTAATTCCACCCCTGATTATATACTTGGTGTTCACACAAAAATTTGTACTTGAATGTTCATAGCAGTGCTATTCAGATTAGACAGAGGACATTAAACATTAAACATTAAACAACATTAGGACATTAAACAACCCAATGTCCTCTAAGGGATGAACAAATAGTATGTATGTGGTATATCCATATAATGGAACATTATTTGACCGTAAAAAGGAATGAAGTGCTAACCCCTGCCACAACAGAGATGAACCTTGAAAACATTATGCTAAGTGAGAGAAGCCAAACGCAAAAGGCCAGGTATTGCATAATTCCATTTAAGTGGAGTATCCATACCGGAAAACAAATGAGTGGTTGCCTAGGGCTTCCAGGAGAAGGCTTAATGACTATAGGGGTTCTTTTAGGGTAATGAAAACATTGTGGAACCTAGGTAGCGATAATGGTTATACAACAATGTGGATGTACTGCATGTCGCTGAACTGTGTACTTTATTTTTAAATTTCATTTTTATTTTTAGGCTGCATCAGACAGCTGGTGGGATCTTAGTTCCCCAATCAGGGATAGAACCCAGGGCTGTGAAAGTGCAGAGTCCTAGCCATGGGCACACCAGGGATGTCCCTGAATTGTTAACTTTAGGGTAAAATGGTAAATTTTATGTTACATATATTTTACTGTAATAAAGAAGACACGGTAGCGGGGTTAAGTTACCGGAAAAACTTAGTGGCCGTAGACGCCTGTAAGAGTTGCCTGAGGGATCTTTGTCTGGTAACCAAGAAGTTGGGTTTGGGGATTGGCAGAGACCTCCCTTGAAAGACTCATTACTTCCTGTAATTCACTGAGCACCGCCTAGGTGCCAGGCAGTGAGGCTGAGATAGTCACAGGGACAGGCCTTCTCGGATGGATCCCTGCTGGTCTGGCTCCCCAGGTGATGAAGCAGGTGATGGGCGGAGGTGAGGAGGTCGAGGTAAAGCTGTCTGTGTGGACCACTGGCCCTGACATGCCCCTCTGTGCTGAGGATGGAGGTCTCAAAGAGAAGCCAAGGAGACACTCCGGGAAGTGCCTGCTGGGAGTTCACTGGGAAACCAGCTGGGTGGCTCTGGGGGGCCCATAACGAATGAATGATTTTTCACAGATGATCCACAGAGAGGGTACAAATCATTGAGAAAGAGCCTGCTTTCCTGAAACCTGGGTGTTCCAGTTCTCCTTAAAATCAAGCTGTCTGTTCATGGGGAGGGAAGAGGGGCATCTTCCATCATGAGGGCAGGAGGCAAGCCCTCTCATCACACCTGCCTCCTTGCCTTTGCCTCCCGAGAGCCCAGGAACCATCTCTCACATGTACCTCTGAGTCTCTGCCCCATGCCCCGGGACTCACTACAACTTTCTGGATCAGGCTTTACAGCTGAAAACTTTGGTGCCAAGAGACGAGAGAGATTTTCTCCAAGCAACCTGCAGATCCTTGCCTGATTCTCCTCCTCTTTATCCAGTGAGAAGGGGCAAAGTCCCGCTCCAATCTGAGGCCCACAGATGTAGGCAACTCCCGGGCGCAGTGGGGGCTTGGAGCCCACCCCAGCCCCAAAAGAAGTCGCCCTGCCCCCAGGCATAGCTGAGTGGAGCCCTCCCACCCCCGCCAGGGGCATCCCCCCTGTGGGCACAACCCACAGCTGGCGCCTCTCCCTACTCCTTTCTGCGTCTCTGATCATGGTCTAGCCAAACTCGACCATACGCCTTCCTGGAGCAGCCCTGCCCTTCCCTCCTCCGACCTACTTTCTGTTCTCTCTTCCTGGAATAACCTCCTGCGAAGCACCTCCTGTTGAACTCCTAGCCGTCCTTCCGTCTCATCTCAGACGCCATCTCCTGAGTGCTGTCCGTCCTTCTAGCTGAGTCCTTGCCCCTCTACAGGGTCCAGCTCTCCTCTTGTGAATGTCAGGACAGTCTGCCAAGCACAGACTTCATTTGTGCTGCTCTCTAACCTTCAAAGAATCACACAGTGCCCTGTGGTTTAAGACACAGCTTTGGACTTGGACAGTCCGGGGTTCAATCCGGAATCAACTTGGGAAAATCACTTTACCTCTCTGACCTAAGTTTTCTTATCTGTGAAATGAAAATAATAGTAGTAATAATAATAAGGAGACTTCCCTGATGCCACAGTGGTTAGGACTCCAAGTTTCCACTGCAAGGGCCATGGGTTTGATTCCTGGTCAGGGAATTAAGATCCTGCATGCTGTGTGGTATAGACAAAAAAAAAAAAAAAAAATAGTGTGTTGAAAGTGTGTTAGTCACTTAGTCATGTCTGACTGTGACCCGTGGACTGTAGCCACAAGGCTTCTCTGACCATGGGATTTCCCAGGCAAGAATACTGGAGTGTGTTGCCGTCTCCTTCTCCAGGGGATCTTCCTGACCCAGGGATCGAACTCAGGTCTCCCACATGGCAGGCAGATTCTTTACCACCTGAGCCACCAGGGAAGTCCAATAATAATAGCACCTACTCACAACACAGATGTCCCCAGAGGATTAAATAAGAAGATGTTGTATATTGCAAAGCAGGACCACTGCCGAGGTTAGGATGAGGAAAATGCGATGCCCGAGGTGCAAAATTTAAGGAGGTATCCAGGGGGTCATTAAAGTGCAGGTTGCCTCTTTCACCTCACTTTGGTCCTGACCGTAATGCAAGTTACACTGGACAGGCTAGAGAGCACAGTGAGGGACTGCAGGATACACCAAGCACACATTCAGAAGCACGTGCAGAGATCACTCCTGTGTTTATACAACTCCCTACAAACATGTGTGAGTGTTGGTAGGTACATGTGTATATGTAGGTATATGTGTACACATATATGTACATTTATAGGTGCATATATCCATCCTAAAGGAGCTCAGTGCTGGGTGTTCATTGGAAGGACTGATGTTGAAGCTGAAGCTCCGGTCCTTTGGCCACCTGATGCGAAGAGCTGACTCATTTGAAAAGACCCTGATACTGGGAAAGATTCAGGGCAGTAGGAGAAGGGGACGACAGAGGATGAGATGGCTGGATGGCATCACCGACTCGATGGACGTGAGTTTGGGTCAACTCTGGGAGTTGGTGATGGACAGGGAGGCCTGGTGTGCTGCGATTCATGGGGTCGCAAAGAGTCGGACACGACTGAGCAACTGAACTGAACTGATACATATATATATACATACATACATATATATATTATGTACATTTATAGGTGAATTAAAATACCTGGAAAAATACATCAACAGTGATTTCAGAACTGGAATGGAAGAACTTCGCCATTATGCTCTTTAGTAGTTTTTCACACTTTTATATTACTTTCGTAATTAAAAATTAAACAGAAAGATATCCAATGAAGCAGTTTTGACTGAGGATGGGATTTTTGCTTTAATATTTTCCTGCTGTGTGACCTCAACATCTTTGTCTCCCCACTGCTCTCTTTGTTCTTGACTGAGAGGATGGGGAGAATTGTCCTGGCCTGCTCAGATAGCTGTCTCTTTATCATCTGCACTTAACTGCGCGCATGCTCAGTCACTCAGTCGTGTTCAACTCTTAGGGACTCCCTGGACTGTAGCCCGCCAAGTTCCTCTGTCCATGGGATTTTCCAGAGCAAGAATATTGCAGTGGGTGGCCATTTCCTTCTTCAGGGGATCTTCTCGACTCAGGGTTCGAACCCATGTCTCCCTCGTCTCCTGCTTTGGCGGGCAGATTCTTTACCGCTGAGCCACCTGGGAAGCCCTAGTCGGCCTCCTTATCCTGGGACATTTCAGTTCAACACATATAAACTAATCGATTCAACTACTTGCCAAATATTTATTGAACTCCAACTATGTGTTGGGCAACATGTTAAAGTCCAAGGACTCGAGGGTGAGAAAGAAGATACTGGCCACTCTCCTAGACTTGGCATCAAGTGTAGAAACAGACGGTGGTCCAGCAACCAGCGAGGACGTGTGTGGTTACAAGTGTGCTCACGCTGTAGAGCAAACGACTAACACTGTCCACTGCAGAGGGTTCTGGGGCCTCAGGGAAGTTTGGGAGCTCAGAGAAGACCCTCTGGAGAAGGTGGCTTTGAGCTAACAACCGAGGAAAGAATTGGTTTAACTGAGCAAAGACAGTGATTGGGGAGGGGAAGATAACTGGTGGGAACAGCTTGTGAAAAGGCCCCAAAAGGGATTGTTGAGGAATTACACGAGGACCAACAAGCTGGGACAGAGAGAGCATGGGGTTGAAGGACAAGTAAGATTAGGCTGCAGCAGTGGGCAGTCAGATCCTGGAAAATTCCACTAGATTTCTGATCTTCCACCCTACAGGCAACAAGAGGTCAAAGAAAATTAAGGACGTAAGATCTTTCACCCACAGACAAAAAGAACAAATTAGTGGTTCAAATGGAAAGAGGGAAATGGGGAGCCATATAGAGGCAGGGGAGTAAGAGGTACAAACTGCTATGTATAAAATAAGCTGTAAATGTGAGGGGATAGCATGCAGCACAGGGAGTATAGCCAATACTTTATAATGATTATAAATGGAGTATAACCTTTAAAAACGGTGACTCACCATTTAGTATACCTGTAACTCACATGATATTATACATCAATTGTACTTCAATTAAAAAGAAAAAAATAAAGAGATGTCTTTTCAATCCGAGATATTTCAAGGCAGATGGGATATTACATAACTGGGGCCAGCAAGCTTTCTGTAAGGGCAAGGGTAAATATGTTAGGCTCTGTGGACTGTATGGTTTCTGTTACAACTGCTCCACTGCTGTTGCAGCTTGAAAGTAGCCCTAGGGAATAGGAAAGCAAATGGGTGTCACTGTGTTCCAATAAAACTTTATTTACAAAAACAGACAAAGGGCCAGATTTGGCCTGAGGTCTGAAGTTTACGGACATCTTTTATATGATAATGTTAATTTTGTCAATGATAGCAATATTATAATTATAGTTTTTTAAAGGTTCTTACCTGTTAGAACTAGAGACTGTAGAAATTGTGGATGACATGTCATGATGCCTGTGACTTATTTCCTGTCTCAGGCGAAAACATAAGGGATAAACAGACGGGACAAAACTGACAAAACATTGATAGCTGCCGAAGATGGTTGACAGGGGCCCATCAAACCGTTCTCTCTGCTTCTGTTTACAGATTTTTATTTATTTTTTTTTTTTTGGTGTGTGTTAGGAAATTTCCGTAATAAAAGACTTAAAGCTCTCTCCAGATCTTTTAAAGCAGGGTAGAGAGTGGCCTGTGGGGGTTGGGGGCGGAGGGGCACTGATCTTGTGTGAGGCCCAGGAAAGGCAGACATAGATAGGTAAGGTCAGATCCTCACCCTCAGAAAATTGACCATCTCATAGGGGTGATTAAGGATTCCACTAACAACAGCAGCTGGGGGAAGGGGTGTGGTTGGGCAATGGAGGAAATGTGTTTCAGCAAAGATGTCAAGAGGATGTTGATGGGTGAAGATGTGTCCATCTGAGCGATGGACCTGGCGTGGCTGGGGCAGGAGGAGCCAGCAGGGCTGGTGGAAGGTCAAGATACCGTTCCTGGCAGTCTGTGAAGGGAGGTGGGACCATGAACGGGTGAAGCACTCAGCTTCTGGCGCCATATTGCCCAACCCTACGCCTACCCTTGTCATCATTTACTAAATGCAAGGTCTTAGGCAAATTGCTAAGCCTCCGTGTGCTTCAATTTCCAAGTCTTCAGACTAGGAAAAACCATGTAAGACATAGAGCAAAGCAAGTGCTTAATAAACCTCACCCACAATGATGCCTGAGGACGATACTGTTTGAGCAGGTGAACCTGTGCATTGAGAAATCCCTCTAGCTGCAGTGGGTAGGATGAATTATGGAGAAATGAGGGCAGGGAGGTGCTGAGGGGGCAGGAAACCAGATAGTCAGAGTGGGAAGGAGAAGGATGTTAAGGGCTGAAAGATAGAGCAGAGATAAAGCATGAAGAACTGGGTGATGGGTTAGATGGAGGAGACCGGCAGTCGGGGTGGGAGGGAGTGAGAGGTAGCAAGGGAGGGGGAGAGAAGACACAGCTCTAGAGCCCGGGAGGAGAGTGCTGTTGTTAAGGGGGAGGGTCGCTGGGTACTAACACTGGGTTGGGGACCCCGAGTTTGAGGGACTGTGGGAATGCAGATTGGAATCCTGAAGCAATGAGGGTGTGGCCCTAATGAAACAGAAGTGATGTGAGATTTCCTGTCACCTTTAAAATAGGTTCCTGATTTACGCATCCTGAGGTCTTAGAACTGATTATTAAAAATGTAGTGTCGCATGCACATCCCAGCTGCCTTCTCCTAAAGGTGATACAAGGGACTCTGGTTGCCTTTATTACAAGGAAGCATGTCGGTTCGCAAAATATATTCCAGGTCTGCCTGGAAGGGGTGGTGTGTGTGTGTGTGTGTGTGTGTGTGTGTGTGTGTGTGTGTGTGCAGGCATACACATGCACATGTGAAATACTTCTTTTGAAACTACTCAATCATCTTAATTAGATTGAACAGTCTTCCAATCCCTTATTTAGAATGGAATTTGGGGCCCAAGCTCTGCTTTCCTTTAACATGGAGAAGGGGAGAATGAAAATAAACTTTGATTTCACTGTGGCTGAGAAGCAAAGTCGGGGGGCATCTGGATTTTGAGCTGTGGATGCCCTGTGCCAGTGGTTGTCACTGGACATGGGCAGGTCTCCCAAGGCAAGGAGGCTTCTGGGACCTGAGTACCTACCCCACGCCCTCCCATCCAAGCCCTGCTCTTCAGCCTTGGAAAGGTCCTCTGCTAAAGGGCCTGGCCTTTTAAGACTCTAAGTTCGGGTTACATGGCACTAGGTTTCAGTCTCGTTTATTTACTATTTACTAGATCTGTAACTTCAGACATGCCCCTTAAGTTCTCCAAATCTCACTTTAGTCTCAGTAAAATGGGGATAATAACAATTGCTTCCTACACCTGCATGATGGTTGTCAGGCTGAGAGGAGATACGCATATACAGTATAAAAGCATAGTTGTTGTTTAGGCTAAGTCATGTCTGATTCTATTGTGACCTCATGGATTGTAGCCCGCCAGTCTCCCCTCTCCATGAGATTTCCCAGGCAAGAATACTGGAGTGGATTGCCATCTCCTTCTCCAGGGGATCTTTCCAATCCAGGGATCAAACCAAGGTCTCCTGTATTAGAGGCGGATTCTTTATCAGTGAGCCACCTATACCCAGCTTCAATATTTTGAAATAAGTATAGTGTACTCTGAGTGACTATATGGCTACAGTCTATGATAATAGCAATACTGAAGGTAATATGCGCTAAAGGGAAATAAACATAAAAATAAAACATAGAAGGTGCTCAGTAAATGACTCCCCCCCCCCCCCCTTATCCAAGAGAATCCAATGAGTCAGAACTACTGTGCTTTCCACACGTTTGCTTTATGGGCATGAGCACTTTCTGATACTTTTAACTATTCAGAGCAGGGCTTTGATTGCCTTCTCCAAAGAGCCTGAGGGAGAAACAAGGGGCACTTCCAGAGGCTGAGATATGGTCAGGGCTGCATGTCCAGTGGACACTGCGGCATCACTAAATTATAGGTTGACATCCCTGGAGTCCTGAGTATAGGGAATTGACTCCTTAATCCCTTGGGGACAAAAGTCCTTATGACCCAGCATGTTGAAATGTGAGAAAGGAAACGTCAAATGTCCTTCCGTATCTTAGGTGAGGGGGCCTCTGTTGGCCCCTGAGGCCATCCTTCTAGCCTTACCTAGTGGAGGGTTACGAGGTTCAGCCAAGGAGAGTGAAGAGTCCTTTAATGCCGTGTTTCTGTCTTTGTCCTCCCAGGGCTTCCCACAGGCAGACTTGCCTTGTGCGGGAGGAGCTGGTAACTAGACACTGACACCCGGGGAAGGGCCGCCTGAGAGCCTTTGTAGTCAGTGCTACAATAGTGACTATTAATGAAATGATCGCTTTCCCGGATCTTCTGTTTGTTCTTTAATTTTTACTATGCTGTGTTGGTTTCTGCCATACAATGATGCGAATCAGCCATAATTATACACATATCTCCTCCCCCCTTGAGCCTCCCTCCTCTCCTCCCATCCCACCTCTCTAGGTAATCACAGAGCACCAGATTCTCCGTTTCACACGTGAGCGTGTATATATGATGATGCTACTGTCTCCATGCATCCCGCTCTCGCCCTCCCCCATTGCGCCTACAAGTCCATTCTCTACAGCTGCTTCTCCACTGCTTCCCTGCAAACAGGTTCACTAGTACCATTTTCTTAGATTCTATAAATAGGTGCTAATATACAATATTTGTTTTTCCTCTTTCTGACTCAGTCTATCTTTTAATTCCTTCCACATGCTCCAAGCTAGAGAACAGTGTGTGGAGGAAAAACTGAGTCCCAAAGAGGGGAAGTGATTTTGTGGTTGTTACACGTAAAGCTGGGGTGTGAACTCACCTCTGTTGGATGTCAGAACCCTAGTGTCTTTCCCCATGGCATCCTTGGGATCCCCTTTTCTGTGTCCTGGTACTTGAGTCCATCAGCTCAGTCTCACCACCTCCCCATCTAACCTCATCCCAACCTAGCCTCTGCTCCCAGACTTACACAGAAACTCTGCTCTTCTGGAACCTCCGACATCATTCAGTTTGTACTTAATGCTGCTTCAAATGACAGTCCTCATCCCCCACTCTCCCCCGAAATGAACCAGGGCACTTTTTAATGTTTCCTAATACATTTGGTTCTCTGGCTGACATTGAATATCTTGTTACTTTCACCTCTGGTGAAAGACAGTGGCATCTGGCTTCTGGGCTTATCTCCTGTGCTTGCTGAAGGATCACTGTATTTCCTCTTCTCCTGAAAAATACCTGACCCTCCTTGTAGCTCAGATAACAGAGGTGGTCCCCAGTGGCTGCTATCTCAGGGGCATTCCTAGTCTCCAAGGGGAGGAGAGCCTTGCACTGGCTCAGAGCTATGAGAATTCTCCTAATTGTCCCAGGTACCCTAGGGAAAGAAATGACTTTTGGGGTTCACTCTTGTATGTGAAACATTTACTGGTTGTTTAGTAGAATGGAAGGGCTGAAACATTCATTGTAGTAACATGGTAGAGATTGCTAGTTGCCCAGTTAACGCCTAATCTTCCCTTATTATGTGATTAGAGTGTAGCCAGCTATGAGACTGTTTCCCTCAACTGTCTCTGAGACTTAATTCTGGCCAGTGAAATGCACACAGAAATTGCTGGGAGAGCCATTCAGGATGTCTCCATAAATAGCGACTGCTGAGGAAGGCCTTTTTGTTCTTACTTCCTTCTCCCTTCTGAAGCATATATGTGATGGCAGGAGTATCAGCAGCCATTTTAGATCATGAGGTAGCTGCAGATGGAAACAACATACTAAGAAGAATAGAAGAATAGAATGACAGACAGAGCCTGGGTCCCTGAGGAACCATGGAGCCACTGTATCAAACCTGGACTGCCTACCTCAGTATTT
Source organism: Nanger dama (assembly GCA_917880005.1). Classification (NCBI taxonomy): domain Eukaryota; kingdom Metazoa; phylum Chordata; class Mammalia; order Artiodactyla; family Bovidae; genus Nanger; species Nanger dama. The sequence continues at coordinate 22,048,578 of CAKJTW010000012.1, forward strand.
CTTTCATATATATAACAATAACCCATTAAATGTTTCTATTATTTTGGGTTTTCTATTACATGCAATTGGGTCTAATCATTACTGATACATAACACTTAAAAGCAGATGGCATTCCAGCAATGAGAAAATATGTATGTGAAAGGTTGTTCACTGCTGTATCATTTATAATTGCAAAACACTGAAAAACCTCTAAAAATCCACAATATGAGACTGGTTGCATAATTGTGATATAGCTACCCATGGAGCTCTATGCTGCTATAAAAATGATTAAGGATAAGATCTGTGGCCTTAAGTGGGAGTGATTTAAAGGACATATTGTTAAAGTAGGATGCTACCTTTTGTGTAGAATGAGGGGGGAGAAAAAATATATGTGTTTGCTCATCTGTGCAAAAAAAAAGTGCTAGAAGGATAAGACAGAAACTAATGAAACTGTTAGTCTCAGGAAGTGAGTGGGAGTGGGGTTGAAGGAGGAGAAGGAATGGGAGGGAGTAACACGTCTCTGCTGCTGCTGCTGAGTCGCTTCAGTTGTGTCCGACTCTGTGTGACCCCATGGACTGCAGCCCACCAGGCTCCGCCGTCCCTGGGATTCTCCAGGCGAGAACACTGGAGTGGGTTGCCATTTCCTTCTCCAATGAATGAAAGTGAAAAGTGAAAGTGAAGTCGCTCAGTCCTGTCCGACTCCTAGCGACCTCATGGACTGCCGCCCACCAGGCTCCTCCGTCCATGGGATTTGCCAGGCAAGAGCACTGGAGTGGGGTGCCATTGCCTTCTCCAACACGTCTCTAGTATACTTTTTGTACACTTCTGACTTTTGGAACCATGTCAACAGAGTTGGGGAAAAGTCTTAAAATGAGACACAAGTGAAAACAAATGAACTGAACCATTTTTCCGAAAGAAATGCACCGCCACACTGAAAGGAAGGGTCAGGGAGAGCCGATTCCAGTGATTTTGGAACACAGTGTTTGGATTCAACATCCCTTTATGATAAAAACTCTCCAGAAAGCAGGAATAGAAGGAACATACCTCAACATAATAAAAGCTATATATGACAAACCCACAGCTAACATTATCCTCAATGGTGAAAAATTGAAACCATTTCCTCTAAAGTCAGGAACAAGACAAGGGTGTCCACTTTCACCACTACTTTTCAACATCGTACTGGAAATTTTGGCCACAGCAATCAGAGCAGAAAAAGAAATACAAGGAATCCAAATTGGAAAAGAAGAAGTAAAACTCTCACTGTTTGCAGATGACATGATCCTCTACATAGAAAATCCTAAAGACTCGACCAGAAAACTACTAGAGCTAATCAATGAATATAATAAAGTTGCAGGATATAAAATCAACACTCAGAAATCCCTTGCATTCCTATACACTAATAATGAGAAAGTAGAAAAAGAAGTTAAGGAAACAATTCCATTCACCATTGCAATGAAAAGAATAAAATACTTAGGAATATACCTACCTAAAGAAACTAAAGACCTATATATCGAAAACTATAAAACACTGATGAAAGAAATCAAAGAGGACACTAATAGATGGAGAAATATACCATGCTCATGGGTCGGAAGAGTCAATATAGTGAAAATGAGTATACTACCTAAAGCAATCTACAGATTCAATGCAATTCCCATCAAGCTACCAGCAGTATTTTTCACAGAACTAGATCAAATAATCTCAAGATTTGTATGGAAATACAAAAAACCTCGAATAGCTAAAGCAATCTTGAGAAAGAAGAATTGAACTGGAGGAATCAACTTGCCTGACTTCAGGCTCTACTACAAAGCCGCAGTCATTAAGACAGTATGGTACTGGCACAAAGACAGAAATATAGATCAATGGAACAAAATAGAAAGCCCTGAGATAAACCCACACGCCTATGGACACCTTATCTTCGACAAAGGAGGCAAGAATATACAATGGAGTAAAGACAGTCTCTTTAACAGGTGGTGCTGGGAAAACTGGTCAACCACTTGTAAAAGAATGAAACTAGACCTCTGTCTAACACCGTACACAAAAATAAACTCAAAATGGATTAAAGATCTAAATGTAAGACCAGAAACTATAACCTCCTAGAGGAGAACATAGGCAAAACACTCTCCGACATAAATTACAGCAGGATCCTTTATGATCCACCTCCCAGTATACTGGAAATAAAAGCAAAAATAAACAAATGGGATCTAATTAAAATTAAAAGCTTCTGCACAACAAAGGAAACTATAAGCAAGGTGAAAAGACAGCCTTCTGAATGGGAGAAAACAATAGCAAATGAAACAACTGACAAACAACTAATCTCAAAGATATACAAGCAACTTATGCAGCTCAACTCCAGAAAAATAAACGATCCAATAAAAAAAAATGGGCCAAAGAACTAAATAGGCATTTCTCCAAAGAAGACACACGGATGGCTAACAAACACATGAAAAGATGTTCAGCATCACTCATTATCAGAGAAATGCAAATCAAGACCACAATGAGGTACCATTTCACACCAGTCAGAATGGCTGCGATCCAAAAGTCTACAAGCAATAAATGCTGGAGAGGATGTGGAGAAAAGGGAACCCTCTTACACTGCTGGTGGGAATGCAAGCTAGTACAGCCACTATGGAAAACAGTGTGGAGACTCCTTAAAAATTGCAAATAGAACTGCCTTATGACCTAGCAATCCCCCTGCTGGGCATACACACTGAGGAAACCAGAATTGAAAGAGACACATGTACCCCAATGTTCATTGCAGCACTGTTTATAATATCCAGGACATGGAAACAACCTAGATGTCCATCAGCAGATGAATGGATAAGAAAGCCGTGGTACATATACACAATGGAGTACTACTCAGCCCTTAAAAAGAGTAAATTTGACTCAGTTCTAATGAGATGGATGAAACTGGAACCGATTATACAGAGTGAAGTAAGCCAGAAAGAAAAACACCAATACAGTATACTGACACATATATATGGAATTTAGAAGATAGTAATGATGACCGGATATGTGAGACAACAAAAGAGACACAGAGGTATAGAACGGACTTTTGGACTCTGAGGGAGAGGGAAAGGGTGGGATGGTTTGGGAGAATGGCATTGAAACATGTATACTTTCTTGTACGAAACGAAGCGCCAGTCTATGTTCAATGCAGGATGCAGGATGCATGGGGCTGGTGCACAGGATGATTCAGGTAGATGATGTGGGGTGGGAGGTGGGAGGGGCTTCGGCATTGAGAGATTGTGTTCACCTGTGGCTGATTCATGTCAATGTGTGGCAAAACAAATACAGTATTGTAATTAAAATAAATAAATAAATAAATAAATAAATAAAAATTTTAAAAAAGATAAAAGAATCCTACTTGAGTCTGAAACTCTAGGTAGTTGGTTTCTTTTTGCAGGTGTATAGGTTAGCAATGCTGAAAATACTGGAATTGAGCAGATAAGTAAATACACTGTACATAGTGGGAGCCAGGTTTCTCATTGACAGGGAAGGGAATCACATATAGGGAAAAAGAAAGATCTAACAAACTCTGACATGTTGGATTGGAACTGGAGGTACAGTGTTCATTGGAATTGGAGGTAAAATGGGTAAGGGCTATGTATGGAACCCCTCGGTACAATTCTTGCAAGTTTTTCTGTAAATCTGAAAGTAGGTCAAAATTGAAAAATTAAAAGAAGTTTAAATGAATGGCTGGCTTGTGAGAGTTGAGACAGGCTTGAACCCAGTCCTTCAGGTCCCCGGTGAGGGGGTCTCTTTCTTATCGCACAACCTTCTCTTCTTTCTGGGTAAGGACCTAGGGAGGAACCTCAGGTGAAGGTCAATACAGGGCAAATGGATTTCCCATCCCCCTGCTCATTCATTGGTGGGAAGGATCCCTGATATGAGCACAGAAGAGGAGTGGGCACCCTCTGTGGGGGCTGAGGCCACATCTCTAGGATCTTTTGTTGCTGCTGGAGCACTAGACCAGGAGGTGTCTGTCTGAGTCCCAGCATGGACACAGGTAAGGGGGTGTGGCTCAGCCTTTGAGGGTCTTCTCTGCACGCTCATCTTTCTCGTTTACCCATTGATCCTCCTGTCTTCCCTACACATGTGCAGGAAGATTTTTTTCAATGTTATATATCCCTCCCCTTATTAACTCTTTTCCCTTATCTTGGATAGGGCCATTCCTCTCATAGGCTTCTTATATTTCAAAATGTTGCTTCCCTAGAGTTTCAATAGTAATTCAACACAATGGCCAAAAAAAGAAAGGAATGAGTCTTTTCCCTCGTTAGCCATTCCCCCTCATGTTCAGTAGCTAAGTCGTGTCAGACGCTTTGCGACACACGAACTGCATCATGCCAGGCTTCCCTGTCCTTCACGATCTCCCTGAGTTTGTTCAAACTCATGTCCATTGAATCAGTGTTGCCAGCCAATCATCTCATCCTCTGTCACCCCATTTTCCTCTTGCCTTCATTCTTTCCCAACATCAGGGTCTTTTCCAATGAGTTGGCGCCTCACATCAGGTGGCCACAGTATTGGAACTTCAGCTTCAGTCCTTCCAATGAATCTTCAGGGTTGATTTCCTTTAGGATTGACTGGTTTGATCTCCTTGCTGTCCAAGGGACGCTCAAGAGTCTTCTCTAGCTAGGAGTTTCTTAATATGTGTTCAGAGCACCTGAGTGATTCAGAGTTTGGCAACTGGGTTAAAAACCTCACTCTGCCTTTGGGACCTCAGTTCTCCACCTGCAACGTGGGGCATGAGAATGGTACTGCCCTTGCAGAGTGGTCCTGAGGATTAAAAGAGATAGAGCATATAGGTGTTTATTCTAGCATCAGTGAACGTTAAACGGTAGTAGAATTTGATGGCAGTGATCGTGTGCAGCGGTGCAAAAGAGGAGCCACTGAGAAGACCACACTGCTTTCCTGAACCCAAACTCATCTTCTCTGGAATTTCATTCAACCAGCCACTGTGTTTGATAGATTTCACGGCCTTCTGAATAAATACGTGGGTTTAATCTGCTTGGCAAATATTCTTCTCCCAGTCTTTCCCACACGGTGTATGACGGAGGCCTCCCTGCCCTGGCCTGGGGGTGGTGTGTGTAGCTCAAACTTCCATCTTTCCTGGACACAGGACGGCACCGCGGTGGCGCAGCTTTCCAGAAAGCACGTTCTTCCACTGCCTCTTCATAGTGAGTGTCGGACAAGAGCAGTTTGCTGACGTGGAGGGAAGGTCGTCTGCTTTTTAAGCCCCATGCAGGTCTCCCTTCAAATATGGCCATTTGGAGTCTTATTACTGTAATAATAGGGAGATGAGCACAATCCAGGAGCTTCTCGAACAAGAACATTTCAGAACGTCATTATTTGAGAGTACAAAAGCTTATTCTATGGGGAGGTAAAGTCATCTGTAAAATCTGTTAAGTAGTTTCAACAGGACTTCTTATGCCGAAACTCTGCAACAACAAAAATTCACTTTCCTTTACCAGCCTGTTGGTGTTGACCTAGTTCTCTCAGTTTCTTTATCTTCTTGCACTTGGGTCTGGTTGTTGTTGTTGTGTGTGTATGTGTGTGTATGTGTGTGAGCGTGTGTCTGAACATTTTGAAGAGTGTCTTCAAATAGTATGTGTTGGCCATTGGGGCATGCCCAGCAGTTTTTGAGATACAATTCTGAAGAAATTGTGATTCACTCATTTAAATGTACAGTAGTCAATGGCTTTAGTATACTTACAGTGTTGTGCAACCGTTACCGTAATCAATTTCAAAACATTTTCAATCACTCAAAAGAAATCTTGTACCCTTGAGCAGTCACTCCCTGCAGTCTGCCCTGCCCTTACAACCCTAGGAAACCACTAACCAATTTCCTGTCTCTATAGATTTGCTTATTCTGGATATTTCAGATGAATGGAATTACATAATATGTGCTCTTTTAAAATGGGCTTCTTTAACTTAGCACAGTTTTAAAGTTCATCCATGCTGTAGCACAGGGGTCCCCAACCTCTGAGATCTAATGCCTGATGATCTGAGGTGGAACTGATGTGATAATAATAGAAATACAGGGCAATAGGTATCATGTGCTTGAATAACCCCCAAACCTCCCCTCACCTCCGGTCCATGGAAAAATTCCATGAAACTAGTTTCTGGTGCCAAAAGGCTGGGGACTGCTGCTGTAGCATGTGTGAGTACTGCATTCTTCTTTAAGGCCAAGTAGTCCTGGATATACCGCATTTTGTTCATTCATTTATCAGTTGAGAAACATTTGGGTTGTTTCCACTTTGGGGCTGTTAGCACTGCTGTGAACATTGGTGGACAAGCTTTTGTGGATGTCTGTTTTCATTTCTCTTGAATGTGTATCTAAGAATGGAATTGCTGGGTCATATAGAAACTGTGTTTAACTTTTTGAGTAAAGGTCAATTTTTTTTTCAAGGGATTGTCCATCTTACATCCCCATCAACAGTGTATCAAGGTTGCGATTTCTTCATGCTGTCACCAACACATGTTAATGTCTATCTTTTATTGTCATTTAGTCGTTAAGTCACGTCCAGCTTTTCTGTGACCCTGTGGACTCCACCAGGCACCTCTGTGCATGAAATTTCCCAGGCAAGACTACTGGAGTGGATTGCCATTTCCTTCTCCAGGGGATCTTCGCAACCCAGGGATTGAACTCAAGTCTCCTGCTTTGGCAGGAGGATTCTTTACCATCTGAGCCACCAAGGAAGCCTGTCTTTTTTATTACAGATAACCTAATGAATGTGAAGTGATATCTCATTGTGGCTTTGATTTGCATTTTTCTGTTGACTAATCATGTTGAGCATCGTTTCATGTGCTTATTGGTCATTTTTCTTTGGAGAAATGTACATTCAGATCCACTTTTAAATTGGATTATTTGTGCTTTATTGTTAAGTTGAAATAGGGTTTTAACATATATATTCTAGATACAGTTCTCTCATCAGATATATAATTTGTAAGTATTTCCCTCATTATGCGTGTTATCTTTTCACCTTACAGCACGTTTATAGCACCTTTATAGTTATCCTTTGTAGTTTTACATTTTGATAAAGTCCAACTTACCTATCTTTTTTCTTTTATTACTTGTATTTTGGTTTCATATCTAAGAAGGCTTTGCTTTGCTTAGGGTCGCAAGTATTTTTGCCTGTATTTTCTTCTAAGAGTTTTATAGCTTTAGCTCTTTCAATTAAGTCTATGACATTTAAAACATTTTGACTTAATTTTTATATATGGAATGAGGAAGGAGACAACTAGGTTCTTTTGTACGTGGATATCCCGTTGTCTCCATTTTTAAAATATAGAAATAGTTCTGTGCCAGTTTGTAAATTGTGTCCCCTCTTTTGCTCTGACAATCCCCCTACTTCCTGGACATTCCCACAACTCATAGAACAACTTGTCAATGTCCGGCCCAGTGAGAAGCCTCAGGTCCCTGCCAGCCCTGATGCTGGTTAAGTCCCAGTTGTTAAATATTTCAAATGTTACACCTATGTGTTGGTGTGTGTTGTGACACATTCTCGGGGTTGGCGGTGCCAATATCAATTCAGAGATAACCCATAACTTGCCATTAATAACCATGTATTGTACCTGGAGGGGGTGTTGCTAGAGCAAAGAGAAAGGTCAGCTCTTCTGTAATTAGCACATCAGTGAGGACTAGACAAGGGTGGACCCTGCCCCAAAATGAGCTCAGTAGTTGCATAAAAACCTGTGAGCCAAAGATCTCAGTCGGCAAGAAGAGAACATTCTACTGTGGTTTCTCCACAGGCAAACTTCTAACCCATCTGATGCTCCCATCACAAATGTGCCATCTGAGGACCAGGGAGATGAGCTGGGTGGGCTCCTCCTCTGCCGTCTCCTAGGGGGTGAGCCTGATTCTCAGAGTGAGTTTGACCATCCACCGTTTTATGGGATGGAAGGAGCCTCTCCCTTTCCTAGAAAGGTGACATGGTCAAGCCAACCTCCTTAGACGCCTCTAGTGTGCGGATCAGTATAGTGTCACAAAGAGTCAGACACCACTTAGCAACAAAAGACAAAACTAGTGTCTGGTGCCTTCTAAGGCCCTGTGTCTGCACCTTGCTGGGCCATGGAGAGAGACGTTGCCCAGGCATCAGAGGAACTCCATTTCTGCCAGCCCTTCTGTGCCCGCCCTCCCTCCCCCGTCTCTGCTCAGCCCTTCTCTCCTGCAGTGTCTTCCCGCCGCATTTCTGGTTAATTGTATTTTTGGCAGTGGCTCGTGCTGTGGTGCAAACCGTTGAGTCAATAACCTTTTCCTAAGTACTGTTTCCAGTAGGCTGTGCCATCCTGTTCTTCTGCTGAAGTCCAGAACACAAAAGGTCAGGGGTCTTGCCAGGGGAACAGACTGCAGTGTGGAGACCTCCTGGCCCAACTGTTACATGACCAGTAAAGGAATGTCTTAGGGAAAAATCAGTGAGAGCATATGACAGGTTTCCCCAGCCTCATTGACTGGCCTCATGAAAAGTCCTGACTGCACCATAATATATGAGTGGTCAGGAGGAACTGGGCAAATATTTAGGGTGCTCAGGTATGGCAGGGGGAGGACAGAGGAAACCAAAAATGGAGTGCCTGCTGCCTTCAAACCATGCTCTCGGGCTGACTTCATATAGCAAAACACGATGAAAGTCCCTGACACAGGGCATACCTGAACAAAGGCTAACTCTTGCTATCTCGTATAATGATTGCATGTTATAATTGTATTTAAAGTTGTTGTATTTGATGACTACTAAACCACTTTTCCAAAATTCTATTTAGAATGATAATATGTAATAATTCTTGTTTTGTAAAGTATCTGTAGGTGGTTTTCCTAACCATATAAATACACTTTTAGAAAAAAAAATCTTAATTTGATTGCTGAATTCCAAAGCAGCAATTTATTGAGTGATCACTAATACTAGGCTCTGGGAGGTACCCAGCACCAAGATATCTCTAGCCTAAAGATGCATCCCCCAGCTTAGGTTCAAGTACAAAAGGGCAAGAGAGAGGGACAATTAAAGAGAAGGGAAGATGCCAAGCATGTTTATGACTTCAAGCAAAACATGGTCCCCAAGAATCTGACCCCATCCTTCTGACCTTTGTCACCCTTCAGAGACATTGGGGTCTAACTTCCACCCCAAGCTAGGGTATACCCCCTTCCTTAGGCATGCTTATAGCATCTCGTCCTTATCCTTCATGTTGCTGCTGTTCAGCTGCTAAGTCGTGTCCGACTCTTTGCGACCTCTGTCCTTCGCTATCTCCGAGTTTGCTCAAACTTGTGTCCATTGAGTCAGTGATGCCATCCACCCATCTCATCCTCTGTCACAGTCCAGTATTTTTATTATTATGAATAAATTATGTGTCTCCAATAGAGTAAAAGCTCCAGGAGGGCAGGAACTTTGTTCATTTTGTGTCTCTGGCACATTACTGGATGAATTAATTAATAAATATTGTTATCCTTGATAAATATTCTTGAATGAATGAATGAATGAATGAATGAATGAATGAAAATAAGCAGAGGAGTCAATCCTTGACCCAGAAGTTCCTACCTGTTTTGTGCCCATCTGGTATAGCTGCCGTGCCTGCCTTCCTTCCTGCCCCCCTCCCTCCCTTCCTCCTTCTCGCCCCACTTCTTCCTTCCTCTTCTCCTTTCTCTCTTTTCCTCCCACGTCTCCTTCCTGCTCTTCATGAGATGTACCCAAGCTTAGTGGGGATCAGCCGTGAGGCAGTCTGTAAGAAATCAGTTCCTCTGAATCGAGTCCTACACTTTCTATTTATGTATATCCTGGAGAAAGAAATGGCAACCCACTCCAGTATTCTTGCCTGGAGAATCCCATGGACAGAGGAGCCTGGCGGGCTACAGTCCATGAGGTCACAAAGAGTCAGACACAACTAAATGGCTAACACACACATGCACCTATGCTGTGAAATGGGGCCTCCCGGTGGCTCAGTGGTAAAGAACCTGCCTGAAATGCAAGAGCTGCAGGAGACGCAGGTTCCACCACTGGGCCAGGAAGGTCCCCTGGAAGGAGGGCACGGCAACCCACTCCAGTATTCTTGCCTGGAGAATCCCAAGGACAGAGGGGCCTGGTGGGCTACAGTCCATGGGGTTGCAAGAGTCGGACATGACTGAAGTGACTTAGCAGGCACACACTCACTACACTGAAGTATCTGGAAGGGCATGTGGGCAGAGGCTGTGGCCGTGAGGAACCCAGTGTTACTCACAGCTGATCTTGAACACATGTGAAGGTGGAAGAAGGGGCGAAATGCCTCTTGAGCCCTGGCAGTCTCAGCCTCGGGCTGGCACGTGGCACCTTCTCCCTTGACTGCTTTCATTCCCTTCTTCCCTGCCCTCCCTCCAGCATCCTCCACCCTGTGTATCCCACAGAGATCCACATCTCAGAGCCGGTTCCTATCTCCATCCTGGAAGGACCACAGGCTTTGCTGAGGAGCATCTAGGCCTTCTCTCACTTCAGTAAGCTCTCTCATCACCCAGAGAGTCCTAAGCAAATATAGCTTCTAATTCAGTGGATCTGGAAGGGTCCTGAGACTCTGCATTTCCAACAAGCTCTGAGGGTGATGCTGATGTTGCTGGTCCAGGGATCACACATTGAGTACTAGAGATCTACAAGTAGGACAAGACTTTCTTCTGCTAATGTGGATGGCCTCTTACAGCAAACAATTGGTGTCTGAACTCTCTCGGAAACCCTGTTCCACCGGGACTGGAGATGAAATGAAAGGAGTGGACAGAGCCCCTCATCCTGTCCTGTGCTCACTTAAAAGGATGAAATAAAAGGTGACAGACTCAAACTTACCCCTCTGGCACATCTGCTCCCAGGCCCAGGCCCTGCTCCCAGACACTGCCCTCTGTGCGGAGGGTGCGCTGCAGTGACAGCTGGTGTACCAGGCCTGAGACAGGCCAGGCCCAAGCGCATCAGGGTCCCAGGGTCTGGGTCAGAACACTTGGTCAAGTTGAACAAATGGCTGAGCTTGGGTTTCCTTATGCGCACACTGGGGACAACAGTAGCTATTGCCTAGGTTTGTTGTCATCGATAAAAATAATATTTGTAATGTAGTAAGTAATTATTAGGCAAGAGGCAAATCATTATGCATGATGCATTGTTCTAAGCGTGAATTAACTCATTTAACTCTATTAACAATGAGGGTGGGGTTTCCCTGTGGTCCAGTGGCTAGGACTCTGAGCTCTCACTGCTGAAGGTCTGGGTTCGATCCCCAGTCAGGGAACTAAGATCTCACAAACTGCACAATGCTGCAAGAAAACTAAGAAATAAAATAAAAATTAAAAATAAAGCCTATGAGGGAGGTGAAATGATAATTATTATAATCATTCTTTCTGTTTTAAAGGAAGAAAAGTTCAGAAAGGTGTAGTGAGTAGCCCAGAGTGATGAAACTGGGATTTGAACCAAGGGCATCTGACCCTGCTGCTTCACGAATATCAGGGGTGCTTGGTAAATGAATGAACGCATGAATGAGTCTCAGCTCCACTGTGAGGTCCAGAGAAACTGCTCTCTATCCCTCTCAAGTATATTAGTTATTTAAAAACAACAAACAAAAAAGGCTTTTTGAAGAGCTGACATATTCACATTTTTCAAAAGGAAGAAAGAGATAGAAACTGAAAAATATCCCTCAGGGCCTCAATCCCCAGCCACCCAGGTCCTTTCCTTAAGGCAATCACTCTTACCAGCTTCTTATACAAACAAATGTATATTATCCTTTTAATTCAGATAATAGCATGCCATATGGAGTATTCTGCCTGGATATTTTTCACTCGATAAAGATCATTCACTTTACCAGAAGACTTTCTTAAATGCCGTCCCCCTCCCCCAAGCCTGAAATGTCTTCATCTGTGGTGATGAACATTGAATAAAATGCACGGAAAGTGTTTACCATGGGACCTATCGAATAATAAACACCTCACTCCATCTAATTGATTGTATTTTATTGAAGCAGGATAATGGAAGTGCGGGTTGAAATGGCCTCCACTCTGGACAGGCCTCGGAGGCCAATGCTGGCTCCTAAAGGTGACGAGACTTCCTGTTGAAGTTTGTGGTCAGAAAATGAGCCATTCACCCCTGAAGACAGGAAGGGAGGAAGGAAGGACTGAACCAAAACATGGATGAAGGAAACTTCAAGATCCCTCTGAAAAATAGAAGCTGAGCCCCCCACCCCCACCCTCACCCCCTTTCAGTGGCCTTGCCAGCACTGGAGGTGAACACCATCTGGCTTCAGACACTTTTCCCTCCACACCCCAGCATCAAGTCAAGTGAAGTGGGACGGGAAGAGAGAAATAAATGGGGTTGGTTCACACAGAGCCTCTAGATTCCAGGCTACCGTGATGAATAAGGTCCAAGGCCTGGAAAACACACAGCTTGGTTGGGTCCGGGCCTCTTATTCATACAGACGTGTGAGCAGAGGGGAGCAGAGCTCTTGTCCTGCTAAGTTTGTGGAGCTACGATTCCAGGGCCCTAGCAGGAGCCCCTGGTGACTGAACACTCTGCTACCCAGGCAGACGGCCTGCCTGGCTCCCCACTCTGGACGTCCGGCTGGCAGCGGTGTCATAGGCCCACAGCGACCTGGGCATGAGAGGCGGGTCTCTTATCACACGAATTCATTTCTTTCCTCCTAACCATTGAAATCCCATTAAAAAAAAAAAAAGACCCAACATAACAGTTAAATAATAGCAAGTTTCTTCTAATCTCTTCATACTTTTTAAAATCACCGTTTAAAAGATTTTTTTCAAATTACCCTTGGAAACTCCCACTATCTAATAATTATCAGAAAAAAGGAGAGAGGAAAAGGAAACGGAGGGGGGAGAAGAAAAAAAAATGCCCACCAGAGGCAGGGAAGGTCTGCTTTGTCAGGGAGAAGGAAATAAAGAGAAATCAGCCCAGCTTCAAAGGGCGCATTTCCATAATTGCCCTGTAACTTTGGCAAAATGAATCTGAGCGGCTGAGAAGAGCACAGTCTCTCAGATGAGCGCACTCCAAAGGCCCTGAGGGCTGTGGGCCCACTTGTTAGCCGCCCAGAGCAGTGAGAGAATGCAGGACAAAAGCCATGAAATCACAGCCTTCTCGTCCTAGACGGCCAGCCGCAGAGTAAGACCTTACCCTGCCTGCCTCCATCTGGCTCCAGCTCCCCGTCCATGGGGTGCATGCATGCGCGCTGCGCGCGCGCACACACACACACACACACACACACACACACACACTCTCTCTCTCTCTCTCTCTCTCCCCGGGTTAAATAAACAAGTAAATAAACAAATGCATTTATGTGCATGGAAGGACTGGCAACAGTTAAGAGGTGGCAATAATTAGGAGGCAGGAGGTAAACTTTCAGCTGTGACCATATTCCTGTAACCTGCTCCTGATATAAATATCCAGGGGAAAAGGCTCTAACTTTACAGGCACACGTCCTCTTTAGGGTTGACCTTGGCCCTCTGGCCCAAGACGATGCCACCTCTAGTGGCTCCTCAGGCACCAGGCTGAGCTGAAAATCTGATCTTTCTTTTCCCTAGGCTGGCATAGTTTCCTGTTTGCCTTCCTCACTCCTGCTTCCCCATTCCAGGGCTAAAAAGTTTTTTTAAAAACAAAAACACTCCACTTAGCGTCCTGTGTTAATGTTTGCCTCCGCAAAGCTGTGGTTTCTGGAAGAAAATACCTTCCATGATTGTCCCCAAACACCTCTCCCCCTCTCTCAACTATATGTTTCTCAAGCTTGGCACTGTTGACATTTTGGATTGGATAATTCTTCGTTGCAGGGAGCCCGGCTTTGCCTTATAGGACCTTCCCTGGTTTCCATCCATGAGATGCTAGCAGCATCCCTACCCAATCATGATGACTGAAAGTGTCTCCAGACATTGCCATCTGTCCCGGAAGCGGGGGGATCACCTGGCTGACGACTGCTCTTAGGAGCTCTTCTGGGTCTCTCGCCTTGAGTACTCATGCTTTCCAGCTTCAGGAAGAGATGCCTTGTGGGGTTTTCCACCCAGACCATCAGGATGGCCTTGAGAGGGGCTGGAGCTTCTGTTCAAAGGGGAACAGCAGCAACATTAAAGCTAAATCGGTGACACAATAGATGGATATTTTTTAATGTGGTCAAGCAGGCTGGCTGGACAAGGTGACAGTGACCAATTAGGATCCAGGGGTGGTTTCTAGAGAGGTTACGGGGCCTTTTCCTCCCTGTCATTGTCTTGAGAACCCACATTTCTTTCATTTGCGCTTAATCCTAGCCAGTGTTGGATTTGTAAGAAATTCTGAACAAATTCATCTAATCCGATCTCTTCCAAGTGGCAGTTGATGAAAGCCCGGGATCTTGAGAGAGTATGAAGCTTGCCCCACTCAAGTTGCAAGTGCTTCTAACCACAGATGCAATTTTACACACCTGCAATTGCTCATTTTCATTTGATAGAGGTAGAAGGTACACACAACCAGAAACTACAGGATGCAGAGGACATTTCTAGAAGGATATAAATAATTAGGCCCAAAGTGAGTTCCTGACAGAAACTCCCAACGAACCAGTGAAGGCATCTGACATACAGTTCCTTCCCAAGCATTCAGTCCCTCTCTCTAATCTTCCGGAACCCAGGCCAAAGACAGAGGACCCACTGGCTCTGCCTGGCCACCAGGTGCCCAGAGGACAGCAGCCCAGGAGGTGGGCTCCCCCACTCCTTTCCCCGCTCCTCCTCTGGAGCAGGTGAGTGGCTGGAGCAGTCATTCCTCCCCCAAAACCCCTAGCCCTTCCATGCTGCCTTCTGACTGGAGACCCTACTTCCTCCTTGCTGCATTCTACCCCCAAATAAATTCAACTGGAAACCATGAACCTGCTGGTCCCAGAGGTGGGCCATCACTTAGCGAGATAATTTTATTCTCCTCTGGCTCCCTGGCCCGGCAAAGCACCCCCACCTCCAGCTCCACGCAGATAATGAGAGAAGCAGTGACATACACTCCTTCTTCTGACCTAATTGATTATCCCCACACACCTCCCAGTGCTTTGCATAACCAGCCCCGACAGCAGGAACTCCTTCCAGGCGGAGTGATTGACATATTTTATTTCTAATTGAAGCTTAATCAGGACCCAGGATGAGATTCCCAAATATTTTCTCTCTCTCATCCTCTGGCTTTCTGTTTTTCTCTCCCTCTCTTCCCTAGTTTCCTTTTTAAATCATAGGGCCAGATGATAAAGGACAGAGGCAGTTTCTAGGATCCCTGAATGGAGAGTGATGAGGTGGGGAACTCAGGGAGGAGGTCCTGAGAGGAGGCTGGGGAATCTGTTTCCTGGTGAAATGAAAGTGGTGCAGAGAAATGGACTCCTCTTCCCCCTATTAGCTGAAAATCCTGTGGGGTTCCTTTCTGTCTTGATCACATTATCTTATTGGGGTCACCTTGGGACCATTGGGGCTTCCCTCGTGGCTCAGATGGTAAAGAGTCTGCCCACAATGTGAGAGACCTGGGTTCAGTCCCTGGGTAGGGAAGACGCCCTGGAGGAGGAAATGGCAACCCACTCCAGTATTCTTGCCGGGAGAATCCCCTGGGCAGAGGAGCCTGGTAGGTTACAGTCCATGGGGTCGTGAAGAGTCAGACATGACCGGATGCCTAAACAATAACACTTGGGGCCGTCTGAAGTAGCCATGTATTCTATGGGATAGGCAAGATACACGCATACGGGGTCTCTGCCAAGTCTACCTCAACTCTCCTCTAGTATCACATATCCTGCCCTTTCAGTGGGGGTGTGATTGGCCTCCTCCAAGGACCAATATCCCCAGAATAGGATGGGTTGACATGCTGACCGAACCGACAGGCACCAGACCAGACCTCTCCAAGCTGAGGCTGGCCTCTCCACGGCCATAACGCTGTCCACCCAACTTCTGCTCTCACTTGCTCTCCCTGCCGTGCTCCTACCTGGAGAGTGTCCCTTCTCCCTGAGTTCAGCTGGGTCCTCAGATGTCTGACTTTTATGGCTGATGGGAGAGGATGGGGCAGAATACTACCAAGAGTTTGAGGAGTGGGGCTTGAGATTCTGGAATATAAGGACAAGACTAGAGCTATTTACTCCTCCTACCATGTGCCAGCACTGGACATGCTTTTGTCTCTCATCCTCACCACCCCCCTCCCAGGTCACTATTCCCATTTTACAGGTGAAGAAGTAGGCTGCAGAGAAGCTCATTGTCTGCCCGGAGTTTCCCAGGATGCAGAGAGGGGGAACTCTGGTCTGTGCTCCATGAAGCCTGTGAGTTACTAGCTGAGGGGCTATCAGGCTTGTCCATGTGCAGACACTCATGTTATCCAGAAGCCTCTGCCCGGGTATGGAGCCCTGGCCTCTGAGGTTCAAGGTGCAGGCAGTTGAACTGGACTCCATGTCTGAAGGCACTATGTCCAGGGCCAGGGCTGAACCACAGTCTGTGCCTGTCACCTGGGAAGGAGCCTAAAGTTTCTTTTCTGGGTTAGAGGCTGGAGGAACAAGTCCCATCTTTGCTGGGTATATGCTTCTGTCTCACCTGCCCACAGTGGGCCCCAAAGGCCGAAGACCGACCCTCCTTCCTGCCTGCCCTTGGGGAGCCGCCACCCCCAGGCTCTCCCAGCCTCCAGGCGGGTCAGCTGGGGCGCAGAACTGGCAGCTGTGCCCCCTCAGTGGGTCCTTGCCGGACTCCCTCCGCTTCCACCGGATCTCTAAGATGTACAATATGACGCAGCGCCCTGTTTCATGACTTCGAGT
This sequence comes from Nanger dama, assembly GCA_917880005.1. Taxonomy (NCBI): domain Eukaryota; kingdom Metazoa; phylum Chordata; class Mammalia; order Artiodactyla; family Bovidae; genus Nanger; species Nanger dama. The sequence goes on from CAKJTW010000012.1 coordinate 22,065,264, forward strand.
GTGCAGGCTCCTCCCAGACTTCCCGGGGACCTGCAGAGACTGTCACACGCCCCACTGTGCAGGGGCGAACACAGGGTGTCTGGCCGCTCTATACATTTACCAACTCCACCTGGAAACGGAGATGCAAAAAGGATACTCCCACTTTGTATCCCAAGGCGCCACTCTTCCAGAATCTACAGCTTGTCACAGTTGGGCAGGGCTGGCTGACTTCACGGGAGAAAACAAGGCATGGAAGGGGAGACGCGCGGCCTCTCTGGAGCCCGCCGAGGCAAGCGCCAAGCGGCCCTTTTGTCCTGTAGAGGGAGCTCCAGCCCCAGATTTCCCGGCTCCCTCCCCCGGCCCGCCCACCCCTGTCCGGCCTGGAGCCGGACTCCGGGTTGGATCCTTGCATCGGCCCGAACCGCAGCTCCCCGGCCTTCCCCGCGCAAGGACCTCAGAAAGCTGCCCTTCCAGGGCACTTTGGGAAAACCCACTGGGGTGCCAAGACGCACAGATGCCGCGCGGAACCGACCCCTCAACCCATAATGCGGGATGGGCAGGGTCAACAAGGGGGAAGGATGTGCACCGCTGGATTTCCTGCTCCTCCATATACCCCCCCGCTCACTGCCACCCCACTATAAGGAGGTGTCTGGGGGTCCGTGTGGTTGGAAGGGGGTCTGAAACGGAGCTTGCAGAGTCCCTTATACAAGACTGAGAAAGCCTCAGTTGTGTCTATGGAAGGATGGGGGGCAGGCTTCCAGATCCTTCTTGTGAGTCTTTTTGCTGTGTCATCAGACAAGGCCCCAAGGCCCCGCGGTTGCTTCAGTGGAACTGGGAGCTGGGCCCAGTTTCCCGGCTCCTAGAGGGGACTCTTGCCCCGTTTCCCACCTGTCTCCTGCCCCTTCTCTCGAGCGCCGAGCGCCGGGGTGGGGGCGGGGGGTACTTCTCCAATCGCCTCTTCTCCAGCGGCGCCCCCAGCCCGGCCGCTTCCGCCAGCCTCTCCTCCGCTTCTGCAGTCCCTGACTCGCCTCGCCTTCTTTTCTGCTTATTCCGGCGACTCTTCAAACATGGGCGTGGGGTGGAGGGTCAAACAAAACAAAAAGCACCAAGCAGACCCCTTTCGGGGCAGACAGGCGGTTTATAGTCAAAGTGGCAACAGCTCATTTATTTAGCCAAAAATAGATACTTTCTTGTACAATTTGGTTCACACATATGTACAGTTTTCTGTATATACAAAAAAAAAAAAAAAAAGTCAGACGCGCTTATTCTCACTGAAACTCCACCCCCAAAACCAACCGAACAAACCAACCTCACAAACTCAGCTAATGTGGGGAACAGAAGCCACTGGGGGAGGACTGAGGGAGGGATTTGTTTTATTCCTTTTTTTTCTCTTTAGTTTTCTTTTAGGTATTCATACATCGACATGCTTACAAGTCATAACTATACAGAGCAATTTTTTTTTTACAATTATTACAACGATTTAAAATTTTCTTTTAAAAAAGAATTAGGATGAGGAGAGAGCCGATAAGACCAGAGCGGCATCCAGGTGGTTCTGGGGCCTGCAAGAGAGAGGCGATGGTAGTAAAGAAAGAGATTTTTAGGGGAGATCGATGCACGCTAGGACTGGGAGACCCAACCCACGGTGGAGGCCGGGGGGCAAGGAAGCAGGCAGATCTCACTGTGAAATGAGGTCCAGCTGTGGACGCTGGTCTTCCAGTTTAACTATAAGACTGGGCGGGAGGCGTCAGGACCCGAGGTCTGGGGCTGGTAGGAGGTGGGCTTCACCGGAGCCCCGGTGTCTGGACTGGGACTGTCGGAGAGTCATCTCAGAGCCCGCGGGGAAGACGGAGGAGTGTTTCGTCCCCTTGTGAAAGCGCTTCCTAGCTGCGTTCCCCCGGGGCGGGGGTGGGGTGGAGGAACCCGAAACCTAGTTTTCTCCGCATTCCTTCCTTCCCGGGCCTGCCAGTCCCAACACCCCCACCCCAGTTCGGGGGTCTCTTACCGCCTGGGCACCGGCTGGAAAGCTGTCTTGAGTAACTTTTTTCCACTTCCAAGGCACTACAGCGATCTACGGGAAGCGGGGAGAAAAAGGAGGGCCTTTAGAGCGCTCGGCGTCCCGGGCCGGGGGAGGCAGGCGCGGCGTGGTAAGCGCCCTGCGCTCGCGAGGGACCTGCCCGGGCGCGACCCTCAGACTCACCCCCTCCCTCCGAATCCTGCGCGCCACAGTCACCTGTTCCGCCCTCGGGCTCCGCCGGCCGAGCGAAGGCGGCGGCGGCGGCGGCCGGGTGGCCCGCGGCTCCGGGAAGTCCCAGCAGGTGTGGCGGGCCTGAGCCCAGCAGGGAGAGCGGGTGCGGACGTGGGCCAGGCGGCGGGCCTGGGAACGGCCGGTTGGTCCAAGCGGGGAACTTGCCCAGCGGCGCCGAGACGAGTCTGTGAGCCGCGGCGGCGGCGGCGGGAGAGAGCTGCAGGGCCGAGGGCGCGACCGCTGCCCCGGGGGAGAACCCCCTGCGCCCTGAGGCGAGCGGCGAGGGTTGTCCGGGCTTGTGGCCGTCTCGGCCAGGGACCATATCTTGGGTTTTTGCAGAGCCGAGGCGGGCGCCGGTGCAGGAGCGCAGGGGTCCAGGCCCGCTGGGGGCGAGGGCGGAGATGGCGGAGCGGTGGCCACGGGCGGTGGCACTGGGGCCAGACTCAGGACGGGCAGCGGACGCTCCTCCACGCCCTCGGAGCTGTCGTCCGAGTCGCTATTCTTGGAGTCTGAGATGGGTTCCAGGCCGAGGTCGCCGTCCCTGTGCGACGCCCCTGTCAGGGCCAGCTCGGGTCCCGCGACCGCGCCGTCTAAGTTCTCCAAATCGATCTCCTCGTCTTCATCGTCTTCCGCCAGACCCTCGCCCCCGGTGTCCTCTTCCTCCCCCCGAGCTCCTCCTCCTCCAGCTCCAGTTCGCGTTTACTGTCTTCTTCATCCTCCTCCTCGTCTTCCTCCTCGCGCTCGCTCCCATAAGCGTTGCCCTCCTCGTCGGTGCGGCTGCGGGGCGCCCAGGTCATCTTGTTCTCCTTCTTGAGGCGCCTGCGCGCGTTGGCGAACCAGGTGGATACCTGGGTGAGGGTCATCTTGGTGATGATGGCCAGCATGATCTTCTCGCCCTTGGTGGGGTAGGGGTTCTTGCGGTGCTCGTTGAGCCAGGCCTTGAGCGTGCTAGTGCTCTCTCGGGTGGCGTTCTTGGGACGGGATGGGTCCCCGAACTGGTACTGGCCATATGGGTAGAAGGCGGGGTGCGGGTGTGGAAACGCGGTGGCCGCGGCCGTATGCTGCACCCCGGGGCTGTCCTTCAGCTCATACTGCGTGCCCTGTACGCACATGGACAAGGAAGGGACGCGCGCGGAAGGAGCGAGGATGAGCCCCGGCCGTCGCCGCCTCCACCCTCCCGGCCCAGGCCACGCTAGTCTACTCTCAGCGCGCACACCTCGTCCGGCGCCCCAGCTCTAACCCTCCCTTCCGCGGCTCCCAGGGCACTTACCAGCTGAGGGAAGATGGGCAGCTCGGCGGCGTAGGGCAGGAAGGCGCCGTAGCCTTGGGCGGCTGCGGCTGCGGCTGCGGCCGCGGCGTAGGGCGCCCCGTACACGGACGAGAGCACGTTGGACAGGGACCCCGAGGCAGCCAGCTCCGAGGCGCCGGCTCCCGGGCCGCCCCGGGCCCCAGCGCTGCCACCGCCGGCGGCGGCCCCCGGGCGCTCGGGTGGGTAGAGCGGGCGGATGTACTGGTATCCGAGCTGGGGGAAGGACATGGTGGCCCGCGGGGCACGGACAGAGAGGGGGCCCGGCCCCCCGGGGCCGCCCAGCTCAGCGCCGCCCGCGGGCTCCGGGGCTCATCGGGGGCTGGGCCCGGCTGCGGCCGCGCTGCCTTCCGCGCTGCGCTGCGCTCCGCGTTCGCCTATTGATCTGCTCCGGGGCGGCGGCGGCGGCGGCGGCGGCGGCGGCGAGGAGCCAGGTCAGGTCCGAACAGATTGGCGGAGATTCCCGGGGCTCCGGAATCTGATTGACATTTCTACGGGCCCACAAGCCCCTCCTCTCTGCGCCGCGCTCCCTCCTCTCGGCCGCCGGAGCTGCCTCTGCCCGCGCCTGGCTCCTCGCTGCCCTCCTCTCCCCGAGCAGTGTCGCGCCTCGCTTCCTTCGCCCTCCTCTAGTTCTCACTCCCCCCTCCTCGCCCTTCCTCCTCTCCTCCCCTTTCTGCGCTCCTCTTCCCCCAGGATCGCTTCCGCTCCTTCGGGCTCTTTCACGCTCCTGGACTACGGAACTCTTTCTCGTCTTTCCCTTTCTCACTGTTCCTTTCTCTCCCCTTTCTGTTCCCGTCACTCTTTCTTTTTAAAATCTATTTTCTCTGTACACACACCACACTCCCCACACTCCCATCCCCCCGCCTCTGAGCTTTGGGTTTAGGAGGCCTAAACTTGTGGACACTCGGGGGTGCCGTGCGCGGGGGCTGGGGTGAGGTGGGGGAGGAGGGGGGTGTATGTGTCCATATCTGTGTCGGTGTGCCTGTCCCCGCCCTCGCCCCCTCCCCTCGCCCTTCCCCAAATCTCAGGTCTGACGTCGCGCCCTCTTATTCGACTTTTCCTCGCGTCTCCTTCGCGAGTCGCCAATCGCCTGGGCGCCCTGCAGGCGAGGCCGCCCACCCCGCAGAGAAGGCGCGCGGGGCGGGGCGGGGGCGGGAGCCCCGGCGCAGCGAGTCCCTTCCGCCCCCTCTGGCCCGCGGCGGAAGGGGGGCGCGGGAGGCGCGGGGACCGGGGTTAGCCCTGGGTCAGCTCACCCCTCTCGCTTCTCGCCTCTCGGTACCTCTCCTCCTGCCCCAGCGCGTGGGATCTGGGTCAGGACCTGACAGACCCTGGTCCGGGGCAGGCGCTGGGACTTCACTCTGCCCCGGCCCGCTTTCCAGCTCGCACCCCTAGACTCTCGGCCACTCGCAGCGGCTTAGGGAGGGAGTGGAAGAGGCGTGAGGGAAGTAGGGGGCGTGTGCTTTAAGCGAGTCTTCGAGGACCGTCTCACTGCCCGGGGCGGGGCAGGGAGGCGAGGTGGCCCCCTTCCCAGAGGACTAAACTCTGCAATTAACCACGTTCACGCCACGCAGATGTCAGGGTGCAGAATCCTTCCTTAGAAATGGCGTGTGTGTTGGGGGGAGTGTTGGGGGGGGGGGTCGGTGCTGCAGAGTGGACACCTCAGGCATCCTGGGGAGCGATGTCAGGAAACGGAGCCCGCCGGAGCCCTACGCCGGCGTGGGGTGGGGGAGGAGCGGGGGTCGGAGGCTCCAGGAACTTTCTGGGAGCGCTTGGAAAAGTTAATATACTGGAATTTTCGGTCCGTAGAGATTCTTCGTCTCCCTCTCCCCTTCTCCTGCTCCCGGAGTCCCCGCGCCAACCTATTTTCTTTTGGCAGAGGTCCTCCCATCCGCGGGGGTGGGGATGGGAGGCAAGACTTCAGTTTTACAGTGGGGTATTTCCTAAACCAAAGCTGAAATCCCAGAATCCGCGCGCCCACCTTCACAGGTTAGGGCGTGCAGCCGAGAGCAGGATTGAAATTCCCGGTATTGCGGCGACTCCGGGCTGAACGCTCTAGGCCGCTGCGGCGACCTACGCACAGGCCAGGCCGGCAGCAGGAGCGCTCCGGGGACAACCCCGGGCGGTGCCTGTCTCGCAGTTGCCCGTCCCGGATCGGAGGCGGAAAGTGGCTGCCTTGCTCTGATTGATAGAAGAATCTAATCCGAATTCTAGCAGAGCGGAGGGATCGGAGAGTCTTGGCCCTAGCTGTCTCTGGTCTCAGCGGCTCCACGGAGCCCCGCTGGGAGTCCCGTGGACACCCAGTTTTGACCTCGCCCCTACTCCCCGCCTCTTTCTACCAGTCTTCGTGCGGGTTGGCACGTAGAGTAGGCATCAAGGCCGAGAAAATTGGGTGGTGGTGGGGGTATGCAAGGGAAAGTTTTGGGGCAGCTAGGTTTGGGGTTCGATAGGGGAGAGTAACATGCGGCCTTCTCAAACTGGGTCAGACTGCTTCCCTAACCTTCTACTCACCTGAGTTTGCCTGGTGCCAGGTGTTGGCCTTAGCTGGAGTCTCCCCAGAAGAGGAGGTATCAGAGGAAGCTTTGAAATGTTTTCCCGGCGCCTGATTTCGTTTTTAGTTAAATCTCTCAGTCGAGTGGCATAGGGAATCACGGGCTCACCGACTCAAGGAAAATCTCAGGGTTACAAAATTGAGGGTAACGTTATTGCCTGGAGTGTCCCCTAAGTGTCAGACGCGGAGCCTCGACGGCCCGCAAATCTAGAGTTTGCACAAGGTAGTGGCACCAGACCAGCCCCGGGGAGAGCCGAGAGCAAGATGCCGAAGGGGGGAAACTGGGATGGCGCTGGGCCCCTGTCTAGGGCGCAGCTCTTCGAGAAGAACAGAGAACAATGAACACAGGAGATGCTTCCTCCACCCGCATTAACTCGCTATCGACCTGGCTGCGTTGGACTGCGAGAGGCGGGAAAGAGGCCAGGCAAGGGGCGAAGCTGTGCTCAATGAATCAGCCACGCCGGACCAGGGGACCCATGACCCAGAAGAGTAAACCTCCAACCCAGATGAGGACCCAAGGACCTCGATTATTTAGAAACCTCCAGGCGCCCCCCGGTCTTCAGCAGAACAGCCTCTCCGCTCCCCTAGTCTCCAGCGGAGACCCTAGCCCGGGCGATCCGCGCCCCACCTCGGGACCCAGAGCCCTAGGCAGCCGAGCCCCGACGTGGCGCTAGCTTCCCAATGCCACCAGGCCAGTGGAATCCGACTCTGAACTGAACTCACGGGTCCAAGAACAGCCGAGCCTTTTCCAGGGACTTTTAATCCAAGAGATGGGGTCAAGGTGACACTGGCACAGGGAGGCCAAGCAGGTGCACGGGAAGCTGATTTGGGAAAGTCGTGCGCGCAAAAACGCACACAAACCCTTTTTCACCATCTCGCTTTCTTCCAGTGTTCCCAGAGCGCAAAATGCTTCGGAGGCTTGCTGTAGACGCTGTCTCCGCGCGGCCGAGGGTTTGGGGAATGAGCAGGGGGCGTCCACAGCACTGGCTTAGCGCGCACTCACTGCAGCGCTCCCGGGTCTCACACTTGGAGGTGCGGGCCCGACGTGTGCCCAGGGCCGGTGTCCCGCCTGGCTCAAGGGCTGCGCCGCTCATTGTACACGGGACTCCAGTCACCAGGCCCCCTTCCCCGCCCCCTCCACGCTCGGCCTCACGGCGCCCACGCGTCCCCATCATGGGGGGCGCCGCTGGAGCCCTAAGTTTCTCCGCCGAGGCCCATCTTCTGTCCTTCCCTCCCAGGCCCGAAGTCCCTGGGCTGCAGTGAGGACCCGCGATCCCTCTGCTTCCTGCAGACGCCGCGGCGCACGCTCCCACCGCTCCCTCCCCGCGCTCGGGTTACAGGTTAATGAAATGCTCGTTTTCCTCAGTCATTTGTTTTGTTTTCCTGCAAAGTTCTGATAAGTAGCTAACCAACGAAGCTTGTAATTACAATCTTACAGAAACCGGGCCGATCTGTATATAAATCTCACCATCCAATTACAAGATGTAATAATTTTGCACTCAAGCTGGTAATGAGGTCTAATACTCGTGCATGCGATAATCCCCTCTGGATGCTGGCTTGATCAGATGTTGGCTTTGTAATTAGACGGGCAGAAAATCATTATTTCATGTTCAAATAGAAAATGAGGTTGGTGGGAAGTTAATTTCTCTCCGCTCTGTGAAGCGTAGACAAGAATTTAATGATTTAATTACAGTTGTAAGCCCTTTCCATGAGACTTAAATTGAGCTGAGAATATTTTTTTCTTTCTCTCTCTCTTCTGCGTTCTCTCTCTCTCTCCGCTATTAGTAGCCTCGTGGACGCCCGAGTGCGTGTCTTGGTGTCAGCACCGGGAGGGGTTTGTATCAGGCTAAGAGTCCAGACCCCAGCATCCCTGGAGGCGTGGGGCGCGGCCTCCCGGGCCGCCCAGGAACGGACTGCCTCTTGCCGCCGGTTCTCAGAGCCTCGGACCCCTTCTCTGGGCCCAGAGAAGCAACTGGGAAACTTTGAGAGAAAGTTTGCCAACTTTGCTCTCGGCGAGGGAGAGGCTGCCCGAAGGGCCGGGCCAGCGACTGGCCACTACGGGAGGGGTGTGGGCCCCAGCCAGGTCCGGGCCCTCGGAGCTGGCCGGGCTGCCCAAGGAGAGGCGCGAGGCCGGCCGGCGGCCGGCCCCTCGCTTCCCAAGCCGCCCCTGCGCCCCCACTCCCTGAAATGGCCCGAGCCCCTGGGTCTCCAAGCAGCCGCGATGCGCAGCAGCACCCAGAGCTGCCAGGATTGGAAACCCGGCCCTCAGCGCTACAGATGTTACTTCTCTTTCCCTCTCTAGGATCATCTTTTCCACCTGATTCGAGCAGTTTCACTCCCTTCCCCTCCTTTGTCTTTTCCTCTGTCTTTTCCACCTTCTATATATTCTATTTCTAGGTCATTGATTTTACTTCTCATCCCTCATTTCCCCCATTCGCTGTTATCTTTTTCTTTCCCGTCTGGACCACTTTTCAGTTCACTTTTCTCAATTGTGCTCCCTCTCTCTTCCCTTAATTCATGTCTTTTATTTTTCCCTCTCTGACTCTGCGTCTCTCCCCCTCTTCCTCATTTCTCGTTCTTTTCTTTTTTTCCGTCCCTCTCGTTCATCCTAGTCTATCTCCTTCGTCGGTTTCTTGGCCTGTCTCTCAGGTCCTCTGCGCGTGTTTTCTCTGCTCTTCCTCTCTAGCATTCGTCCCCTCCCCCGTGGATCTGCCTTGCCGGCGGCGCCCCTTCTCATCCATCTTGGGAGATGAATATGTCGCTTTATTAGATGCTGAGGCCAGAGCTGGGTGATGGGGCTCGGCCAGCCTAGCGCATTTTCTTCATGCATATTGACGAGATGGTAATGAGCGCGTTTGCATTGTTGCGTGGAGATGCTGCGTTTCCTGCCGCAGTTCGGAGCCGGCGAGGGTGTCGCGGGCTCAAGAGTGACCGCAGTGGGCACCTGGCCTGATGGCCTCAGCTGGCCCCTCAGCGGGGTCACGGTGCTCAGGGCCTGGGGAAGGAAGTGACCTCGGCGAGGGCCCGGGCTGGCCGCCGCCTCCTTGGGCTCCTCCACAAAGGCTGTCTGCTCTCCCCTCATTAAAGCCTCGTTATGGGAACCCCCGCCTGGCTCGTGACGGTTCTTTAGGCGCCCCCAGCCCAGGGCCCTCGGACCTCCCTCCCCTGTTGTTTTGAGGCCTGGATGGAGCGCCACCAGGAAATTAGTGCCTGACAACAGCGTCTAATGGCAATAAATTGTTTGCGATTCCGAGCGACACGTCGCGGGATCAAACAGCCGCATTGTGTACATACCCGGCTCGCTCCTCGTTAATCTTGCAGCGCGCAGTGGCCGCGCTTGGTCAGGGAAGTTTGCGCTCAGGCCCTTGGCTCTCAGCCTACCTGGAGGACCACTCTTTCCAGAGGGACTTGCCCTTTCCCGAGAAGGTCTGCCAAGCTCAGGACCAGGACCCAGGCTCGCCTCTCCAAGAGGTGGTTTCTGAACGTCAGGATCTCCAAGAGCACAAACTCTGAAATGAGCTAAGATGAAACCGACATACTCCTTGCTGGAAATTCCGGAGTGTGAAGCCCCCATTCTAGACACAGTAGAGTGGGGGTTCTTCGGACGTTACACTTTGCATTAATCACCCCACCACCATCATTCTCTTCCAACTTCATACTGGGCAAGTTGAGAGTTTTTGGTTTACAAGCAAAAAAAGTCAAGATTTGGCCTTGTCTGGAATTGTGTTGGATCTTGTCCCCCAAACGTCAAGCCCTCACTACCACCTCTCCTATTATTTGCTTAATATTTTTCCTTTCGTTGACTCAAGTTAAATATTTAAATACGTGTTTTTAGAAAGAAAACTTGATATTACTACTGTAAATGGAAAAATGGCTATCACTTACCATAAAAGTAAATTGTAAAAGATCAACACAAGTAAAACCAAGCAATGTTAATACAGTTTAGCCATGATTGCTTGCTTGGGAATGACTTCTAGAGGTCCAGCTGTGTGTATGTGTATTAGCAAGTGTTATTTTTCAGTTGCTCATTCATGTCTGACTTGCGACCCATGGACTGCAGCACACCAGGCTTCCCTGTCCTTCACCATCTCCCAGAGCTTGCTCAAACTCATGTCTGTTGAGTCGGTGATGCCATCTAGCCATCTTGTCCTCTGTTGTCCCCTTTAGCGAGTGTTGGGAATGTCAAATACTGAATCTTTCTAGAAGATGAGAGAATTGAAAAGGAAATGTTTCTCGCTATTTAATAATGTTAGCTAATTTTCTGTCTCCACACTACCTAATATTATGTTCAGGATCCTAGAAGCTGCATTGGTTTAGGGTTTAAAAAGTCTGTTGAAGAGTATGTAAAAAATTCAAGATAAAAGAATAGCATGTTGAGTTATTATTAATTACCAAATAATTGTGTTAAGCTTCAGTTCAGTTCAGTTCAGTTGCTCAGTCGTGTCCGACTCTTTGAGACCCCATGAATCGCAGCATGCCAGGCCTCCCTGTTCATCACCATCTCCCGGTGTTCACTCAGACTCACGGCCATCGAGTCAGTGATGCCATCCAGCCATCTCATCCTCGGTCGTCCCCTTCTCCTCCTGCCCCCAATCCCTCCCAGCATCACAGTCTTTTCCAATGAGTCAACTCTTTCCATGAGGTGGCCAAAATACTGGAGTTTCAGCTTTAGCATCATTCCTTCCAAAGAAATCCCAGGGTTGATCTCCTTCAGAATGGACTGGTTGGATCTCCTTGCAGTCCAAGGTACCCTCAAGAGTCTTCTCCAACACCACAGTTCAAAAGCATCAATTCTTCCGCACTCAGCCTTCTTCACAGTCCAACTCTCACATCCATACATGAACACTGGAAAAACCATAGCCTTAACTAGACAGACCTTAGTCGGCAAAGTAATGTCTCTGCTTTTGAATACACTATCTAGGTTGGTCATAACTTTTCTTCCAAGGAGTAAGCGTCTTTTAATTTCATGGCTGCAATCACCTTCTGCAGTGATTTTGGAGCCCCCAAAATAAAGTCTGACACTGTTTCCCCTGTTTCCCCATCTATTTCCCATGAAGTGATGGGACCAGATGCCATGATCTTCGTTTTCTGAATGTTGAGCTTTAAGCCAACTTTTTCACTCTCCTCTTTCACTTTCATCAAGTCACACAAAATCACATTTAATTCTCACAATAGACCTATGAGAAAGAGACTAGCTTAGGGTGGCCACGTCTGGTTGTGTAGGATGCTTACTGAACAAGGGCACCTAACTGAAGAACTAAGAGGCTCTGAAGTCCAGTCTTTCTGTGCGCAGGGCTGCATTCAAGGAAAAGCAGATTTCTCTAATCTGTACAAAGTTGGGGTATGACCCAGCTTTAGAGAAGGGGAAACAAGACTTAGAGAGCTTGGCAAAGCCCAGGCTGGAGCCCCATGTAATATTTATCCCTCCTCTGGGAGGAAGATCAGGGCCTTTGGGTGATTGGGGGAGGTGGTGTAAGGGTCTGGGAGAAGGTTACTGGAAGACTAGTTCCTGGTTTGACCAAAGGTAAAGGCAATGGGCCTGCCAATGCAGGAGATGCAAGAGACTTGGGTTCGATCCCTGGGTCGGGAAGATCCCCCTGGAGTAGAAAATGGCAATTCACTCTAGAATTCTTGCCTGAAGAATCCCCATGGACAGAGAAGCCTGGCGGGCTACAATCCATGGGGTTGCAAAGAGTTGAACAAGACTGAGCACGTGCGCGCGCGCGTGCACACACACACACACACACACACACACACACACACACACACAAACACACACACAGAGGCAAAAAGACTGCTGGGCTTTCCCTTCGCCTTGAGCCTCATACTTCTTGCAAATATTTGGAGAGGACTTAGGAAAAATACAGCAGATCAAATGTACATTATCTCAGCTAGCAACCAGGTTGGGGCAGGGGGAGAAGATGTTCTTGGTTTGCTTGACCTAACCATGAGTGTTTTGACTGTTCCTTGCCTTTTTTGGTTCAGTTTACCTGCATGAGTTTATAGCCCAGAGTCCTGCTTTGTTGCCATCCATACTGTTAAGAAGTTTCAGATTCTTAAGGGCAAACAGGAATTGCATTGCATCAGAGACTGAGAATTAGAGTGACCTCTGGAGAAGGGAATGGCTACCCACTCCAGTATTTTTGCCTGGGAAATCCCAAGGACAGAGGAGCCTGCCAGGATACAGTCCATGGGGTAGAAAAGAGCTGGACAAGATTGAGTGACTAACACTTTTTTCTGGTCATAGACATCTTTGGGGGGAAATTTTGTCTCCATAGAATCTTTTTTTTTTTTTTTAAGTTGAATTGCTTGCCAATATTTGCTAATTAGGTGATTTTATTTAAAAATCTAGATTTCAGGTTGTTAGAAAAACCAGAAGGCTAAGAAATCAACACTGTCCTCAATGAGATCACAGCAACTACTCATGTATCTGGACACCCGTTTGCTCCAATTTGCTCTATCGCCTGCAGGCAGCTGAGTGGTAGCACTGCTTTGAGTCCTTCGTTGAGAGAATGGAAGCCCTTGCAGTAGATGCTGCTCCTCCATTGAATAGCACAGAGTGTGATCTGGGCAAGGTGTTGTAAGAGCTTCTTCTTTCCTTTTCTCTCTACTTCACTCCTGGTTAGCTGGGTAGCTGCTTTTCCAGCTAACCAGGTGGAAGGCAGGTTTTCAGGAGTCGAAGAAATGAATAGCTCTGAGAGGATGTCCAGGAGATCCAGCTAGGCCAATTCTAAAGCTTCTGGGAAGGGAATAGACAGACTGGTCCCTAAACAGCCATTTGTAGGATGCCCGTACCCCCTTGCTTTCCCATCCTTAGTATCAGCCCCATTTCCCCATTTTTTTCTTTGGCTGCACTGGGTCTTAGTTGTTATTGAATGGGGGATGGGAATCTAGTTCCCTGACCAGGGATTGAACGCAGGCCCCCTGCACTGGGAGGGCAGAGTCTTAACCATTAGACTACCAGGGAAATCCTGTGCAGCAACCCTTTCTTGATTCCTATGCGCCGTCTTAAAAATGTCGAGCCACAAAGCCTGCTTCCTCCCTTCTTTTCTCCCTCTCCCTTTCTCCTTGCAACAAACATTTATTGAATGGCTTCCGCAAGCTAGGAACTGTGCTAAGTTCTGGGAAACATGAGCTGGACAGGCCAGGACCCTGTTCTCATGGTGCTTACATTTTAGTGGGACAATCAAATACCAATGAGGAAAACAAGGAGGACAAATTAAAATGTGTTAAGTTCTACAAAACAGCACGAACAGTAATACAGGGTGTACTGAGCTGGACGATGTCTTCCTCAGATTCATGTCTTTCCCAGAACCTAAGAACCCAAGCTTATTTGGAAATAGGACCCTTGAAGGTGTAATGAATTGAGATGAAACTTAGATTGGAGTTTCATCTCCTATTGGAGCAGAGTGGGCTTGGAATCCAATGAGACCAGTGTCATTGTGAGAAGGGGAGAAAGGGCACAGAGACAGACACAGAAGGGAACAGGTGATGTGAAGACAGAGGCAAAAATTGGATTGATGCATCTGTTAAACCAAGGAATGCCAAAAATTGCTGACAATCACCAGAAGCTAGAAAGAGGCAAGAAAGAATTCTCCCCTAGGGCCGTTTGAGAGAGCATAGCCCTGTCAACACCTTGATTTCAGACATCTAGTCTTCAGAACCATAAATTTCTGTAGTTTCAAGCCATCTAGTTTGTGGTAATTTGTTACAGCAACCCTAAGAAACTAGTGTACAGAGGGATAAGAGAGCTGTTACTTTAGATAGCACAATCACAGATCTGTAAGGAGGAGATGCTGTTTTAGCTGAGATGGAGTCAGTCGTGAAATTCTGGGAGAAGTGTGTTTTAAAGCTGCTCAGTCCAATACGGTAGCTGCTAGCCACATGTGACCATAGAACACTTGAAATGCAGCTGGTCCAAATTGAGATAAGCTGAAAGACTAAAACACCCACCAGATTTCAAAGACTTAGTATGAAAAGAAAAGAATGTAAACCATTTCATTCATTTTTTAATATTGATGGCACATTGAAACAATATTTTGGATAGCTTGAGTTAAATAAAGAATATTATTAAAATTAATTTTACCTGCTTTTACCTTTCTTAATGTGGGCAGTAGGAGATTTCGAATTACATTTGCAACTCACATTACATTTCTATTGCATGGTGTTGTTCTAAAGGTAAAAACAGCATGTGCAAAGGCCCTGTGGCAGGGAGGAGTGGTTCACTACTCAGCTTGCATGTTGATATTTATTTGGTGATGTTGCTAGGCATGGGGAGCTGATCTGAGAAGCCCTGTGGAACTTACAAAGAGTAAATATGTCTTTGCTCCTTCTCAGTGGAAAGGGTGGCCATGAAGTTCAAGTCCTTCAACCTGAATGGTGCCTCCTTTCTATTTGCCAACACCTTTAGACACAAAGTTTGGCATCCTTTCTGCTTGGTACATTCATCTCATTCTCTCCCTATGCTTGTTAGCATGAGGGCTTACAACGAGGCCTAACTCCTGGTGCCGAGGCCCTGGGGTGACACATAAGCAGAGTCCGCCCTCCCCAAACCCACAGCTTGCAAAGTGGATGTCAAAGACCATATTAGTCCACTTATGAGGCTAGAATTTTGTTCTTTCAAGACAGAGGTCACAAAAGGATACTCTGGACAATGGGATGTTGCCTCTGAGATGAGACTAAAAAAGACTATGGCTTCTGTCTCGGGCACTTCTAACTGTCTGTCTTTGAGATTACCAGCTGCCATGTTGTGAAGATGCTCAGACCGCTGTTGAAGGAGTCCACCTGGCAAGGAACAAGGAACAGCTTTCTGACCACCAAGTGGGTGAGCTTGAATGTGGATTCTCCAGTCCCTGCTGGGTCTTCAGGGGACTATAGCCCAGGCCAACCACTTGAGCGTAACCCTATAAGAAATCCCGAGCCAGCTGCACCTGGAGTCTGACTCATGAAACTGTGAAATATTATATGTTTGTTGTTTGAAGCTAAATGTTGGCAAACTACAGGTGGGTAGGCTGCCTGTTTTTATAAAGTTTTATTGGAACACAAGAATGCCCATTGTCTATGGTTGCTTTTAGACTCCACAGCAGAACCTGTTGAGTAGTTGCAGTGAATGTCATACAACCCACAAGCCTGAAGTATTTACTATTTGGCTATTTAAGGAAAAGTTTATTGACTCCCGTTTTAAGATGCTGTGTTTTAGAATAATTGTTATACAACAGTAACTAACTAATACGATGACTTTAGGATCTAGAACAATGGGCCTAACATGGCTTGTGTGTTATAGGTTAAGGCTTCTGCTTTCAGTTTAGCTCCATGTAGTAAGTGTTGTGTCAAGGAGCACGTCAAGGCTGTATATTGTCACCATGCTTGTTTAACTTACATGCAGAGTACATTGTGTGAAATGCTGGGCTGGATGAAGCACAAGCTGGAATCAAGATTGCTGGGAGAAATATCAGTAATCTCAGATATGCAGATGGCACCACTCTTATGGAAGAAAGCAAAGAGGAACCAAAGAGTCTCTAGATGAAGATGAAAGAGGAGAGTGAAAAAGCTGGCTTAAAACTCAACATTCAGAAAACTAAGACTATGGCATCCAGTCCCATCACTTCATGGCAAACAGATGGGGAAACAATGGAAACAGTAAATAAACTTTATTTTCTTGGGCTCCAAAATCACTGCAAGATGGTGACTGCAGCTGTGAAATTAAAGGACGCTTACTCCTTGGAGGAAAAGCTATGACCAACCTAGACAGCGTATTAAGAAGCAGACGTTACTTTGCTAACAAAGGTCCATTTAGTCAAAGCTATGTTTTTTCCAATAGTCATGTATGGATGTGAGAGTTGGACTATAAAGAAGGCTAAGTGCCAAAGAATTGATGCTTTTGAACTATGGTGTTGGAGAAGACTCTTGAGAGTCCCTTGGATTACAAGGAGATCAAGCCAGTCAATCCTAAAGGAAATCAATCCTGAATATTCACTGGAAGGACTGATGCTAAAGCTGAAGTTCCAATACTTGGCCACCTGATGTGAAGAGCGTCATGTGACCTCAGAAAGATTGAAGGCAGGAGGAGAAGGGGATAACAGAGGACAAGATGGTTGGATGGCATCACCAACTCAATGGACATGCGTTTGAGCAAGCTCTGGGAGTGGTGAAAGACAGGGAAGCCTGGCGTGCTACAGTCCATGGGGTCCCAAAGAGCTGGACAAGACTGAGCAACTGAAACTAACCTAGTGTGTTAATGATGTTAAATGTGAACCGAGCATTTGCTGTGTGCCGGGCCCAGTCGCAATCATATTCCAGAATGCTGCATTCATTCCTTTACCTATGGTCCCCTCAGGCACTTCTGCAGTTGATGACATTCTGCAGGTGTGACAAGTGTCTGTGGATGTAAATTGCCTTTTAGAGATTGGAATTAGCAGGACACACAACGCAAGACTCTGTAATCATGGGGTGGTGAGCAGAGAGCAAACATGTTCAGCTGCTAAGTACATTTGTTGGTTGTTAAACTCTGGAAATGTTCCTATCACCTTGTCTAGAGCCTCTCAGGGTTCTCCTGCTGCCGCAGCAGCCCACCAGCCCCTTCCCCCTCCCACCATCACCCCAACCCTTGGCCCAATGATCCAGCAACCAAAGGGCATAAGGCAGGCACAGCAGGGGCCTTCCAAGTCTTTAGGGTCTACCCTGACTGGTCGGGCTTCCCAGGTGGCGCTAGTAGTAAAGAACTCACTTGCCAATATAGGAGATGCAGGAGACAAGGATTCGATCCCTGGGTAGGGAAGATCCCCTAGAGGAGGGCAGGGCAACACACTCCAGTATTCTTGCCTGGAGAATCCCATGGACAGAGGAGCCTTGGGGCTATGGTCCATGGGGTTCCAAAGAGTCAGACAGGACTGAAGTGACTTAGCATGCATGCACACTGATTGGTCAATTCCCATGTCATGCCGATGGTGGCATATTTAATGTTATCCAAAGTCAAAACCCCGACTGCCAGCCACTGCTCCACCTTGGTCTTGGCTTGTGGAAGAAGAAGGCCCATCATCACTGCTCTCCAAGGCCAGACCTCAACCTGGTCCAGAAGAGATACTTAGCAAAGCTGACAGAATTCACAGATGTCTACTGAACATTTGCCCCTTTCTGGGATTAACGGGGAGATGATGCAAAGAACAATAAGACACGGGAGGGTCTGTAGCCAGACCTTCTGCTCATAATCAAACCCCACTTCTGACCTCAGGCAAGCGACTCAGTTCTCTGTGCTTAAGTTTCCTCTTCTGTGACAATAATGGTTCCTACATCATGGTATTTTTATTAAAGAGAAAGTAATATAATTACATATATATATATATATATATATATATATATATGGTTTTCCCCAATGGCTCACTTCACTAGTTGCTCAGCAGATAAAGAATCGGCTTGCAGTCCAGGAGACATAGGATACATGAGTTCGATGCCTGGGTTGGGAAGATCCCCTGGAGGAAGGTGGCACCCTGCTCCAATATTCTTGCCTGCAAATCCCATGGACAGAGGAGCTTGGCAGGCTACAGTCCAAAAGGGATGCAAAGAGTCAGACATGACTGAGTGACTAAGCACAGAAGCGCGCGCGCACACACACACACACACACACACACACACACACACGCATATATGTATACGTTCCCTTCTTCAGGGAATCTTCCCAATCCAGGGGATCAAATCCAGGTCTCCTGCATTCAGGTGGATTCTTTACCAGCTGAGTCATCAGAAAAGCCCAATATATGTATACATACACATATAATTACAGTAGGTATGTGTGTGTTAGTGGCTCAGTCATGTTCTGCTTTTGCAGCCTCATGAATTGCAACCCACCAGGCTCCTCTGTCCATGGGATTCTCCAGGCAAGAATACTGGGATGGGTTGCCATGCTCTCCTCCAGGGGATCTTCCTGACCCAGGAACTGAAGCCTAGTCTCCCCAATTGAAGGCAGATTCTTTACTGTCTGAGCCTAATATATTATACCTCTATAATATAATTATTATAATTTAATAATACAAATAGAGCACTAACACAAGTGCTAAGAATAATACCTGTACTTAGTAAGTACTCAGCAAATGTTAGAGAAAGGTCTAGGGGCCAGAAGAATAAACTCAGAGTGAGTCTTGACAAAGGCAAGATGTTCATTCAGCCAGTGTGTATTGAGGATTGACGAACTTTCCACGCAAGGGCTGGTTTCCTGGGCATGTGACCTGTGCCCATTCCTCCATGCTTAAAAGCACCCTGGACTTGGTTTAATGCTCTGCTGCTGCCGTCTCAAGATTCTTAAGTACTTTTTGAACAAGGGGTTCACATTTTCATTTTGTGCCAAGCCCCAAGATTATGTAAGGATCTTGCACACAGCAGTGGGTGAGGCTCAATTCTGTTCCTTGAAAGTTTTGCATGCCTGCTGGTGGGTGGATGGACTCAAGGTAATCACATCACAGAGCTATACACATCCTGGGGGAGCATCAGGCCTGTGCATGTGCACCCACGCATCTATGTTGGGGGAGAATGGCCCAGAAGACCTGTTTGAAGCTGCAAAGAGAACACAGGAAAGGCCAAGCCTGCCTGATTCCACCATGGCAACCCCGAGAGGAACTGCGGCTGGGAAACCAGGTCTCATAATGCCTCTGTTTAGGGAATTCTGCTTGGATTTATTTTCTGCAAGAGGAATAAGGTCTTGAATTCTGAAATATTTTTGAAACCTTTGGAAAATCCCACTTAAATCACTGATGACAGTTTGACATTTTTCCAGCTGTTTGGAAGCAATAGACAAGTCGAGTTGCTCGGCAGGGCACAGGCTGGCATGCTGGGAGGTGTGTGGGTTCTAAACTCCCTCCCCGTTCCTGGCTCCTCTAGGCTTTTAGGAAAAGGGAAAGGGAAAAAGAGAGAAAACCAAAACCCAGACTCTTTCAGGGTTTGGGCCCACTTGCACCATCTGCATTTAGGGTGTTTATCCTGAAAGTGAAATCTTAATTGGGCAACTATGTCTTTCCTCCTTTTCCACATCAGTGGACTCACCTCCTTCTCACCAGCAAAGATTCCAGTAGCTTGTGTCTTTCCCTTATTAAATTCACATCTTGGTTGGGAAGATTGTTTTCTTGGCTCATTGGGTGCCACTGATGGTGCCTTAATTTTTTTTTTCATGGTCTGCCACAGGCAATCAAGCTGTGGGTATGGATTATAACTCAGGTTCATCTTCAGCTAGATCCATTGGATAAGAGCATGTGCTCAAATCTTAGCTTTGCCTCTCACTTTCGGAGACCTCTGGGAAGTTACTTGGCTTCTCTGTGCCTCAGTTTTCCCGTCTGTAAAATGCCCAGAGGAGGATTAAATGACTTAATACATATGAAGTACTTAGAACTCATAGTTAAGTGTTTTGGTATATAAGTGTACATGAATAACATATTTAAAAAGACATCTTTCCCACATATTATTATGTATGGATATACTATTGTCTCCATCATCATATGTCTATCCGTTAAAAACACATGTGTATAATGCTCTTTATATCCAGGTGCAGTTTTAAGCCCTCTCCAAGAATTACCTCACTCAAACCTCGAAATGACAGTATGAGCTAGGGACTGATGTGTCCCTCATTTTAAAGATCAAGGAAACTGGGGTGCAGAGACGTTAAGTAACTTGCCTGAGGCCACACAGCTAGAACCAAGAGACACTCAGGCTTTCAGCGCTATGGTTACCCCCCTGCCCCCAACCCCAACCCTTACCCTTTGGGATCTGCTCATACATACAACTCACACTTTGCTAAACATTTAAGAGTTTTTGTTTTTCCATAACGTCTTCAACTTCTTATTGAAGAATAACTGACTTGAAATGCATGTATCCTAACTGTAAGAACGCATTTATTTCCACAAAGTGAAAGCACTCATGTAAACATGTAAGTATCCACACCAGAAAATGGAAGATGGTGGTCCCCCAGGCACCCCCTGGGTCTTCTGTTCACTACATTCCCGCTCCCTGCCGGACTAGCCTGACTTCCAACAGCAGAGATTAGTTTTGCCCAGTTTTATACTCATGCAAACTGAATCATGCAACATGTATTCTTTTGACTTTGGCCTGTTTTGCTCAATATTATATTTATAAGATTCATGCATATTATTGCTTGTGATTGTAGATTATTTATTCTCATACTGCACGGGATCTCGTTTATCATTTATCTATCTACTGTTGATGGGCATTTGGGTCATTTTCATGAACGGTGCTGCTAGGAACGTTCATGCCTTTTTTTTGGATGTGGGCCATTTTTAAAAGTCTTTAGAATTTGTTACAATGTTGGTTTTGTTTTATGTATTGATATTTTTGCTGGGAGGCATGTGGGATCTTAGCTCCCAACCAGGGATAGAACCCGCACCCCTTGCATTAGAAGGAGGAGTCTTAACCACTGGGCCACCAGGGAAGCTCGTGGCTCACGCCTTTGGGTGGACATATATATGCATTTCTGTCATGTATACACCTAGGAATAGGGTGTAGGATGGGCATATATTCAGTGTCAGTAGATAGTGCTAAACATTTTGCCAAAGTTTTTTTCAGGATGCCCTGTGGTGGTGGTGATGGTGGGGAATGAGATCGGGGGTTGGATATTTTGCAAATGATTTCCCTTTCGGACCACTGAGTGGAAATGAAATGTGACATTTGGACCTAGTGGCAGGCAGGGTCTCATCAAGGCATGCCAGGGGCTTATTTATGGGGTTTTGTTAAGCATCCCACCTTTCTTTAATTTCTGCAGGATATCCTCTTCCTGTAAAGTTGGCTGAAAGGGCAAACCATGCAGGACTCGTGATGGGGCTGTTAGAGCTGAAAGGCGGAGTATCAGTGGGGCTGACGGTGACACTGTTCTTGGGCGGGTGTGAGTCAGGCATGGAGCTCCTCTCACCCTCTGAGTCCACAGAGCTAATGTGATGGAGTGACTTCTCTGCTCATGGCCAAACATCGACTAAGCTCCCTCTGCATGCCCTCCCTTGAGGTGGACATCAGGGACACGGTGGTATACGAGGTCAGCTGGATTCCTATCCTCTCTGACCTTACCTTCTTCTGGGGGAGTGCAGGCACAAACACGGACCCAAACCAACTGACACAAATATTTTCAGAGCATGATGATAAGAAAGTGAAAAAAATAAATAAAACAAGGAGATGAGAAAGCAAGAAACCAGAAAGAGGGGTGGCATTGGAGACAGCACAGGAAAAGACACCAGGCATCAGCTTAGAAATACCCTAATATTTAGAAACACCTCAGTATTTACAAACACTGAGCAGGGCCAGCTTCATGGGTATGCAGATCTGTGCCCTTGCTGTGATGCTCTGCTCTTCCTGTCCTGAAAGTTTTAATTTTTTTTTTTTTTTTGATCAAGCCTCATGACATGTGGGATCTTAGGTCCCCAACCAGGGATCAAACCCTTGCTCCTTACATTGGAAGCTTGGAGTCTTAACCCCTGTACTGTACTGCCAGGGAAGTCCTCCCAGATTAATAATTTTTGAATAAGGAGCCTGAGTTTTCATTTTGTCCTGGACCCTGTGGGGATCATGTAGCTGGTCCTCCCAGGTTGTTGGGGTGAGGGACAAAGAAACTGCATGTAAAACACTCCAAGGGCTGAGCCTGGAGGACCCTTCAGTTTCTCCTCACTCCTCCCCTTTCCCCTCATTTCCTCTGAACTTACAAGTTCTGAACCTGGCACTGAGGCTTCGGGGAGAACAAATTCGGAACCAAATGGGGCAGTTGCTTTTGATGTAGGCTTTTCAGGGCTTAGAAATCCTGCAGTCACTGTCCCTGGAGGCCCCGGGTGATTAATGATAAAGGGGCTTTCTCCATTGTGTAAGCCAGAAGGAAGGAAGGAAGAGCACTTGAAAAGCAGAGAGTGTCCAAGTGCTAGGCCCTTGGACTTCCAGGCCTCTGGGGAGGGAAGTGGAGCCCTTCAGCAGAGGACCTGTCCCGGGTAGCTCGGGGAGCCGGATGGGCTGGTGACCCGAGTCGGGTCATTGTGCTGTGACCCCAGGCCATCTCTGTTGTGCTTTGATAATCCAGCTATGGCCTCAAGTCCAGCTGAGGCTTGGAGAGTCGCTGCTGAGGATTTGAGACTCTGGCAGAATTCAGATCTTGGCCTGGTCCTCCAGAATGTTCCTAGTGTCCTGGAGACCCTCCGTCCCGGTCACACTGTCAGGGAGGGTCTGGGGCCCCTCAGGATCTGAGAGGAACCCCACCTCTGCTGTTATGAGCCCTTCCATCATTTCAAAAGAAAAAGAAATGCCAAGGTAAGTTTCCAGAAGATCGTGGTTTGCTAGAGATATTTGCTACCAACAAAAGAATTCGTTTGAGAAACACACACAGAATATCAGGCAGGGTGATCATGTGAGATGGGACTTTTATATTCTCACTCACATTTATATTTATAGTTAGTTAGCTAATCGATGGGGGAACAAACAGGATCATATGGATACACAGCTCAACTTAGCATCCCCCTGGGGGATGATTCTTAGGCAGGGTCTCTGTGGTTCCTCTGAGGGTCCCAGGGGCTGAGTCCCAGTGGTAACCTGCTCCCTGATGCACCTCTCATGGCTTGCCTCCCTTCCCTGCCTCACTTTGCCCCCCACCTTATTGTGCTTCTGGGATCAGCCCCTAAAAACTCCCTGCACCCCAGTTCGTTTCTCAGACTTTGCTTTTAAGCTCCAGATTAGGACAGTGCCTTAGCAACTCGGATCTAGCATGTGAGTCCCAGAACCCTTGAACATCCTCTAGATTATGGTTGCTTATTTATTTACTTATTTTCGGCTGCACTGGGTCTTTCTTGCTTTCACATGCACTTTCTCTAATTTAATGAGCAGGGCTATTCTTCATTGTGACACTCAGGCTTCTCACTGTGGTGACTTCTCTTGCTTCAGAGCACAGGCTCTAGGCACGCGGGCTTCAGAAGTTGCAGTGTGCAGGCTCAGGAGTTGTGGTACATGGATTTAGTTGCCCTGTGGCCTGTGGGATCTTCCAGGACCACGGGTCAAACTTGTGTCTCCTGCACAGACAGGCAGATTCTTATCCACTGTTCCACCAAGGAAGTCCATCCTCCAGATTCTAACTACATTTCAAGGTATTGACACCTTGTTCTGTGACCTTAGGTAAATTACTGTCAAGGGGCCCAGATATTTCACCCAAATATTAACTGAGATAGCATTAAGCTAATAATATCCATATCTCTACTTTTCCAGTGTGGTTATGGACACCAAGTGCCCTAATACCTCAGGAGTGGTGGTGATCCCCGAGTAGAGGGATTGGAGTGCTATCAGTTTTCTTTGTTCTTTTTCTTATTTTCCAATTTTTGTGCAAGTTACATGTAAATGTTTTGATATCTGAGAAAATCAATATGGGCAATTGGAAAATGAAGTTGAGTTCAGTTCAGTCTCTCAGTCGTGTCAAACTCTTTGCAACACCATGCCAGGCTTCCCTGTCCATTACCAACTCCCGGAGCTTGCTCAAACTCATGTCCATTGAGTCAGTGATGCCAACTTACCTTCTCATCCTCTGTAATCCCCTTCTCCTCCTACTTTCAACTTTTCCCAGCATTAGGGTCTTTTCCAATGAGTCAGTTCTTTGCCTCAGATGGCCAAAGTATTGGAGCTTCAGCTTTAGCACCAGTCTTTCCAATGAATATTCAGGACTGATTTCCTTTAGGATTCACTGGTTTGATCTCCTTGAAGTCCAAGGGACTCTCAAGAGTCTTCTCCCCTTATGGTCCAACTCTCCCATCCATGCATGACCCGTGGAAAAATCATAGCTTTGAATAGATGGACCTTTGTTGACAAAGTAATGTCTCTGCTTTTTAATATGTTGTCTAGGCTGGTCATTGATTTTCTTCCAAGGAGCAAGCATCTTTTAATTTCATGGCTGCAGTCACCATCTACAGGGATTCTGGAGCCCAAGAAAATAAAGTCTCTCACTCTTTCTATTTGCCATGAAGTGATGGGACTGGATGCCATGATCTTAGTTTTCTGAATGTTGAGTTTTAAGCCAGCTTTTTCACTCTCCTCTTTCACTTTCATCAAGAGGCTCTTTAGTTCCTTTTGGCTTTCTGCCACAAGAGTGGTGTCATCTGCATATCTGAGGTTATTGATATTTCCCCTGGCAATCTTGATTCTGGAAAATGAAGCGAGCTTCTGAAGACTAGAGAACATTAGGTAAGAGGAAAGAGGTTAGAGAGAGTGGAATTTGAGGTAAGCATCTGTCTTTTGGGGCTCTGGGTCCAGGAATTGATGACAAACATCAGCTTTTTTGAGGGCAGCATGGGAGCCCATGGTCTCAGCTGGGTCATGGAAGCCTGGGCTGGGGTCTAGAGTGGGAGACTCCTTTTCAGAGCCTTGAATGAGGGCGAAGGGGCTGATGCTGAACTTAGCATCTGAACTGGAGCAGGATGGTGGGACGACAGCAGGAGTGTGGGGAGAGGGGATGAGAAGGAGTTGGGGGGGGACCCAGCCCTGAAGGATGGATCAGGACAGAGGAGAGACCCTAAGGCAGATATTCACACCAAAGGACAGCTTGGATGCACTCGGATTTTTTCCTCACATGGTTTGTAAAAGAAGAAAGAGAAAGAAGCTGTAATATGCCCAGAACTCCAAGTGTCTCGAGCACCCCATTTCCTGATTTAAGCTAGCCCTCTGCTGGGCTTCCTGATCTGTGAGGATGGACATCTCTGTCTTAGTTACTGCCACAGACCTAGAGTATATAAAAACTAATATTATTCAACTGCGCTCTATGCTATGTTGCTTCAGTCGTGTCTGACTCTTTGCGACCCTATGGACTGTAGCCTGCCAGGCTCCTCTGTCCATGGGATTCTCCAGGCAAGAATACTGGAGTGGGTTGCCAAGCCCTCCACCAGAGGATCTTCCCTACTCAGGGACTGGACCTGGGTTTCTTGTGTCTCCTGCACTGGCAGATGGGGTCTTTACCAGTAGCGCCACCTGGGAAGCCCATGTTATTCAACTGGTTTTATCCAAAATATAAGCTGGGGGCTCTTTGTGACTTAGTCTTACCTCAGTGTGGGATTTAGAGAAACAGGGTCCAAAATAAAAAATACACGTGATTTAAAAACGATTTTAATTTTATTTGTGACTCATGGGACACTTCCATGTGGATTTAATTCATAGTCTAGAGCCACGCCTCCTGTGGTGACACCCCCCTCTTCCCCTCTTCTCTGGTCCTCACACATCCTGGGGCCGCTGCAGAGATGCCAGCTCTCCAGATGCCCCAAGTCTGTTCCTCGTCTGTAGTTTCTGTGGCGTTTCCTCTTCCTCCTTCCCACATGTCACGCTGCTGCATGACCTCACTGCCAGATGTCCCTGGGATGTCCGCTCTGGCCAAAAGAACATGCTAGAAGGGTTGGCGAACACATGAGCTCTTTGCTCAGAGTCCTTCCTCATTTTTCAGAGAGGGACTCATGCTGAGATCAGCGATCACGGGAACAGATGAAGGAGGACCTGGCTAACCGAAGCATCTGGGTTTGGATCCTGGATCCTCTTCTCATTCGCCATGTGACGTTATGCAAGTGATGAAGCCATTTGGAAAGTCAGCTTCCTTGTGAGCAAAATAAGGAAGTAACCTACTTACTTTAGAGAGTCATTAGGGTCAAATGAATTAACTTATTGAGATGTTCTTCCAGCACCTGACACAGAGTGAGCTCACTCCATCACCATCCTGAAATGTCTTTCACCAGCAGAGAGAAAAGAAAGGTTGGTCCTCTTCTGCCCCAGGAGAGAAGTGACTGAACTCAGCTTCCCTTGAACCCAGTTTCCCTGAACCTTCAACACTGGTGCCACCATCCTTCCCCTCCACCCCCATTCTGTTCTGCTTCTCCTCTTCCCCTCCCTCCTCTTCTGCTCCCCCTTCTCTCCCCTTCCTCCTTCCCTTCCCCTTTCTACCCCCCCCATTTCCTCCCCCTTCTTCTCATTGCATTATCATTCTACGGGCTCTGGGACCAGGCTGCCTGAATTAACATCTTGACTCTAGGACCTACTAGGATCCAGGTAAACTGCTTAGCTTCCATGCACCTTCTTCCAATGTAAAAAGGTTACTAAGAGTATATACCATATAGAATTGCTGTGAAGATTGAGAAAGCTCATACCATATGTAGAAGAGCTGAGAAGAAAGTTTTCTTACAGTAAGTGCCCAATGAGTGTTAATTATTCTGTTGTATGTAGAGTAACAGGCAGAATCTGAATTGGAAACCAGTTTTATCTGGCAGTGAAACTCTGTTTATAATAACGGTCCTGCCTCCTTCCTTCAGACTTAGCATGGGGCCACTTTTAGTTACAAAAATGCTCCCTCCCCGTATGCCCCAAGGAATGAAAAGTAGAATCTCAAAGAGATATTTGTAGACATATGCTCATAGCAGCCTTACTCCCATTGGCAAGAAGTACAAGCAACTCACGTGGCCGTTGACGGGTGAACGGATAAACAAATGTAAATGCTTATAGTGCAATATAATTCAGTCTTAAAAGGAAAGAAGTCCTGACATATAGTACAACATGAATAAACCTTGAAGATACTATGCTGACTGAAATAAGCCAGTCCCCCAAAGACAACTTACTGTATGATTCCACTTATACGAGGTACTTAGAGTAGTCAAAATCAGAGAGATGGCAGGTAAAGTGGTGATTCCGAGGACCTAGGGGAGGGAGAAATGAATAGTGAGTGTTGAATGGGTACAGACTTCCATTTTCCCAAGATGGAAGGAGTGCTGTGGATGGCTGGTGGGTATGGATGCCCAGCAGTGTGCATGGACCTCGTGATGCTGAACTGGACACTTAAACTGGTTATGATGGCACATTTTTTAATGAGTTATTTTTGGCTGCTCTGGGTCTTCATTGCTGCACATGTGCTTTCTCTAGTTGCACAGGCTCTGGGTGCAGAGGCTGCAGCAGATGCAGTACACTGGCTCCGTAGTTGTGCCACATGGGCTCAGCTGTCCCACAGCATGTGGGATCTTCACCCTCGGACCAGGAACTGAACCCTTGTCTCCTGCACTGGCAAGCAGATTCTTAACCTCTGGACCACCAGGGAAGTTCCATGATGGTAATTTTTTTTTGTTCTGTGTATTTTACTGCAAAAAAAAATCCGCAAAAAAACAAACAAAAAAATGAAACGCTGCCCCTCTTCTGCCCCCCAGGAAAGAGATGACAGGACTCAGTTTTCTCTGAGTCCTTTTGATGCTAATCTGGGAGCTGCGGTTGCCCCAGTCAGTGACTCCATCTCTTGCTTATGCGCTGAATCTGTGGTGTGATGACGTTAGTGGTGACCAAGAGCATTGAGCCCCCGGTATCCTGCTGAGAGTGGCCGTGCGTGGCCAAGACCCATCACTCCACCTTTGAGAAGGACCAGCGCTGTGAGAGGGTCAGCAGAGCCAGTGGCTCAGGCAGTCAGGAGGCTTTTTAAATTGATTCATTTTGAAGTTTGAGGGGAAGCACCTTATTATTATCTGTGTGTCGCTGAGGGAAAAGGGGGAAATGTGTGAGTTTTTGCTGTTGCTCCATTGCTTCATGTGAGTATCTGTGGCTATAGAGACCTGACTGTCTCCCCTCTTGTCACTAAGCTCCCAGGTCTCCTGGCCACATTCTCTTTAGGGTCCGGGCGGTGAGTGACCCTATTGTGTCAGCTGGAACACACTGCAATGACCTGTGGATAGTTTTTTTTTTTTTTCTTTTTCCAGTTAAACTGCTAATATCCACTGGGTCTTTTTAGCTAAAGTGTTGAGATCTCCTTCTGGGTTGGAAGGAGACTAGACCATCCATGGGAAGAAATTGCCTCCTTTGCAATAGGCTTGATTGGAATTCAGAGAAAGTGAAGGCAATTTGGGACTTGGAAAGAGAGAAAAGCGGTGGGCTAACCAGCAAATTGAGTTTTTTTTCCCCCCTCTCTCTCTTTTTTTGGTTTAATTTTTCTCCCTGTCTTTCTGGGGGTTTTGGTCCCATTTCTCTCTGCCAAGCTATTTCTACTTGCTACTTAAAATCCCAGTTCAAATCTCTAGCTCTCCAGGAACTGATTATTTCTTATTAAAGCGTTGTCTTTGCCTGGACTCCCCCAAAGGCAAGATTCTTGGGCAAAAGCTGGCATGCAGGTAGCTTATTTGGGAAAAACCCCAGGGAGCTAGGCTCCCAGGATGGAGCAGGGGTGAAGTGAGGAGGGTGAGAAAGCCACCACAAGAAAGCATCATGGACTGTGTCTCAGCGCTCTTGAGATTTTCTGTCACTGGCAAGGAGCTTGTTATGGTCTCAGGGCTGTCATGAGCCAGAGAAAGAGTGAGTGGGAAGGCAGGCTTGCCCACCCCAAGCACATGCCTTCCATCCTTCCCTTACTCTCCAGTCCAGAGACTCCCAACTTTGTGAAGCTCCATTAGGGACTCATCCTGTCTCCTTGTTCAGGGAGATTCTGGAGAGTGGGACATTTTAAAGTCTGGAAGGCATACAAGGTGCTAGAAATATTTTCATGTTCCTGGTCTGTGTGTTTCCAGCTGATCAGGAGGGAAGAGATCAGTGTCTAGAATCAGATAGACCTGGATTTGAATTCCAGCTCTGCCATGTCTAGACTGTATAAGTTTGGGCAAGTCACTTATCTCTCTAGATTGACTTTTCTTTCCTGAAAAATGGAGACCAAAATATTTGATTTATGTGGCTATGGTATTCATTTGGTTAGTGCTAAACTAACTGTTTTAATAAGAAGCCTTAATCTCAGTGGCTTAACACACAGAAGATTATTTCTCACTCAAGTGATGTCCTAAATGGTTGTTTCTGATTGGTGGGCAGCCCTTTTGCAAGTGATAGTCTTCTTAAATCTTTGGTCAAAGAGGCTTCTTCCATCTTTGGTTCTTTAACACATGGCTCCAAAGTTCCCATATTGTGTGTATCAAGTGGACAAGGAGAAGTAAGCATGGAGGTCATGTTTCTCCTGGACTGCTCTCAGCCAGAACTAATCATGGCAGAGACCAGGGACTCTTCCAATGGGCGACTCTAGCTTGAAGACCTCACGTTGGCCTGGCAGCAGCTTTCTTGGAGGTGTGGTGCAGTCTGAGACTTTTCGTACTTCTTCTTCCTCCTAACTTTATTCCCACAAGAGTCAGATCCTCATGTGTCTTGAAGGTTCTTCATGCTGTCTTCTGCTGCCCTCAGTGAAACCCTTGCATGTCTAATTCCATTATGATGTCTACTTCTCAGCCAACCTGAACTAATGCACATGCCTACTCTTAACTGCAAGGGAGTCTGGGAAATGTAGTTTATCTGTGTATCCAGGAGGGAAAGGAAGTAGGTCTAGTGAACAGTGAGCCAGTCTCTGGCATAGACATTATGAGAATTAAGATACCACGTAATAAGATACTTAGCTCTGTACCTGATACCGAGACAGGCAGCAAGTGGCTGCTCTTGTCACTGTTGCTGTTTGTACCCTGATATCAAGTCCCTGCAAACATGGTTTATCTCTTTCTCATCGCCACACTTGACCTGGCCCAGCACGTAGTCCGACACTCCCTCTGTTTCTTACAAATCAAAGTAGGGAAAGTCACAGACACATGTTCTGAAATGACGACGTTAGTAGAACATAAGCCACCTCTAAGAACATCTTTCTGGCAGCCCCAATTCACCCCTAACTTGGCTCACCCTCAGATGAGAGCATGATCCCATGGTGTGATACGACCAGTTTAGCCAATGATGGCCCTCCGGGAGAAGCCCAGGCATTTCAGAAGGAGCATCTTTGCCCACCCCCAGCCATTTCCCTCCATGATTGCTTCCAAGGGCCACCCTTGCTTTAAGAGTTCCATAAATGCTGATAATTGTTGCATTAAGCTTCAGTTTATTATTTTCTCTGGGTGCAGGTATGTGGATGATAGGAGGCTTCGCTGCATTTACATACAAATTGAAGATTTTTATTAATCAGTCCAGTACCAGAGATCCAACGGTAACAGTCCATCAGGCCCTTAAATACATTTGGTGACATTTTTACCATGCATTAGCATGGTAGGGCAAGGCGAATATAATGTCCCAATGATTGCTTTTCCATTGAAAGCACAAACGGTTTCATTTTTCCTGTCATCTCAAATAAGTGTTAAAGAGGGTTTGGAGGCTGTTGTGTCCGCGCCGTATGCTCGGGACTTACAAACACTGATGAGGGCATTAAATAACCATTAGCGTCTCGGCCTGGATCACAGGACCGTCCCTCCTCTTCAGAATTTATTCTTTGATTTAAAGTGAAGGCAATCTGTGGTTGCTTTCATAAAGTCCTGAGGCCCCTCCATTCTCCCTCCAACAAAATGCATTACAACAGTAATTTTATGACTGTTAAAATAACTGTCGTTAACAAGCACTTAATTAAAATGTACAATAAATAGCCGACTGCCGCCTTATCTGCTCTCCGGAGCGGCCGCGGCCCGAGACTGCAATGCCCAGGCCTGCTGTTGCCCAGCTTGTTTGCAGATTAATTGCTTTTCGAGCTGGCAGGAGCTGCCTCTTCAGCAGCCAGATCGTAAATGACCAGATAGGGACTTTATCAATCAGGCGAGTGTGCCTGTGACCGCCGGCGGACAGGCAGGAAGGCTGGGGGGCGGGCGGAGGGCAAACCTTGGGTTGGGTAGGTGGCCTTCCTGGCTGGGGGTGGAGTGGGCAGCCATGGAGGTGGCAGAGTCTGGGCGATAGCAAAAACCTGGGTGAAGGGGTCCCCTGGCGGCTTAGCCTCCTCCAACATTCAATTGGATAGCTCTGGCATAAAAACAGTTGTGATCATCATAATAATAATCATAGCTAGCACTTACTTGGGAAAAGCCAATGGCACCCCACTCCAGTGCTCTTGCCTGGCAAATCCCACGGATGCAGGAGCCTGGTAGGCTGCAGTCCATGGGGTCGCTTAAGAGTCTGGCATGACTGAGTGACTTCACTTTCACTTTTCACTTTCATGCATTGGAGAAGGCAATGGCACCCCAATCCAGTGTTCTTGCCTGGAGAATCCCAGGGACAGGGGAGCCTGGTGGGCTACTGTCTGTGGGGTCACACAGAGTCGAACATGACTGAAGTGACTTAGCAGTAGCAGCAGCACTTACTTGGGTCGAGAAGATCCCCTGGTAAAGGGATAGACTACTCACTTCAATATTCTTGGGGTTCCCTGGTGGTTCAGATGGTAAAGAATCCACCTGCAATGTGGGAGACCTGGGTTCAATCCCTGGGTTGGGAAGATCCTCTGGAGAAAGGCATGGCAACCCACTCCAGTATTATTGCCTGGAGAATCCTCATGGACAGAGGAGCCTGGTGGGCTACAGTCCGTGGGGTTGTAAAGAGTCGGGACATGATGAGCGACTAAGCACAGCATAACACTTACTTAGTACTGGTACTTTATTAATTATTATTTTTAATAGTCATTCATCTATTTGACTGTATCAGGTCTTAGTTGTAGCTCAGGGGATCCTCTATCTTTGTTGTGGCATGGGGGATCTAGTTCCCCACCAGGGATGGAATTTATGCTCCCCGCACTGGGAGCATGGAGTCTTAGCCACTGGACCACCGGGAAGACTCTGCTACTTTATTTTTATCTGCATATTTAATTCTCACAAGAATACTATGAGATTGTGATTCCTAAAATTCTCATTGACAGATAAGGAAACCAAGGCTCACAGAGGTTAAGAGACTCACCCAGGGTCACACAGTTCATAAGTAGCTCAGCTACAATTCAGAAGACCCAGGAAAGACTGCTTCATGGGAAGGGTGCTTAACCACTGCTGGGTTAAGCAGTGGTCTCTTAGTAGATGTGAATTTACTGTGTGCTGCCTGTCAAGTGCCCAGGACTGTGTTAAATTCTTTATATGCATCACTTTCTGGGAGTGTTTATTACTTTAATAAATACTTATTTATGAAGGGAGATCTGGGTTCGATCCCTAGGTTGGGAAGATCCCTGGAAGAGGGCATAGCATCCCACTCCAGTATTTTTGCCTGGAGAATCCCTAAGGACAGTGGGCTACAGTCCATGAGGTCGCAAAGAGTTGGACACAGCTGAGTCACTAGCACACACACGTGTGACTATGTATTAGGTTTAGTTGCTAGGGGCACCGTGATGAGCCTGGGGGATCTGATGTCTGCCCTTACACAGCACACAGGTGGTGGGAAAGACAGCTGTGGTGTAGACAGCAGGACCAAAGAGCAGAGTTCCTTTAAAAAAGATACATATGTGTATATGTGTGTGTGTATGAGTGTTAGTGGAGTCAAGGAATGCTTCCAGGAGCAAGTGACTTTGAAGCTGAGGCTTCAGTGGTGCAGGGACCAGCCAGGTTCTGGGCAGGGGAATGAGTGTTCCGGGCAGGGGTGACGGCATTGGTGAAGGCACGGAAAACGTAGAGCGTGCTGTCTGAGCAGTTCAGTATGGCTGGCTTTGGGGTGGCATGTATGAGCGACAAGGGGACGAGGCTCAGTACTTCTGCAGGTGCTAGGTCAGAAGGGACCTTGAGCCTGGAGGTACAGACAGGGCTCTGAATTTTGCTTTAGAAGGGCCCTGTCTGGAGAAGGGTAACTTTTATCTAAAGTCAGCCACTTTGTAGAGCAGGTATCATGATTCCCAGTTTTATAGCTAAGAAAGCAGAGGCATGTAGATGAAGGGGTAAGTGGCTTGCCCCAGCTCACCTGGCCAGAGATATCTGGGGCAGATCGTGGTGGGTAGGAGACCAGCATCCCACACAGATGCCCAGAGCTTGTCCCCCTCTGCTCAGCTGTCACAGCCCAGGCTGGGGGGCGGTCACTCCAGGTTTTGAAGCTGGTGTCTTAGAACCCTGAAACCACTGAGTCATGAAAGCAATTATCTTTCAAGTGTAGATGGTCTTCCTTTGGAAATCCGTTCTGCTAGCGTTCTTCCTCAGTCCCCACACAGGAAAGAAATATGGCTAAGTCTGGGAAGGATGGGTAGAAATGCTTTCCGCTGCAAATAGCAGGATAAAGTATAAGACCTTAAGGACTAGCTGAAACAATGTAGCCATCGAATCATATTCCACAATAAGAGGTCTGAAGGAGGGCAGATCTGGTTTGGGCCAGGAGTCTAACCATATCGTGGAGGACCCAGACTCTTTTATATTCCCTTCTGCTATTCTCAGCTTGCTAGCCTTTTACTCTTAGACTTTTGCAAAACCATCACAAAATGGCCACCACATTAAATGTAGAGGAAGGGAAAGGGCTGAAGCAGGAAGAGCCTTCCAGAAAGTTGGTGCACCCGTACCCTTCTGTGCCATTGGTCGGATCTAAGTCATGTGACCACCTCTAGCTGCAAGACATGCTGGGAGTGCAACTCCAGCCTGCAGTAATCAGTGGAGTCCTGGGCCCAGGGCCACCCTGAACAAAATCAGATCTTTCAGCTTGCAAGAGCGGGCAGGATGGATGGTGAAGGGAAGACCTCTGGCTGTGTCTGCCACAGTATTCAGCCATGACTGTGTGTCAGGAGTTAGACTAAGGGCTTTGCAGGAAGGCTGGGGAGACTGAGGCTCAGAGAAGTCCAGGACTGGTGGGTGGGGGGATGACTGTGGTTTGACTTAGATCTGTCTGTCTCCACGGTCTCTGCTCCCAACCTCCAGGCCTTAGTTTTGTGGCTACTGCAGCCATGGAGGGGTGGTGAAGGAGGCTGACCCCAATCCCTGGACACCTGCATACAGATAGCTCCAGTGCTCCATCTGAACCAAACATACCAGGCCCTCAGCCTGGAGTCTGACTCTTGATTTCCTTGCCCAAGGGCTGCCTTCATCCACCCCATCATCTCCTGACTGCTTGGCAGAGAGCATTTCTCTCTTAGTTTCCAGCAACGAGGTCATCTTGGGCAAAGCATAGACTCATTTTTAAAAGGTCAGTTTCATGATAATAAGGAAAAAGACGAATAGACAGCAATGGTAGAGTTTTTAAAAAATAAGATACGATTACTCTTTTGAAATGTTTGTGTGTATAAGGTCTTGGGGGACAGTGCATATAAGCCATCCCATGCTGGACAGGGAATTGGTAATAAAGTGGCTGTGGGCAGCTGAAGGATCAGACTGGGTACCTGGCTGCATCCTTCAGCCTGGAAATGCATGAGAATCCTACTAATGTGCAAGCTTTATTCATATGGACCCATCCCAGCCTTGTAAATCAATGGAGACCAGCCAAAGATGATCTGGAAGCCACTGCATACAGGGAAACTGCTGTTGGGGGCTGGGGTGCCCTGGAAAGAAACACTTTCAGTCTTGGCATCTTGGAAGATATTGAACTGAGGTCTCTACCTGACTGTTATTTAAATAAACACAAAAGATGAAGGTAAGCAGTCCAGGGAGGATACTGGAAACAGTCAGCAAACAGAAGAGCTCAGCTGGGAGGGAGCTGCTCGGTGTTTCTGTCAAATCCATTTGCATCAGAATCCTGCAAGGCAGAAAGACCCAAATGCAGAGTGAGTATGCACAGCCATTTGCCAGTGTGAAGGTCAGGGAAGGAGCAGGGCTGTTCCCCTCCCCTGGGGATGCGCAGAGGGCCCCACACTGCCTGGTGGCCAGTCTCTCCTCGGTGCATTCATTAAAGGGCCAGCTTGGTGGCCCCATGGCCAGAGTGGCTGCACCACTTATGAAGCAGGTATCAGGCACGCACTGTTCTGATTGACGTTGATGAACTGCTTAGGAGTCCTCTTACTGAGTGCAGGCTGTGTTTACAGAGCCTCCAAGCAGCCCCTCTGAGGATCGTCCCTGTTATAGTTCACAGCCTCTGGTTTGGTTTCTCCTGAAACTTGCCCATGGAGACCAGCAAGATGGGGTGGGAAGGACAGAGGTTTATCATTGGATCAAAAAGCCCTGGTGTGGGAGACTTGTGTCACTTCGGCTAAGTTACTGTCTGCATGAGCTATAGTTTCCTCTTTGGGAAAATGGGTATAATTTTTCTCAGCGTTGTTGGGAACAGTAGAGGGAATTGTGGTTACTTTCAGAGGAATGATTCTCTTCCCTTTGTCTACTGGTAGGTTAGATTCCAATTTTATTGTGTGCTTGCCAGGAGACTACAGATCTAGAAAATAAACCTAGGGACCACGGATGCATTGTTTGCCGACTGTGGGATGACTATCAGGGGTTTAGGCCCTGCAAGAAGGGGCACTGGGTGACACTGTGACATAGAGTTCCAGAGCATGAACTGTGTTGCCTTTCAATCCTATTTCTATAATAATTAAGTAAAAAAGAGAATCTCAGTTTGGTGCTAATATGCCCTTAACACTTTCCCAACTCTTTCCAATCTCCCTTTAAACAAAGACAGGTTATAGAGACAGAATACTGGTTGCCAGGAGCTGCGAGGAGGGGGAATGAGGAGTTACTATTTAATGCAGATGGAGTTTCAGTGAAACTGATGAAAGAAGCTCTAGAAATGAAGAGAGAATAGTGCTAATATGTACACAGGTGATGCCAGTGGTAAAGAGATGTTAGAGATGTGGGTCCGATCCTTGGGTCAGGAAGATCCCTGGAGGAGGGCGTGGCAACCCACTCCAGTATTCTTGCCTGGAGAATCCCATGGACAGAGGAGCCTTGGGGCTACAGTCCATGGGGCCACAAAGAGTCAGACATGCATGCACACAATACGTACACAATGTGGAGAGGACACAAAACTGCTGACATACCTGGACATGTAAAAATGGTAAATCTTACATTATGTGTATTTTACCATGATAATAACAACCAAAAACAAGAACAAAGACAGCAGGCTTCCGGCACAGAAGGGCTTCCCTGGTGGCTCAGAGGTTAAAACGTCTGCCTCCAGTGCGGGAGACCTGGGTTTGATTGCTAGGTCGGGAAGATCCCCTGGAGAAGGACATGGCAACCCACTCCAGTATTCTTGCCTGGAGAATCCCATGGACAGAGGAGCTTGGTAGGCTACAGTCCATGGGGTCACAAAGAGTCGGACACGACTGAGTGATTTCACTTTCACTTTCAGGCACAGAGGTTGTGGTAGGTAATAGCATCAAAGTGGCCTTGAACAGCATTAGTCTAAAATGTCACATTTGCTGTTAAAGTTGCCTTTTTATCGAGGACAAAGAATACTGGCTTTCCATTTCCAAATATCCACTGGATTCAAAGTTTTCTTTTGAAGTACATTTGACAAAGCTAGGAGAAATGGTAGGTAAGTAACGGCACACGCAGAGGGCAAAATCACAAATCTGGAGCAGGAATGGTTGAAGTTGGGGCATCAGTGTGTAGTTGCTTCAGTTGTGTCCGACTCTTTGTGATGCTATGGACCACAGTCTGCTGGGCTCCTCTCTCTCTAGGCGAGGATACTGGAGTGGGTTGCCATGCCTGGATGGATGGATCTTCCTGACCCAGGGATTGAACCTGAGTCTCTTATGTCTCCTGCATTGGCAGGCAATTTCTGTACCGCTAGTGCCACCTGGGAAGCTCGGGGTATCAGTCCTAAATTCAGTGCTGGACCCAAGGCCAGGAGTGGAACACAGGCTCCTGTGCACTCTCTCGTGCCCACACATCTCCTGATCCCCCTGAGTCTTTGTCTTGGGCTGTCTTGCCTTTCCACTGCCCTTGTAAGCTGAGAAGGGTATAGGGTAGACCTGAAGTAGCTGATGAGGCACCCTGGGTCTTTGCCTATGCATTGACTTCCCAGAGTTGGCACCTTTTGGGAGATCTCTGCCCCTCCCTCCTTCTGAATTTGCAGATTTTAGAAGCAGTTAGAGGGTCCACAGATGCTCAGCTAGCTGGGACTAAATTAATAAAGGTTCGATGGCTCAGCACCAGCCAGAATCTCACATCCAACCTAAATTCAACCCCAATACAACTTTCCTTCAGCTTCCACAAGCTTCTATGTGTTATTTTTCACATATGAGTGATTGTAAAATATGGATTCTTTCTTCGGTACCAGTGATGGGGGCCCTGACTGTGGGGGGCAGCAGGGGCTTGGGAGTCTAACTTGGCTGATGGTAGGATGCTGGGGAATCCTTCCGAGACTGGGTGGTGTCGAGACAAGACTCAGGGCTTCTGTCCGCACTAAGGAGGTTGAGCTAAGCATCAAAACAGTATCTCCAGGCTGGGATATCAGCGATCTCTGGGACTTGACTACGTTTTGAAAGTATTCATGAAGCAGAATTGGTAGGGCAAGGAGATTAGATTTCTGATTAGACAGAGGTTCAACCCTGCAAAGGGTGGTGGTGGAGTAGGACGTGGGTGCCCATCTTGCTGTTGGATACTGGGGGCTGCTGCTGTTTAGTTGCTAAGTCATTGTTTGATTCTTTGCGACCCCCATGGACTGTAGCCCGCCAGGCTTCTCTCTCTGTGGAATTCTCCAGGTAAGAATACTGGAGTGGGTTGCCATGTCCTTCTCTATGGGATCTTCCCGACCCTGGGATTGAACCCTTGTCTCCTGCATTGGCAGGCAGATTCTTTACCACTGCATCACTAGGCAAGACTTGGGTTTATCCTGGTTCTGCCAGATCTGCTCCACATTTGACCCAGACATTGGTGCCATCTCCCCACTTCCTCTCTCCAGGGAGCCACCACAGAGGCAATAGGACTTCAATTTCACCCTGGTCTCATGAAGGATCATGTTTTGGTGTTTTTCTCTGCCGTGAAGTTTTGTCTCTAATTTTAATGTTTGGATCATGTTCCGGTCAGATTGGAAAGATCTGTCTGTTCATCTGCAGAAAGGACATCCTATTCCCACTGAAATCTAAGTAACAAGTCCTGATGGTTTCCAAGAATCCTCCCCTTTCGTCCCTCCCTGCCGCATGGAACCCCTAAAGGTTGTCAAAGTAACAACCTCCCTTTCTCACAGGCCTGAAATTGCCTCCTTTCTCACAGGCCTGAGCCGCTTATGCCAGTCAGGAGAAGCTATGTTACAATGTCGTAACAAATAGCACCCCCTCAGGTCACATGTCACTGGTTTAAGCAAAGTGTATGACTCATTCATGGGGGCTTCTCAGGTGACGCAGTGGTAAAGAATCTGCCTGCTAGTGAAGGAGATGCAAGAGACACGGGTTTGACCTCTGGGTTGAGAAGATCTAGGGAGAAGGAAATGGCAACTCACCCTAGTATTCTTGCCTGGGAAATCCCATGGACAGAGGAGCCATGGGCTGCAAAGAGTTGGACGTGAGTGAGTGACTGTGCATGCACGCATGCACACATCTGCCCACTCAGAGCCACCCACACACACACATTACACACTCACACTTCATGTCTGACAGGGGGCTAGAGGAAGGGGGACTCTCCTCCATGTGGCTTGTCACTCAGGGGCTCAGGCTGAGGGACGGGCCCAACTGATGCCACAGGCATCTTCGCATGAAGCTTCCGGTTCTCTCTCACCAGGGGAAGTGGTGTCTGGAGAGTTGAGCTTGCTTTCATCTCACTGGCCGTGAGTACTGATACTGTTGTTCAGTCGCTCAGCTGTGTCTGACTCTCAGCGACCCCATGGGCTGCAGCATGCCAGGCCTCCCTTTCCTTCACCATCTCCTGGAGTTTGCTCAAACTCACGTCCATTGAGTCAGGGATGCATCACCGACTCAAAGGACCCAATGCCTGGTGCTAGAGGTGGGGATTACCATTCTCCCCGTGTCCCACAGTGAAGAGGAGTAGGTCCTGGTGACGGTGATGTCTGTGCCCCACTGAAGCCCCTGGGCTTTGGGCCCTTTCTGCAAGACTCTCCTCAAAGCCCAAGTGCTTTCTTCCTGCTTGGGATCCCTTCCCAACCTCCACCCCTGTGCACCCCTCAGTAAAGTCCTTTATTAAAAAAAAAAAAATGGAGACAATTGCTTTAGAGTGTTGTGTTGGTTTCTACCATATTGCAAAATGAATTGTTCATAAGTATACATATGTCCCCTCCCTCCTGACTCTCCCTCACACCCCCAGCCTATCCCACCCCTCTCAGTCACTACAGAGCACCAACTCGACCTCCCTGTGCTATACAGCAACTTCCCACTAGCTAGCTATTTTGCATATGGTAATGTGTATATTTCAATGCTCCTCTCAATTTGTCCCACCCTCTCCTTCCCACATTGTGTCTCAGTGGAGCCCTTTTGGAAGAACTTGTCTTAGACCTTCTCCAGACCTGGTGTAGTGCAGTGGTGATAAGCACAGATTCTAGAGCCAGACTTCCTGGGTTTGAATCTGAGCCCAAGGAAATAGTCTAACATTCCTGACCCTCACTTTCTCAAATAGAGTCAAAAACAGTACCTATCTCTGAGGCTTATTGTCAGTGTTAAATTGTCCATGTGTGTAATATGCTTCAGGAAGTTGCCTGGCACACAGTAAGCTCTCTGTAAGCTCTGTTTTAGTTCTGTTACCTGTGGCACCAAATGCGTGTTATGAATCAGGCTACAAGATCCACAGGAACGTAAATTGCAGGCCAGCTTGGTGCTAGACTCGAGGTGTTGGGGTCAGCAAGGCATTGCCATCCAGCCAGGCTGCAGCTCTTCATGATTCTTCACTCTCTGCCAACTTTCTTGCACTTTACGGAATGAAAATCCATAACCATGACAGGGATGTTTTCTCATTCTCGTGTGCCTTCCAGACCCTAGTGGGGCCTGGGCCCAAAGCCAAGGGCAGAGCAGAAAGGAGCTTTGCCCCTCAAGAGTTTCTGACTCTTCTGAAGATGTCCCCACAGAGCAGCCTGGTTCCTAGAGCCGGGGAAGCAGGGATGGGCTTTGTATCCTTTCTCCGCCGCTAGCAGAGTGACTGTGGCCAAGTCAAGCTTCAGTTTCTTAATCTGTAAAATAGGGACTGCATCTATCAATCAATGATATCATGCAACAGCATGCTTATGGTTACAGTATCAATCGATGTTATCATGTAACAACATGCTTACAATCAGGTCTGGTACAGAGTAAGTGCTCAAAAAGGCTCCTGCTATTTATTTATTGGCTGTGCTCGGTCTTCATTGCAGTGCCAGATCTCTCTAGTTGCAGCACGTGGGTTCTCTAGTTGCAGCACACTGGCTTTAGACCAGGCAAGCTCAGGAGTTGCGCTGTGGGGGCTTTTCTAGTTGCTTAGAGCAGACTTGTTCCCCGGTTTGTGAGACCTTAGTTCCCTGACTAGGGATTGAACTCATGTCCCCTGCATTGCAAAGTGGATTCTCTTTTTTCCTTGGAAGGCGGATTTTTAACCACTGGACCACCAGGGAAGTTCCCCCGCCCCTTACTCTTATTAGTACTGAGGAGAGTGTAGGGAACTGGGGAAGAGAAAGCCAGAGAATTTAACAGGGGTGGGTTTATGAAAGCGCTATAATCATTTGGGGAATTCAAACTATCCCAAGGACAAAGGGGCAGCCCTGGAGCTTTTAATCAAAGCATGACATCACTGGGTCTCCACTTTGAGAAGATTTCTCTGGCTTCCTTCTAGAGAGTGGATTAAAGGAAACAGGATAGGGCAGAAAAGCATCCAGAGAGTGTTCTGGATTAGGGTAATACCAGTGGAGGATATCCAGAGAAAAATAGATTTATAATATGTTAAGCAGACAGCATACTGTTACAAGCAGATTCTTACATAGCATTAACTATGCATCAGGGACTGTTCTAAGCATCTCACACTGTTTACTCATTTGATTGTCACAACCACTCTATGAGGTAGGTTCTTCTAGCATCATCACCATAACTTGGCCAGGTTCACACAGCTGGCTAGGAGTTGGAGATGGGATCTGAAATTAGGAGGTGTGGTTCCAATGTCACCCTCTTAAAACTGAGCATCAATTTGGTAATTGATAGGATATGGAGGAGTGTATCTGCTATCTATGACTCCAATGATGCTGCGTAACTAATGTACAAAACCCAGCCGCATAGACCAAGAACCATTCTGTGTGTGTGTGTGCTCCTGGGTCTCCAGGTTGATGGAGGAATGGTTCTGTGGCTCTGAGTTCACTGGAGGGCTCACTCACTGGTCTGGGTTTATTTGTAGGCCTGAAGGTGGCTTTGCTGGGAAGGACTTTCTCACAAGTCTGAGGTATCTGGTGGACTCAGTACTGTCCCATGTTTCATCCTCCAAGAAGGCATGTTCTCATGGAAGAGCAGAAGGGCTGGGAGGGATTTGAAACATGAGAAGAGTGGATCATTGCCAGGTAGCCACATGTCAGCTCCCAGCGAAGCCCTAATGCAAGGGATGGGGAAATGGATTCCACCTCTTAAAGGATCAAGAGCAGGGGGCCAGGGAAAGTCAGACACTTGGGCCATTTTGCTCAGAATTTTTGCTCAGGTGGCTAAGTGAACTTCAAACATTGCTGAGAGGAGCAGAAATAAGAGCAGTTTACAGGAGACGGTGAAAAGAAATCCACCCGATTTCTTCCATCCAGGGACCCTGTGGGAATCTATCTACTCTACAGAGATGGGGAAAGTGAAGTTGCTCAGTCCCTCAGTCCTGTCTGACTTTTGCGATCCCGCGGACTATAGCCTAGCAGGTTCCTCCGCCCATGGGATTTTCCAGGCAAAAATACTTGAGTGGGTTGCCATTTCCTTCTTCAGGAGATCTTCATGAATCAGGGATTGAACCTGGGTCCCCCGCATTGTAGGCAGACGCTTTACTGTCTGAGCCATCAGAG
The DNA here is from genome assembly GCA_917880005.1 of Nanger dama. Classification (NCBI taxonomy): domain Eukaryota; kingdom Metazoa; phylum Chordata; class Mammalia; order Artiodactyla; family Bovidae; genus Nanger; species Nanger dama. The sequence continues at coordinate 22,106,877 of CAKJTW010000012.1, forward strand.
AAGTCCAGAGATGGAGAATGGGATGCATATCTGTGGCTGGCTCTGGTGAGTGAGTCTGAGGGCTGGAGACGTCCAGTGATGGGAGTTTCTTCCTCCCTCTTCAAGAGTGGTTTATCAGCTGGGACGGATGATCGTAGCCAAGCAGCACCAAGGAGGGCGGGCTGTGTAACAGGCTCGCTCAGTGGACAATAAACTGGTTGGTGGTCAGACATCTTCCCTCCTTTCCTGACTACCCATCCCTGATCCTTTCTTTCCTCCCTGTGTGAGAGAGACATTGCTATGACTCACACTCTGCCCAGGATGGCTAAAAGGTCCCATTGACTTAAATCATCAGTTCTTCATAACCCTCCAAAGTTTACCTCCACTGAGGTATATTTTCCATTAAGTTGTGGTCTCCAGGTGAAGTCCAACTCTGCAACAAACATGTAGCCACAAGCCCCTTGCTGCTGGTTTATTATCTGTGCTGGGGTCCCTGAGGAATTCTGTTTTTCCCTCCCATGCCTCCTCCTCTCTGCCTTGAGGAGACCTGCCTGCTAATTTATCTTGGAACATTTGGGCTTCCATGCTTAATGAGTCTGTTTTCTGACTCTCTAAACAGATGAGCGAGTGTGAAAAAGAAGTCAACACAGAAACATAAGCTTCCATCAGAAGACCTTGAAACAAAGTGAATAGCTGCTAGCATCAGTGAAGCGAGAACATTCCCAGCATCATCTGCATGAGGACAATTCCACTTGCTGTCTTGGAGCCAGAAAACTAAGAACTGAGGCTGGGGTCATACAGAAATAAGAAGGTCATAGTTCCTCCAGTTATTGGCTGTGCAACCTCAGGGAGGGCTCACTGGTGGCTCAGTGGTAAAGAATCCACCTGCCAGTGCAGGAGACGTGGCTTTGATCCCTGGGTTGGGAAGATCCCCTGGAGGAGGGCATGGCAACCCATTCCAGTATTCCTGCCTGGAGAATCCCACGGACAGAGGAGCCTGGTGCACTACAGTCCATGGGGTTGAAAGAGTCAGACACGACTTAGTGATTGAACAACAACAACAAACCTCAGGGAAGTGACTGACTGCCACAGTTTCTCCATCTGTAAAATGGGAATGCATAATGGTGCTTGTCCCGTAGAACCACACTGCAGGTAACATGAGAAAATACATGTAAAACATTCAGAATCATGCCTCACATGTAGTCAGCTAATACAGTTTCCACTCAAATGGTTATCAGTCAAGCTGAAATGGCTCTGTGACCTTGGACAGGTTACCTACATTTTTCATGCCACAGTTTCTTCATCTGTAAATGAAGGGACAATCATCCCTTGTGTTATGAGGTAGTTTCAAAACTCATAATTGAAAATTATAAAAATTTAGGAAAATGCTTAGGGCGTTGGTTAGCACTTAAGCAGGTTTTCTTTTTTTGTTTGTTTGTTTTTATTTATTTTTATATTTTATTTTTTATTTTTAAAAATTTTTAAAATACTTTATTCTACATTACAATACTGTATTTGTTCTGCCATACATTGACATGAATCAGCCACAGGTATCCACGATCTCCCAATGCCGAAGCCCCCTCCCACCTCCCACCCCACATCATCTCCCTGAATCATTGTATGCACCAGCCCCATGCATCCTGTATCCTGTATTGAACATAGACTGGTGCTTCATTCTTACAAGATAGTATACATGTTTCAGTGCCATTCTCCCAAATCATCCCACCCTCTCCCTCTCCCTCAGAGTCCAAAAGTCCGTTCTATACCCCTGAGTCTCTTTTGTTGTCTCACACAGAGGGTCATCATTACTCTCTTTCTAAATTCCATATATATGTGTCAGTATACTGTATTGGTGTTTTTCTTTCTGGCTTACTTCACTCTGTATAATCGGCTCCAGTTTCATCCATCTCATTAGAACTAAGTCGAATTTATTCTTTTTAAGGGCTGAGTAGTACTCCATTGTGTATATGTACCACGGCTTTCTTATCCATTCATCTGCTGATGGACATCTAGGTTGCTTCCATGTCCTGGCTATTATAAACAGTGCTGCAATGAACATTGGGGTTCATGTGTCTCTTTCAATTCTGGTTTCCTCGGGTGTGTATGCCCAGCAGTGGGACTGCTGGGTCATAAGGCAGTTCTATTTGCAATTTTTTAAGGAATCTCCACACTGTTTTCCATAGTGGCTGTACTAGTTTGCATTCCCACCAGCAGTGTAAGAGGGTTCCCTTTTCTCCACATCCTCTCCAGCATTTATTGCTTGTAGACTTTTGGATCGCAGCCATTCTGATTGGTGTGAAATGGTACCTCACTGTGGTCTTGATTTGCATTTCTCTGATAATGAGTGATGTTGAGCATCTTTTCATGTGTTTGTTAGCCATCTGTATGTCTTCTTTGGAGAAATGCCTATTTAGTTCTTTGGCCCATTTTTTTATTGGATCGTTTATTTTTCTGGAGTTGAGCTGCATAAGTTGCTTGTATATCTTTGAGATTAGTTGTTTGTCAGTTGTTTCATTTGCTATTGTTTTCTCCCATTCAGAAGGCTGTCTTTTCACCTTGCTTATAGTTTCCTTTGTTGTGCAGAAGCTTTTAGTTTTAATTAGATCCCATTTGTTTATTTTTGCTTTTATTTCCAGTATTCTGGGAGGTGGATCATAGAGGATCCTGCTGTGATTTATGTCGGAGAGTGTTTTGCCTATGTTCTCCTCTAGGAGTTTTATAGTTTCTGGTCTTACATTTAGATCTTTAATCCATTTTGAGTTTATTTTTGTGTACGGTGTTAGACAGAGGTCTAGTTTCATTCTTTTACAAGTGGTTGACCAGTTTTCCCAGCACCACCTGTTAAAGAGACTGTCTTTACTCCATTGTATATTCTTGCCTCCTTTGTCGAAGATAAGGTGTCTATAGGCGTGTGGGTTTATCTCAGGGCTTTCTGTTTTGTTCCATTGATCTATATTTCTGTCTTTGTGCCAGTACCGTACTGTCTTAATGACTGTGGCTTTGTAGTAGAGCCTGAAGTCAGGCAAGTTGATTCCTCCAGTTCAATTCTTCTTTCTCAAGATTGCTTTGGCTATTCGAGGTTTTTTGTATTTCCATACAAATCTTGAGATTATTTGATCTAGTTCTGTGAAAAATACTGCTGGTAGCTTGATAGGAATTGCATTGAATCTGTAGATTGCTTTGGGTAGTATACTCATTTTCACTATATTGACTCTTCCAACCCATGAGCATGGTATATTTCTCCATCTATTAGTGTCCTCTTTGATTTCTTTCATCAGTGTTTTATAGTTTTCGATATATAGGTCTTTAGTTTCTTTAGGTAGGTATATCCCTAAGTATTTTATTCTTTTCATTGCAATGGTGAATGAGATTGTTTCCTTGACTTCTTTTTCTACTTTCTCAGTATTAGTGTATAGGAATGCAAGGGATTTCTGAGTGTTGATTTTATATCCTGCAACTTTACTATATTCGTTGATTAGCTCTAGTAGTTTTCTGGTCGAGTCTTTAGGATTTTCTATGTAGAGGATCATGTCATCTGCAAACAATGAGAGTTTTACTTCTTCTTTTCCAATTTGGATTCCTTGTATTTCTTTTTCTGCTCTGATTTCTGTGGCCAAAACTTCCAGTACGATGTTGAAAAGTAGTGGTGAAAGTGGACACCCTTGTCTTGTTCCTGACTTTAGGGGAAATGGTTTCAATTTTTCACCACTGCGGATAATGTTAGCTGTGGGTTTGTCATATATAGCTTTTATTATGTTGAGGTATGTTCCTTCTATTCCTGCTTTCTGGAGCGTTTTTATCATAAATGGATGTTGAATTTTGTCAAAGGCTTTTTCTGCATCTATTGAGATAATCATATGATTTTTATTTTTCAGTTTGTTAATGTGATGAATTACATTGATTGATTTGCGGATATTGAAGAATGCTTGCATCCTTGGGATAAAGCCCACTTGGTCATGGTGTATGATCTTTTTAATGTGTTGCTAGATTCTGATTGCTAGGATTTTGTTAAGGATTTTTTGCATCTATGTTCATCAGTGATATTGGCCTGTAGTTTTCTTTTTTGTGGTGTCTTTGTCAGGTTTTGGTATTAGGGTGATCGTGGCCTCATAGAATAAGTTTGGAAGTTTACCTTCCTCTGCAATTTTCTGGAATAGCTTCAGTAAGATAGGTGTTAGCTCTTCTCGAAATTTTTGGTAGAATTCAGCTGTGAAGCCGTCTGGACCTGGGCTTTTGTTTGCTGGAAGATTTCTGATTACAGTTTCAATTTCCATGCTTGTGATGGGTCTGTTAAGGTTTTCTATTTCTTCCTGGTTCAGTTTTGGAAAGTTGTACTTTTCTAAAAATTTGTCCATTTCTTCCAAGTTGTCCATTTTATTGGCATATAATTGCTGATAGTAGTCTCTTATGATTCTTTGTATTTCTGAGTTGTCTGTTGTGATCTCTCCATTTTCATTTCTAATTTTATTGATTTGATTTTTTTCTCTTTGTTTCTTGATGAGTCTGGCTAATGGTTTGTCAATTTTATTTATCCTTTCAAAGAACCAGTTTTTGCTTTGTTGATTTTTGCTATGGTCTCTTTTGTTTCTTTTGCATTTATTTCTGCCCTAATTTTTAGGATTTCTTTCCTTCTACTAACTCTGGGGTTCTCTATTTCTTCCTTTTCTAGTTGCTTTAGGTGTAGAGTTAGGTTATTTATTTGACTTTTTCTTGTTTCTTGAGGTATGCCTGTATTGCTATGAACTTTCCTCTTAGCACTGCTTTTATAGTGTCCCATAGGTTCTGTGTAGTTGTGTTTTCATTTTCATTCATTTCAATGCATAATTTGATTTCTTTTTGATTTCTTCTATGATTTGTTGATTATTCAGAAGGGTGTTGTTCAGCCTCCAAATGTTGGAATTTTTAATAGCTTTTCTCCTGTAACTGAGATCTAACCTTAGTGCATTATGGTCAGAGAAGATGCTTTGAATAATTTCTGATTTTTTTGAATTTATCAAGGTTAGATTTATGACCCAGAATGTGATCTATCCTGGAAAAGGTTCCATGTGCACTTGAGTAAAAGGTGAAATTCATTGTTTTGGGATGAAATGTCCTATAGATATCAATTAGGTCTAACTGGTCTATTGTATTGTTTAAAGTTTGCATTTCTTTGTTAATTTTCTGTTTAGTTGATCTGTCCATAGGTGTGAGTGGGGTATTAAAGTCTCCCACTATTATTGTGTTTTTATTAATTTCCCCTTTCATGCTTGTTAGCATTTGTCTTACATATTGCGGTGCTCCTATGTTGGGTGCATATATATTTATAATTGTTATATCTTCTTCTTGGATTGATCCTTTAATCATTATGTAGTGGCCTTCTTTGTCTCTTTTCACAGCCTTTGTTTTAAAGTCTATTTTATCGGATATGAGTATTGCTACTCCTGCTTTCTTTTGGTCTTTATTTGCATGGAATATCTTTTTCCAGCCCTTCACTTTCAGTCTGTATGTGTCCGTTGTTTTGAGGTGGGTCTCTTGTAAGCAGCATATATAGGGATCTTGTTTTTGTATCCATTCAGCCAGTCTTTGCCTTTTGGTTGGGGCATTCAATCCATTTACATTTAAGGTAATTATTGATAAGTATGCTCCTGTTGCTATTTACTTTATTGTTTTGGGTTCAGGTTTATATGACCTTTTTGTGTTTCCTGTCTAAAGTCTATCCTTTAGTATTTGTTGGAGAGCTGGTTTGGTGGTGCTGAATTCTCTCAGTTTTTGCTTGTCTGTAAAGCTTTTGATTTCTCCTTCATATTTGAATGAGATTCTTGCTGTGTACAGTAGTCTTGGCTGAAGGTTATTATCTTTCATCACTTTAAGTATGTCTTGCCATTCCCTCCTGGCCTGAAGAGTTTCTATTGAAAGATCTGCAGTTATTCTTATGGGGATCCCCTTGTGTGTTATTTGTTGTTTTTCCTTGCTGCTTTTAATATTTATTTTTGTGTTTTGTCTTTGTTAGTTTGATTAGTATATGTCTTGGGGTGGTCCGCCTTGGGTTTATCCTGTTTGGCACTCTCTGGGTTTCTTGGACTTGGGTGATTATTTCCTTCCCCATTTTAGGAAGTTTTCAACTATTATGTCCTCAAGTATTTTCTCATGGTCTTTCTTTTTGTCTTCTTCTTCTGGGACTCCTATAATTCGAATGTTGGAGTGTTTCATATTGTCTTGGAGGTCTCTGAGGTTGTCCTCATTTCTTTTAATTCGTCTTTCTTTTTCCTCGCTGATTCATTTATTTCTACCATTTTATCTTCTGTTTCACTAATCCTATCTTCTGCCTCTGATATTCTACTATTTGTAGCCTCCAGAGTGTTTCTGATCTTATTTATTGCATTATTCATTATATGTTGACTCTTTTTATTTCTTCTAGGTCCTTGTTAAACCTTTCTTGCATCTTCTCAATCCTTGACCCCAGGCTATTTATCTGTGATTCCATTTTGATTTCAAGATTTTGGATCATTTTCATTATCAGTATTCGGAATTCTTTCTCAGGTAGATTCCCTATCTCTTCCTCTTTTGTTTGGTTTGGTAGGCGTGTCTCCTGTTCCTTTACCTGCTGGGTATTCCTCTGTCTCTTCATCCTGGTTATATTGCTGCGTTTGGGGTGATTTTTCTATATTCTGGGAATTTGTGGAATTCTGTTTATTATAGAGCTTCCTCTCTGTGTTTGGGGTTATATCAGTGGCTTGTCAAAGTTTCTTGATTAGAGAGGCTTGTGTTGAAGTTCTGGTGGGTGAAGTTGGATATCCTCTCTCTGGAGTGTTGTGAAGTGTCAAGTAATGGGTTATGGGACGTCAATGGTTTTGGAGTATTTTGAGCTGCCTGTGTATTGAAGCTCAGGGGCTTGTTCTTATGTTGCTGGAGAATTTGTGTGGTATGTCTTGCTCTGGAACTTGTTGGCCTTGGGCAGTGCTCAATTTCAGTATAGGTATGAAGGCGTTTGATGAGCTCTTATTGGATAATGTTCCCTGTATTCAGGAATTCTTTGATGATCTCAGGATTTGGACTTACGCTTCCTGATTCTGGTTTTCAGATTTATTTTTACAATAGCCTCATGATTTCTCCATCTATTCAGCATTAATGTTAAAACATCTGGGTTAATGATGATAGGTTTCTCCACTTTGAGGGTTGTCCCTAGAGGATCGCTGAGTTACTTGGAGGAGAGAAGAGGGAGGGGGTAGTTAGAGGTGAGTGGAATGGGATGAGGTGGAATCAAAAGAGGAAAAAGCAAGCTAGCCCGTAACCACTTTCTTGTGTGCGCTCCAAAGTCTGGACCTCTCAGAGGTGGTCACAGAGTTATACATGGAAGAGGAGAGGGAGAAAGTAGATAGAGGTGGACAGGAGGATAAAAGAGGGATATGCAAAGGAGGGATACAGATCCGGCCAGTGACCAGTTCCCTGAGAGTTCTCCACCTTCTGGAACACACAGAGATTCATAGAATTGGGTAGAGAAGAGGAGGGGGGAGGGAGGAGACAAAAGCCACCTGGTGGAGAAAAGAGAAATTCCAAAGGGGGAGAGAGTGGTCAAGCCAGTAGTCTCGCACTCATGTAAAATTTGGTACTGAAGATTAGGTTTTTAAAAGTACAAAATTGGCAACAAATACCAAAATGTTGAAATTAAAAATCTGGAGTGGAGATTGGATTTTCAAAGATAAAATATTAAAGATAAGAAGAAGAAGGAGAGACAAATTAAAAAAAAAAGCAAATTGAGGAAAAAATTAAAAAAATAGAATAAAAGACTCCAGAATTATTAAAAAAACAGCTCCCACCACCAATAGGACTATATACGGCATTTGCTTTAAAGATAGGTTTTTTTTTTGAAAAGTAATAATAGGTTATAAAAATAATAAATAGAAATATAGAAGACTTAAAATTTAAGCAAGTTTAGAAAAAAACTACAAAGAAAAGAAGAGAAAACATTTAAAAAGAAAAAAACAATTTTTTTAAAGAAAGAAAAAAATTCTTAAAAAAAAAATCACGCTTCCATATCATCCCCCCAAAATTGATCATAAAAGTAGTAAAGGTATATCTGGCGCTTTCTCTGTCGTTGTGGACTGTGTGGGGTTGCTACCAAGGCAGTTCCCTCTGTTTGACTTCCTCTGTTTGCTGGTCCCTTCCATGTCTGATTTCCGTCTTGACACAGGGAGGGTGGTCTCTGCACTGGGCTTGCCCTTCTCGCTCCTTGGGATAATCTTGTGGGGCCTGCCCTACGCTTCATGCACTTCCCCAGTCTATGCTGCTCAGGTTTGGCGCTCAGGACTGGCGGTCAGGAAGCCCTCCGAGACTTGGATTTGGTTGAACAGGGGCTTTGTTTCCTTCCCAGGTCCGAGTGGCTAGGGAGTTTGGCGCGCGCTATTGCGACTTCTGGGCTTCCGGGTCGCTCAATTTTCTGGGAGCTCTGCCGGGGCTCTTTCTCAGGCAGATGATGACTGTTCAGCCCCCCAGCAGTTTCAATAGCAAAGAAATCAGTTTGCAGTTTGGTAGGTAATGTCTCTCTTGAGCTGCGATTGCCCCCTTCCAGGACTTAAGGCTCTGGCTGCCTGTCGCCGGGAGGGGGATGGTCTGCAGCCGGCTGTTGCCGATCAGTCCTTTGTTCTGTGCTCGGGCCTGTAGGTGTCTTATGTTCGAGCGTTTCGCGTGTTAGCTATCCCACAGTCTGGTTTGCTAGACCAAGATAGCTCTTTCTAGCCACGCGCGGACCCGATTCTGGCCCCATTACGCCCGATTCTCGAGAAAAGCCCTGCAGCCTACGTCTCCCGCGCGGCCCTATTCTTAGAAAGCACTGTCGCGGCGCGCTCCTCCCTGCCCAACCCTGACTGCTGTCGGATGCAGGCGTTTGCGCTGCTTATCCGCTGGGGGTTATACTGTTAAATTCGTAATCTGTTGGTTTTAATTATTTATTTATTTATTCTTCCTTCCTGTTATGTTGCCCTCTGCGGTTTCAGGGCTCGCCTCATACACAGCTGTGAGAATGAGCCCCAATTTTAGGAAATCTCTCTTTTTAAGAGTCTCTTCCTGGGACAGGATTCCCTTCCCGGGACGGGATTCCCTTCCCGGGACGGGGCTTCCTCCCTACCTCCTTTGTCTCTATCTTCGTCGTATATATTAATTCCTACCTGGTTTTGAAGTCAATGATCTGTTTTGCTGGATGCTTGATGTCCTCTGCCAGCAGTCAGAAGTTGTTTTGTGGAACTTACTCAGCGTTGAAATGTTCTTTTGATGAAGTAGTGAGGGAGAAAGTGTTCTCCCCATCCTATTCCTCTGCCATCTTTTTTTGACTCTTAAGCAGGTTTTCAATAAAATTAGTTTCCTTCCTTTCACTGAGACTGGATCCAAACAAATGGTCAGTTAAAATAACAGTGTTGTTTCCTTAAGGAAAAACAAAATTATTGAAGCATAACAAATCTAAAGTATATATCTCTCTCTTTTTTTAGTTGTAATTATATTTATTATAGTGTTCTTTGAAATTAATTAATTTTTAATCAAAGAATAGTGGATTTAAGGTGAAAGTGAAAGTCACTCAGTCATGTCTGACATTTTGTGACCCCATGGACTATACACTCCGTTTAATTCTTCAGGCCAGAATACTGAAGTGGGTAACATTTCCCTTCTCCAGGGGATCTTCCCAACCCAGGGATCAAACCCAGGTCTCCCCGCATTGCAGGCAGATTCTTTACCAGCTGAGACACAGGGTAAATCCACAGTATTATATTAGTTTCAGGTGTACAGCATAGTGATTCAGTATTTTTGGATAATGGATAAATGGATAATTCTCCATTTAAAGTTATTACTAAATAATGGCTGTATTTCCCTTTGCTGTACAATATATCCTTATTTATTTATTTTAGTTTTTTTAATTTATAAAAGTTAAAAAAATAAAATTTATTTATTCCATTCTTTATTTAAAGCAATTTGCTTATTTATTTATTTGACTGCACTGAATCTTAGTTGCAACACTCAACAACTTCTGTTTTCCTTGCAGCCTGTGAGATCTTTAGTTTTAACTTGTAAACAGCTCTTAGTTGCAGCGTGTGAGATCTAGTTCCCTGACTGGGAATCGAACCCCAGCCCCTTGCACTGGGAGCATGGAGTCTTAGCCACTGGACCACCAGGGCATTCCCACTTATTTATTTATTTTATGCATAGTGGTTTGCATCCCTTAATCTTCCACTCCTTTCTTGTCCTCCTCCTTTCCCTCTCCTTACTGGTGACCACTAATCTGTTCCCTGTATCTGTGAGTCTGCTTCTGCTTTCTTACATATTTTCATTGGTTTATTTTTTAGATTTCACACATAAGTGATAACAGAGTATTTGTCTTTCTCTGACTTACTTCACTAAGCACAGTACTCTCTAGGTCCATCCTGAAGTTGTTGTTGTTCAGTTGCTAAGTTGTGTCGGACTCTTGGTGACCTCATGGACAGCAGAAAGCCAGCCTCTGTCCTCCACTGTCTCCTGGAGTTTGCTCAGGTTCATGCCTACCGAGTTTGTGATACTGTCTACCCGTCTCACCCTCTGTCACCTCTTTCTCCTCCTGCCTTCAGTCTTTTTCAGCCTCAGAGTCTTTTCCAGTGAGTGGGCTCTTCTCATCAGGTGGCCAAAGTATTGGAGCTTCAACTTCAGCATCAGTCCTTCCAGTGAATATTCAGGATTGATTTCCTTTAGGATTGACTGGTTTGATCTCCTTGCAGTCCAAGGGGCTCTCAAGAGTCTTCTCCAGCACACACAAAATATATACCTCTTAAAGGTGAAATTCAATGAATTTTTGCAAATATATTCATGACGCAGATCAAGATAGAGAATATTTCCGGCACCTCTCAGGGGTCCAGTGTGCCTCTTTTCCATCAATGCTCTCGCCCTTAGAGACACCTGTTATCCTTACTTCTAATACTAGAGATTAGTTTTGCCTGTTCCTGAACTTCATATCAGTGAGATAATAAAGTATGTATTCTTTTGTGTCTGGCATTTTCAGTTCAAGAGGGTGTCTTCAGGTCCATCTGTGCTATCTGTGGATCTGTATGCATCTATCTGTGGACATCTATGTTATCGTACATGTCCACTGGTATGCACTTGTCATATCCAACTTTCAGTTGCTTATGAGTAAAGCTGCTGGGCACCTTCTCCTACTTGTCTTTTCATGGATACATGAACTTATTTTTGTTGGGTGGATATCCAGGAATGGAGCTGCTGAATCATAGCTAGGTGCACGTATACTTCAGAAGATCTCGCCAAACATTTCCAAAGTGAGCAGTTACTCACAGATTACTTTTTGACTTGTTAATAATCTTTTTAAGCGAAGGAACTAAGTTTAGAAGAGAGCTAATGCTGAATTTATTTCATTGAATTTTATTGAATTCCAATTTCCTCTTTCTTACACTACTTACAAGTCGCTAAGAACTGACAATCTTCCATAGAAACAGCTGTGATTATACCTAAATAAACTGCTGCAAAAGTACTCACTGTTTATACTGGAAATAAATGAAAATAATCTAAATGTCAATAGAGGAGTGATTAATAAATCATAATATTCCCATATTACACCATTGCAAAATAATATGAAAAAGTACTAGCCTGGAGATGTACTAATTTTAGTGAGGTTATAGAAGGCATATTGCAGAATATTATATAGAAGATGGATTATATATGTCTCTTATATGTCAGGAAATATTTTATGGTGGCCTTTTTGAAAATTGTCTTAAAATTATCTCTGCCTATCATCTATCCATCTAGCATCTGTCTCTCTCCATATATATTGCTCCTGTGAAAAGGCAATTCACAGAAGAGGAAATAGAAAAGGCCAGTAAATATATGAGAGATGCTCAATTTCATTGGAAACCATGAAGTTCAATGAAAATAACCATGAACTATCAGTTCACACCCAGTCAATTAGCAAAGGTCTGAATATGACAATATTGTGTCGGGGGTAGAGAATGTGGAGCAACACAAACTTTCATACACCAATGGCTATTGCAAAATCGTTCTCTGAAGTGAGTCTATTAATTAATATTAATGGCAGGAATACAAATTAGGGCAGCCATTTGCTGAGCCATTTGTGAATACTCAGTAAGGAGGAAGATACTTACATCCAGACATTCCAGCTAGCTCTATACTGAAGAAACTTATGCCCATGTAGTCAATACACAAGGAGATGGGTACAAAAATGTTCATTGCAGCATTGTTCACAAAGTGAAAAATCAGAAACCCCACCAGTATTTCTCTATGGGTGAGGTGAGGTGAAGTTGCTCAGTCGTGTCCGACTCTTTGCAACCCCATGGACTGTAACCTATTAGGCTTCTCTGTCCATGGGATTCTCCAGGCAAGAATACTGGAGTAGATTGCCATTTCCTTCTCCAGGGGATCTTCCCGACCCAGGGATTGAACCCGGCTCTCCCACATCGGAGGCAGATGCTTTAACCTCTGAGCCACCAGAGAACGTATAAATAAACTGTGGTAAAAGGATACAGTAAAATATGATACTGGGTTAAAAAGAATAAAGCAGTATTACAATGTAACTACATGGAGAATCTGCAAATAATGTAGGAGAATAACAAAGCTGCAGATGGCTTCTGTACTATGATTCTCTTTCTATAATGAGCAGCATTGAATAAAACTGTAATATGTTGTTTTATGACTAAAAATACATGAAGTGGAAGTATACCAAGGGTATCAAAATGATAATTTCCAGACAAAGGTTACCTCTGGAGAGGGAGGAAGGGAATGATATAAGGAAGAGACACAAGGACTTTCAATTTTGTCTGTAATGTTTTATTTCTTAAGATGGATGGTACGTTCTTGGATATTCATTACATTGATCTCTGAAATACTTAATATCAAAGCAAGATTTATCCATCCATCCATCTGGATGGTTCTATATCAAAATGTTAATGGTGGTTATGTCTGAGGAGTAAGATTATGGGGGAGAGTATATTTCATTTTCTACTTTATATATGTCTGTTGAATTTTTAAGTAGTATACATTGCTTGTAGAATCATTTTTAAAAGAAAGAAAAAGAGGAAATTGGTAACTTGTGCATGCTAGATGTGCTAATTTTCAGTTAAAGAAAGCATGTTTTTTTCCTGACTACCCAGGGTAGAAACGTGGGTGGATGCCCTACTAGAGTGGAGGTAATTCCTCCTGGAAGGGTCAGGGAGGTGGGCGGAAAGAGACTGTGATGCGGTGAGTGGGTGGGGTGGACTTGGGCTTTGAAGGAGCTCATACTCAGCAGGTAGACAGGAAGATGGGAGGGGTGGACTGCAGGTGGACTCCTCAGATCTTTTGCTCATTATCGCACAGCTTCGGGTCACAGCAGACCATTTTAGGACCTCCTGAAATGAAAACTCTTAAAAAGCAGAGACAGACCAATAAAATCCTTCTGGGTTATAGTCCGTTCACTTGGAGCCAAATGGATTGCTCGTTAATACCTTCCCCCGTTTGCCTTATGACCAATTAGCAGCTATTAAGACCCAACTCATCCTGGCATGAAGTTTTTCCCTAGCAGTGGCTGCCACTGCTGAGAGCCTGGGGACTCGGGGTGGATTTCCTGCTTCTCTCTCTGGTGTCCCAAAACTCACTCCCCAGGTTAAGCCTGGGGGGAGTGCTGCGTTCTGGGCGCCAGCACTGTCTGACCCCATCAGGGAACCCACAGGAAAGGCTTGGGCTGCTGTCTACCCAGACCTCCTGTCTGCTTCTTCCCCAGGCCCACTTGAGATGGTGCAGGCTCTCTGACCCATAGGCAGGCTGGCTGCCGCAGAACCTGCAGCTAGGACTCAGATGCTGCTGTTCTCCCCTCCCTCTCTCCGCCCCTCCCTTCCTCCCTCTCCCTCCTCCTTCCTTCTTTCCTTTCTTCCTCCCATCCTTCCTCCCTATCTCCTTCCCTCCCTCCCTCTCCCTTCCCTCTCCCCCTCCTCCCTCCCATCCCTCCTCCACCTTTCTTTATTTCGCCCTTCCTCCCTCTTCCTTCCTTCTCTCCCTCCCTTCCTCCCTGCACCCCCCTGCTTCTTTCTTTTACATTCTGATAAAACAAGCAAGCAATGGCTGTGCCTGTATATTGAGTGCTCTGTGTACCAGACGTCATGCTCAATGCAAGTGTATTTTCTCATGCATTCTTCACAATAACACCGTGAGAATAATCATTTCTGTTTGACAGTCAGGGCCGTGGAGACACACAGAAAGAGGTTAAGCGACTTGTTCGAGGTCCCATCATGGAAAAACTGGCAGAGCTGAGGATGAGAGTTAAAAGTCTGTGCTTTTCGCTGTGAATCCGAGAAAAGTATGTTTTAACGACCTCAAGTTTCTTGAAATGTCAAGATAAGAGCAAGTATAAAACACACACTCCCATCAAGGAGTTCTTGTCTTAATAAGACAGCAAGTGGAGAGGAAGTTTTATTCCTTCTGTGAGTGTTTATTGAGTACCTGCTGTGTACTGAGTGTTGTTCGAGGTGGTGAGGATTCTGCAGGGAATCAAACTGACATCTCTCTGTTTCTGGTGGAGTCTACATTCTAAGGGGATGATGGAGAATAATGAAATAAAGCTGTACAAAGAAGAAACTGAGTCAGAGCAGCCTATGAGAAACACAGAGAAATAAAATTGGGTGACATGATAGAGATGGAGATAGGGTGCGCCTGGGGAGGTCTCTTCAGAATCTTGGACGTTGAGATGAGGTGACTATGGCAAGACCCCGGAGGAACAGTATTACTCCTGTGAGAGGACCAGGAGGGACAGAGACTCGGCTTTTTGTTGTCCAGTCACTAAGTTGTGTCTGACTCTGCAACCCGACGGACTGCAGAACACCAGGTCAGCCCCTTCTATCCTCCCCTGTCTCCAGGAATTTGCTCAAACTCATGCCTATTGAGTCAGTGATGCTATCTAACCATCTCATCCTCGGCTGCTCCTATCTCCTTTTGCCTTCAATCTTTCCCAGAATCTGGGTTTTGTTTTGTTTTGTTTTTCCCAATGAGTTGGCTTTTTGCATCAGGTGGCCAAAGTACTGGAGCTTCAGCTTCAGCACCAGTCCTTCCAAAGAATATTCAGGGTTGATTTCCTTTAGGATTGACTGCTTTGATCTCCCTGCAGTCCGAGGGACTCTCAAGAGTCTTTTCCAGCACCACAGTCTGAAAGCATCAGCTCTTTGGTGCTCAGCCTTCTTTATGGTCCAGCTCTCGCATCTGTGCATGACTGCTGGAAAAACCGTAACTCTGACTCTATGGACCTTTGTCAGCAAAGTGATGTCTCTGCTTTTTAATACACTGTCTAGGGTTTGCCATAGCTTCCCTCCCAAGGAGAAAGCATTTCAGGTTTGAGAAACTAGAAGGTCGTTGTTGTTGCAGTGGAGTCAGGGGGAGAAGATTAATACCAGGTAAAGTTGAAAGAGAAGCAGGGGCTGGACTTATATGGCCTGGTGGCTCATCCTTGTGAGTTTGGGTTTTATTCCATTTGTAGTGGAAAGAAGTGAAAGGGTTTTAGGCAGGGGAATGACATGACTCTGATCTGACTTTTGCAAGATCCCTCTGGCTGATGTGTAGACAATAGCAATATATCACCTCAAGATCCCTGAAGCCTGTGTGGGACGATAAGCAGGCTACTAGGGGTGGGCCTAGAGAATGCACTGAGTAATCTAGGAAGGCTGCCAGGAAGAGAAGGGCTGTGGCCAGAGTTTGGAAACCGGTGCTCTTCTTGGAGGGACATGGACTGGCAGGAGCATGGAGGCAGTCTAGCCACTGAACCTTTGAGAATAAATGGACACCAAGTCAGGGCTGAAACACAGGGTATGGGTTTCAAGTTCCTTGAGCAGCCATCTGCTGTAGGTCCAATACTGGACACTTTGTGTCTCTTGTGGGGGCAGATATTTTTATCCTTTCCTGTGCAATAGATAGCTTTATCCTCATTTGTGCCAGACATTTTATTTGCAACAATCCAAAGAGGTAGGCATCGCCTCCTGATGGTGAAGGGTGGAGCTCTGGGGCCGGATGGTCTGGGCTCA
The DNA here is from genome assembly GCA_917880005.1 of Nanger dama. NCBI lineage: Eukaryota > Metazoa > Chordata > Mammalia > Artiodactyla > Bovidae > Nanger > Nanger dama. The sequence continues at coordinate 22,122,860 of CAKJTW010000012.1, forward strand.
AGTCCCAGTCCATCACATGTGGTATCTTGGGCCAGTTCATTAACTTCTGCAAGCCTCAGAGTTCTCATCTGTATTGTGTACCTGTCAGTAAGAATGCTTTTGGCTGCAAATAAGAGCAAACCCCGGGCTTCCCAGGTGACTCAGTGGGAAAGAATGTGCCTGTTAATGCAAGAGATGTCGGTTTGATCCCTGGATTGGGAAGATCCTCTGGAGGAGAAAACAGCAACCCACTCCAGTATTCTTGCCCGGAGAATCCCATGGACAGAGGAACCTGGTGGGCTACAATCTATAGGGTGGCAAAGAGTCAGACATGCCTGAGCAACTGAACACACATGTACAAGAGCAAACCTCAGCTTAAACAGTCAGGAGATTTATTCTCTCACATAACTGGAGATTTATTCTCTCACTTTGCTCTGCCATCTCCAGATTAACTTCTTCCTCTAGTGGAGGCGGAATGGTTGCAGCAGTTTCTGATATCACATCCAGATGTGACAATGTCCAGGGGAAGAGGAGGGGCTGTTTCTTCCTAGGGCAAGGAAACTTTTTCAGAAGACCTCATCTCCCCTTCGTGCCTCGTTGTCTGACATCAGGTCCCATGCTTATCCGTGATTCCATAGATAGCATGAGGGATGAGATGGCCAAACCTGGTCTAGATTCAACACCTTAGGGGTGACGTGGGGTGGACTGGGAGTTGCTGGGGTGGGGAGGGGAGGGTTTGGATGATGTCAAGTCAACCACTGAGACTACCATCAAAGAGTTGAGATCCACACTTAAGTGTTTGGAACAGGGTGTGACACAGAGTAGGTACTCAATCCATGCTTAGCCGTTCAGTCAAGTCCACCTCTTTGTGACCGCACGGACTGCAACCCACCAGGCTCCTCTGTCCATGGACTTCTCCAGGCAAGAATACTGGAGTGGGTTGCCAATTCCTGCTCTAGGGCATCTTCCTGACCCAGGGGTTGAATCTGCGTCGCCTGTGTCTCTTGCATTGCAGGTGGGATTCTTTACCCACTGAGCCATTGAGGTGCTCAATAAATCTTATTAATAGCTATGAGAGTGAACGAGGAAAAGGAAGAGGAGAAGTTGAAAAAGAAGATCTACCTCTCAGCATCCTCCACGGTGGCTGTAACATTAAAGCCAATGCTCTTTTGATTTCCTTGAGTAGCCTCTGTTCTGAGTTTCACGAAAAGGGGTGGAGAGCTAAGGCAGACTTGGCCTGCAGGATTCAGGACAGTTTGACACCCAAGATGTTTGGTTATCCGAGGGCAGAGTCTTGTTGTCCCCAGCCTCTGCCCAGCAACTTCCCCCCACCCCCACCCCAATTCTCATACAGACCAAGCTGTTCCTTAGGCCTTGTTGTCATTCTCAGAATCCCAGCACCCAGTACTGCATGGAATCCCTGAGACTCCTTGATCCCTCACCACCCAGGTCAAGATGTCTGTTCTCAGCACCCTGCTGAGCTGACTTGCTAAACCCTGAAGAATTTCTGGGCAATTCTGGGACAGCTTCCATGGAGTGAGGGAGTTTTCTGCTCTTCCAGGAGCAAAGCATGAGCTATGGGTCCTCGGACAAATTATATCATCTCTTGGAGCCTCAGTTTTCTTATCAGTAAAATGGGATAATAAATCTCATTTTTCCTAGGCTTGTTCTGAGGATGAAATAAAATCATGTGGGTGAAACACAGAGTCCAGCATGAAGTTTCTGTGATTCATTTATTTTCATGGAGGTGAAATTTACATAAGAAAATTATGTAAAATTTATACTTAAACTTCAGTGTCATGTAGTACACTGAAACATCACACATCCATCACCTCTGTTTAGTTCCAAAACATTTTTTTTACCACCTCATATCCATAAAGCAGTCACTCCTGAGTCCCCGCCCCTAGCCTGGTCCCTGACAACCACGGATATGCTTTTTGTCTCTAAGGATTTGCCTGTGCTGGATAGTTCATGGAAGTGTAATCAAACAGTATGTGACCTTTGGTGTCCGGTTGCTTTCACTTAGCATTTATCTATGTTGTAGAGATTTATCTCTCTTGCAGCATTTGTCAGCCCTTCACTCCTTATTGAGACTGAATAATATTCCACTTATCCACTACATTAAAAAAAATACTATTCATCCATCAGTGAACTTTTAGTTGATTTTTCATTTGTTGAATAATGCTCCTGTGGTCTTGTAGGTACCTGTGCTTGTGTGGATTCCCTCTTTTCAATTCTTTTTGTGCATTTACTTAAGAGTGGAATTTTTGGGTTATATGGTGATTCACTGCAGATGGTGATTGCAGCCATGAAATTAAAAGACGCTTACTCCTTGGAAGAAAAGTTATGACCAACCTAGACAGCATATTCAAAAGCAGAGACATTACTTTGCCGACTAAGGTCTGTCTAGTCAAGGCTATGGTTTTTCCTGTGGTCATGTATGGATGTGAGAGTTGGACTGTGAAGAAGGCTGAGTGCTGGAAGAATTGTTGCTTTTGAACTGTGGTGTTGGAGAAGACTCTTGGGAGTCCCTTGGACTGCAAGGAGATCCAACCAATCCATTCTGAAGGAGATCAGCCCTGGGATTTCTTTGGAAAAAATGATGCTAAAGCTGAAACTCCAGTACTTTGGCCACCTCATGCGAAGAGTTGACTCATTGGAAAAGACTCTGATGCTGGAAGGGATTGGGGGGCAGGAGGAGAAGGGGATGACAGAGGATGAGATGGCTGGATGGCATCATTGACTCGATGGATGTTAGTCTGAGTGAACTCCGGGAGTTGATGATGGACAGGGAGGCCTGGTGTGCTGCGATTCATGGGACTGCAAAGAGTCGGACATGACTGAGCGACTGAACTGAACTGATGATGATTCTATGTTTCGTTTAAGTTTCCACCAGCCATGTAGAGTGGTTCCAACTTCTCACCAACACATGTTAATTTTCCATTGTTTTGATTATAGCCATCCTAGTGGGTGTGAAGTGGTATCTTATAATTTACTTTTAAGCAGTGACGGGGAGGGAGATGGACTTAGGGGTCTGAGTGGTTCACATTCCTGAGAAATGGCTTTGTAATGCTCCTCAGCCATAACCAGGGCTGCCTGTTCTTGAGTGTGCTCTAGGCGTGCTCCCTGCAGAGATTATGACGGGCAGGTGTGCCTCTCCCCATCCATGGCTCCTCCCTCACCCCACCAGTGCTGGGGCCTCTGAGGTTGGTGGGAACTCCCCCACCTGAGTCTGTCCTCCCTGATTCCCGAGTTGGGGGAAGGGTAGACGCTAAAGGCAATGGCACCCCACTCCAGTATTCTTGCCTGGAAAATCCCATGGACAGAAGAGTCGGACACGACTGAGGCGACTTTATTTTCACTTTTCACTTTCATGCATTGGAGAAGGAAATGGCAACCCACTCCAGTGTTCTTGCCTGGAGAATCCCAGGGACAGGGGAGCCTGGTGGCTGCTGTCTGTAAGCCGCAGAGAGTTGGGGACGACTGAAGTGACTTAGCAGCAGCAGCAGCAGCAGCAGACTCCAGAGGTGCTTCTTTTTTTCTGGTTGAGCACTGGGTCTCCGTGGCTGTGCCCAGGCCTTTCTCTAGTTTGGGAGGGTGGGGGCTACTCTCGTTGCGGTGTGCAGGCCTCGCCCTTCGGTGACTTCTCTTGCTGTGGAGCACTCTGGGCGCTCTAAGCACACAGATTTTAGTAGCTGCAGCACGCGGGCTTGGTAGTCATGGCTTGCGGGCTCTAGAGTTTGGTCTCCGTAGCTGTGGTCCCCGGGGTTCGTTTCTCCATGGTCTGTGGGATCTTCCCAGACCTGGGATCGAACCCGTGTCCTCTGTATCAGCAGGCGGATTCTTGAGCACTGCATCACCGGGGAAGTACTAACGGTGCTTCTGGGAGAGAAAGTGCGATTGTCTCCTCGGGCTCCTGCATTTCCCGCGCCGTGTTGCTGCCCCCAAGATGGCAGGTGGGGTGGAGCGCTGGGCAGAGCTGCCAGGGTTTCAGGTGGAAAGTTCCCGGGTCTCCTGTCGGCCGCGACTGGTTTCTGGCCTTGGGGAGTGAAAGAGACCCAGGCCAGGCCTGGGACGGTGGGCCTCACTGCGGTCACCGTGACGGGGGCCTGCGTCTCTCCTGCCTCAGTCTCCCCTCAGAGCCCCCAGGGAGGCGGCCTCCTCCCTTCGGGCCTTTCCCTGTGTTTTTGTTCTCTGTCTGAGGCCCGAGCCCAGCCCCCCCCACCAGCACGGGCCTGAGTCCGTGCCCAGCTTTTGGTCCCTGGACTGCTGTCTGTAAAACGGAGGCACCTCGGTCGCCGTCACTGGCCTCCTCTCTGCTCTGGGTGGAGGCTGGTTGTGGATTTGGTGGCCCTCAGCCCCTTCGCCTCGGCTGTTGCTGCCAGGCCATTTGTGACCCGCAAGACCAGATCTAACTCAAACGGCTCCAAAGTGCCCAGGACGTCTCCTTGGGCTCTGAGCCGGGTGGATGCAAAGTGGTGGCCCAGGAGAGGAGGGTTTGGACACCACAGACCTGCAGCGCTTTGAAACCACGTCTCTGACCTTCTAGGTCCTTTGGACAAGGCAATGGCCATCAGATCCAGGTTTTCTGAAGCATACTGACGGGCACAAGCTCTAAGCCACCCCGTCATTCCTTTTCGTTGGGACACACCCCAGTCTGCCTACCCAGTTCAGCTCCTCCTTCATCTCCTTTATTTATTTATTTATTTTTGGTCCTGCCATATGGCATATGGGATCTTATTTCCCCCAACCGGGGACTGCATCCGAGTCCCCTGCATTGGAAGTGTGTGGAGTCTTAACCACTGGACTGCTAAGGAAGTCCATTCATCTCCTTTATTAATAATCCTCTCTATCCCCCTTGTCATTCCAAGCAAGGCTCAAACCCTTCTGTAGTCTGAACTCCCGTGGGAGGTGAAATGGATGAGGAAATGTGGGTAGGGGGCACCTGGGCCACACACCTTGTCTCCAGATGTCTGGGAACATCTCGACCCAGTTTCCTCCAGACCCCTCACTTGGATGAGAGTTCATGAGAGCTGGGCTACTCTCTGCACTCCTCTCCTGGGGGACAGGATCTATTAGAATGAGGTCCTCACATGCTTAGGTCGCAGACCTGCCTCATCTCTCTTTAGTCCCAGGTTATCTCTTTAAAAGCAACCATAACACCTCCCCCAACAACTTCATCAGTTTAAAAAAATATATATATATTTTTTGGTCATTACAAGAGTCATGTTTTCTGGGAGATGGACAAGCGGAAACAATAAAAAATTAAAACAGAGAAAAGTACCTATAATTCTGTCACCCACGTTAACCCTTTTCACATGATGGTAATGACAGCAAGAACCACCCCTTACTGAACATTTATTTGGTATCAGATATGCAGATGAATACTTCACATAGATCACATTATCTGACTGTCACAACAGCTCTATGAAGTACGGATTTTCTGCATTCTACAGACAAAGGTGCAGACTTAAAGAGAGGTTATATAACTTGCCCAAGGTCGCATAGCTCATAAGATGCAAACCCCAAACCTGTCTGTCTGCCTGCAAAGCACACCCATCTCTCAAACAGTAGTCAAGTAAATATATTTATAGAAAACATTTTAATGGAATTAACTGTAGCTATTTCTCTGTAACTTGCTTCTGCTCCTTCATTTAACAACAGGTAATTAATACCTTCCCTGGGTCACTGTGTTGTCTTTTGCAATATTATTTTAAGTGGCTGTTTAGTATCTCATTGTAAGCATGTTCCAAGGTTTGTTTAGCTAATCCCCTATTGTTGGGCATACAGGTTGTTTCTCAAGTTTTTGTTTTTATAAACAACACTGCAAAGAACAGCCCTGTGGTTTTTTTTTTTTTTTTTTTTTTTAAATTTGGCCACAGTTCACTGTAGGTTTCAGATAAATTCCCAGAGGGAGAGGTTGGGAGGGAGGGGGCATGGTTTTGTTTTTTAAATGTCTGTAACATCATTGGATCAATTACATATAATTTGTGAATACAAGTTGTGCCATTCACCGAGGGAAGGTTGACACCTTTCCTGACTTGCTGAGATTTGCACAACCTGGAATTAGATGGGTTGTAAACAAGCCTTCTAATAACCCTAGATTATCTGTGGCTATTGTCAGGTCATGTAGAAGTGGTAATTTATTAAGTAGAGTTTTCAAATGCGTCCAAGTACCCCCGGGTGGAGTTGAGCCTGGGAGGGGCTCAGGGAGGAAGAGGTGGAGCTGTGGTATTTGGGGGAGCTGGTAGGCAGCTGGTGGCCATTTGTCTTGCGGCTGGCTCACCACCCTTTCAGTCTGATGTCAAGCTGAAGAAACTGCCCGGGGAGGGAGCTGCCCCCAGCTGCTAGGGGGAAGAGATGGAGCGGCAAGGGTGGAGGCCATCCGGGCATGCGGAGGTTAACAAGTCCTGCCCTGTTCCTACAAGGCGGTGGGTGCCGTTTCAACATGGTTATTATGCTGCTTTAGCAGCCAAGAAACACCAGCTGGTGATGGTGAAATGCCACAAAAGAATTTCTTCAGGGAAGTTATTCACTAGCTAAACACTCACTCATTCCATAAAGACTGTGGAGAAGGGGAATTTTCTCAGTGTAGGAGGGACACCCTGCCTCCTGCCGTCCCCCTCCTCCCCCACCTCCCCTGTCCCTGTCCCTGTCCCCAAGACGCCCCTTACTGATCGGGTCACATTCTTTGGACATCACTTGCTTGATCACATTACTTGACTTCCAGGCCACCTGCTCCCTGAACAGAGTGGAGGAGAGGCTGCCGGGTGGGGACTTAATGGGTACACACATCAGTTTAGCTGGAAAAGAACCAGTTTGGACTTAACTCTGATTGTTCGGCTTCTCAGGTGGCTCAGCAGTAAAGAATCTGCCTGCCCATGCAGGAGATGCAAGAGACATGGGTTCAATCCCTGGGTCAGGAAGATCCCTGGGAGAAGGAAATGGAAACGCATTCCAGATTCTCGCCTGGAAAATCCTGTGGATAGAGGAGCCTGGTGGGCTACTGTCCATGGGGTCCCAAAGAGTCAGACATGATAGAGTGACCGAACACACACATGTACTGGTTGTTCCATGAGACGTATGGCCCAATTTTCTGGATGGACAGGACAGGGGGTGCAAGGAGATAGTCTCTGACCAGCGAGACTTTCCTTCAAATGGAGCCACAAACTTGAGCACTGGGAGGAGACTTTCTCAGGTAGAGGTCCCTATGGTAGATGACATCCTATGGACTTCGGTGGGTGAGGACTGAACCAACAGAAGCCTGGTGAGGAGTGGTGAAGTACGGTCCAGGAAGCAGGGCTGTTTCACCAACCCACAATTCTCCTAGGGCACTAAGCTTCTGGGTCTTTCTAGACCACATACGTTTCCCTTATCTACCCATCCCACCTGCTTCTCCAACCCAGCAGTGAACATTTAGTCCTTTTTCAACAGTCAATGTAGTAAGACTTCTTTCGTGGTTCAGTGGTTAAGACTCAGTGTTTCCAATGTAGAGGACATAGGTTCGATCCCTGGTCTGGGAACTAAGATCCCACATGCCTTGGCAAGGCCAAAAGATAAAAGAAGTCCATGTAGTATCTTTCCATTTATTGAGCAGTGAGTCCGCAACAGGGGCCATCTTAAACGCTTTGTATACATTGCTTATTTAATTCTTCCAACAGCCTTGTGATGTAGATACAGTTCTCTTCTCTCTATTAGAGGTGGAGAAATACAGGCTGGGAGTTTGTCATTTGGTCCAGGTCACCAGTCATAGAAATTGCTACTGAAATCCAGGTTTGTTTGCCCCCAAAGTTTAGTCTCTTGGCAGCAATGGGCTCACACGTCTCTCTGAGGGTTTTCCTCACTCAAGTCTCTCAGGACACCGTCGTGTCCTCAGGAAACCCTGAACACCATTCGAGAGCCTCCGTTGCGGTCATGTAACTGTTCTCTTTCTATGTCTCTCTACTCACCCTGCTGGAAGGGGCCAGGGATCGCGTGTACTTCATGTCCATAGCCCAGGGTCTGGCATGTGTAGATGTTTAATAAATATTTGAGGGAAGAAATGAGTCGTAAAATCATAATAACTCAGCTCAATGTCTGGGTATTTATAGGCTTTCTCCTCTGCAAGCTTCTTCTGGAATGTCCAGAGAATAGAGTAAATCCAAGACAGATAGAGTAATCCAGGGTAAATCCAAAATAGAGCAAAGCCAAGGGACACACAGATTCTCACAAGGGGCGAAGCTTTCTTACCTCTTTAAACAACTCTTTCTGACAAATGTGTTTTTCCTTCTGAACTTTCCATCTTTTTTCTTTTTTCCTTTAGCCATGGACTTTACTGTTTGAAGATGTGCACCTATTATTCCACACATAAATTTTAATTTCTTAAAAACTCTATGATCCACATCGCTAGGTGACTTCACGCTGTGCTGTGCTGTGCTTAGTCACTTCAGTCATGTCCAACTCTTTGCAACCCCACGGACTTCACTCTCCATTTTATGCCACATTTCCATCAAGAAGTGTTTCCCCAAACCACCATCTGCCTGCTTGTGTGTTGCTGTTCAGTTGCTAAGTCGTGTCTGACTCTTTGCAACCCATGGACTATAGCCCACCAGCCTCCTCTGTCCATGGGATTTTCCAGGCGAGAATGCTGGAGTGGGTTGCCATTTCCTTCTCCCAAGGATCTTCCTGATCCAGGGATCGAACTTGTGTCTCCTGCATTGCAGGGTGTCTCCTGTATCACAGATGGATTCTTTACCACTGAGCCACCAGGGGAAGCCCTTGTGGGGATGGGTCTTATTAACTGGCTTCCTGAAAAGCTGACCAGGCTGTGGACTCCCTGGTGTTTCTACCCCAGCTTTTGTGCATTAAAGAAAATTCTACCTGGTCACTTCTTTAACGACAGTGTGATTCACTTGAATAATTTTTAAAAAGAAATAACTGATGTTAAATCCCTGATGACTCTTCCATGCAGGTGTGCTGCCTCTGATGGGGGCAGAGGTTGTGACAAAATCACCTCCAGTGGCATTGGTGGCTGTCCCGTGTTCCTCTCCTTCTTCCTGAATGACACAGTCAGGCCAAGCTGGTGGGTGACGGTGCCTCTGAGGCCTCCACCCCCGTGTCCTTCACAAGGACATGCCTGGTGTCCACCATGGCTGCTCTGTCAGGCAGTGAACTCAGGGCAGAGGAGGGCGGAGGGACGCGCGCTGGCTGCCAGCAGCAGGCCCTGGCCAGTGGAGGGTCCGCAAGATGCTGAGGGCTTTAGCGCGAAGGACCAGACCTCTCCAGGAGGATTCACAGTCTGGGCTGATGCTGGAGGAGACAGGAAGTGTAGTAACTGTGGCAGCCACTGCTTCTCCAGTTAAATGTTTGTTTTCTGTGGCAGTCAGGGCTGGGGATGGGTTTTGCTTTGTTTCTGTTTTTTTGATGATTCACATATCATAAAATTCACCCCTTTAAACTATGCAACTTAGGGTTTTTTTTTTTCACTAAGTTGTGAAACTATCACTACTGTCTAATTCCAACAATTCCCAAAGAATTCTCATCGCCCCCAAAAGAAAACCCAAGCCTCTTAGCAGTCACTTTCTATTCTTTCCTCAGCCCAGCCTCTGTCGACCACGAATCTACTTTCTGTCTTGATCGATCCGTCCAACCTCGGCATTTCATTCATGTAAAATCCTACAACTTCTGTGTCTGGTTTCTTTTACTCTGCCCCGTGGTTTCAAGGTTCATCCACGTTGTAGCATGTATCCAGACTTCATGCCTTTCTATGACTGAATAAATATCTGTGGACATTTCGATTGTTTCCACTTCTTGGTCCTTAAAAATAATGTGGCTACTAACATTTGTGTAAAAGTTTCTGCATGACATATGTTTGCAATTCTCTTGTGTGAATTCCCTTCAGAGCGAAAGTTCTGGGTCAGAGGATAACTCTATGCTCAAGCTTCTAAGTGATTTCCAGACTGTTTCTGAAGTGACAGCACCATTTTACATTCCCACCAGCAATGTGTGAGGATTCCAGTTCCCTGGGTTTTATGTCCACCTTTTTGATTAGAGTCATCCTCGGGGATGTGGCTGTGCAGTGCTTAGTTGCTTAATCGTGTCTGCCTCTTTGTGGCTCCACGGACTGTAGCCCGTCAAGGTCCTCTATCCATAGGGATTCTCCAGTCAAGAATACTGGAGTGGGTTGCCAAGCCCTCCTCCAGGGGATCTTCCCAACCCAGGGACTGAACCCAGGTCTCCCGCATTGCAGGCTGATTCTTTACTGTCTGAGCCACCAGGAAAGTACCGAGGACGTGGAGGGGATATGCACTAGGCGATGCTTGTGATTAGGATGACCCAAGATGAGTGGGCTTCCCTGGTAGCTCAGTTGGTAAAGAATCTGCCTGCAATGCAGGAGACTCTGGTTTGATTCCTGGGTTGGGAAGATCCACTGGAAAAGGGATAGGCTACCCACTCCAATATTCTTGGGCGTCTCTTGTGGTTCCTTGTGATTCACCTGGTAAAGAATCCACCTGCAATGTGGGAGACCTCGGTTTGATCCCTGGGTTGGGAAGATCCCCTGGAGAAGGGAAACGCTACCCACTCCAGTATTTTCGCAAAGGGTCTGACACGACTAAGTGATTTTCACCTTTCACTTTCAAGATGAATGGAAGGGGGAAACTGAAGTACTGGGAGCATCTCAGGGTACATCCCTAGGAGGTGTGGGGACATGTCCCGTCGCAGATGAGGCAGGCAGCACGTGTGTTTACTTCTGGCTTGTAGCCCCAGCACCTAGAATGAAGTAGCTACCTAAAAGGCACTCAGCACTAAACTATGTGTTGAATATAGGAATGACTGAATTAAAGAATCAAAGCCCCAGTCACTGGGCACCCCGTGAGCGTGGAAGTACTAGAAGATGGGTGCATGCGTGCGTGTCAAGTCACTTCAATTGTGTGTGACGCTGTGCAATTCCATGGACTGTAGCCTGCCAGGCTTCTCTGTCCATGGAATTTTCCAGGCAAGAATATGGGAGTGGATTGCCATGCTCTCCTCTAGGGGAATCTTCCTGACTCAGGGATTGAACCTGCATCTCTGACGTCTCCTGCATTGCAGGCACATTCTTTACCACTAGCGCCACCTGGGAAGCCAAGGAAATGGGTATATGCTATATATTCCAGAAGAGAACTACTAGAATCTTGTCCTCAGTCTTTTTCAGTAATGGAGAAAGATGTAGCTTTAACCTTTCTTGTAAACAAGGCAAAGAGGTTAGTAAGGAACGGGTGGGGAGGAAGTGCAGCGTGCACTGCAGAAGCAGCCGGCTGTGAATTGTGGTTCAAAACAACCCCAAGGACAACATCCCCAGAGAGGCTTCGGCAACCACTGACCTGTTCCCCTGCTGTACCTGACTTCCCTAACTGGCCTTCCGTGGGAACGTTCAGCTCCAGATGTCTTCTCTGTTGTCTCCTTTGAGATCTTTCTTTGCAGAGGTAGCTGTGATTCTCTCATACTGTGGCAAAGGAGAGGACAACCACTTGACCACTGAGCCTCCTTCCAGCATGAGCTCACTGGCACTTCCTGGGGTGGTTATGTAGGTGCAGGAGGGGCAGCAGAGCCGAAAGCCTACAGATGCTGTGTTTCTTGAAGCTTGGCACTGAGGAGGGGTAGGGTGCTAAAGAGGCCACTTTCTGTGTGAACAGAAATGTTTCTGGCAGAACATTTAGTGCAATAATAATAGTAACAGCTCTAGTTACAGAATATTTTATATATGCCAGATTCTGCCCAGAGTAATTTATATAATCTGGTGATGGCTGTTGGTTGTTTTCCTAGAGTACACACTCCTTGCTTTCTCCTTATTCCTGTTGATTGAGGACCAGAGGATAAAGTGAGATAGGTACCTCATTCCTTTTCATTTGTCTTCCCAGCATCCCTTGTAGCTAGGATTGGTCGTGTGATCCAGTTCTGGCCAATAAGATGGAATAAGAAGTGCTGGGTGTTCTCTTAAAAAAAAATGTGGGAATGGAAGTCCTCTATACTGAAGGTTCTGCATTCAGGTCTTCTACACCCCCCGCCCCCCCACCCGGGACTATAAGAAGGGGAAAGAAAGCCAACTAGATTGCAGAGCCATTGAGCTAACCCTGAAGATGACTACTCCTGACGTCTTGTTATTCAAGAAAATATATTCTTTGTTGAAGTCACAGTAAATGAGATTTTCTGTTGTTTGATGCCAAAAACATAATAGGCACATCTATTTTATCTGATTAATCCTCATAATCACCCCAAGTATCATTATTTACTCATTACAAATGTGAGAATTCATGTTCAGAGAGGATAAGTTACTCGTCCAAGTTCACACAGCCAGAATAAATAGGTGAGTCAGAATCTGAATATAGGTCTGTCTCCAAGCCCCTCTTATTTTCATTGTTGCAAACCTCTGTCCACTCTGGCCTCAGACAAGGTGAACAATGGCCAGACAGAGTTTTGGCAGAAAGGGATCTTCTTCACCCCAAAAATGTGCCCTGGGTCTCCTGTGTTGCAGGTTTATTCTTCCCTCGTGGTATCAGTCTTTGGGCTCCTCCACGAAGCAGGCCCCTGACCATCTGGTGGGAATGGCCAGTATACAGGAAAGCACACAGAGCTTAGAATAAATAAGCTTAGGCTCAAATCCCAGCTTTGGCACTTATTAGCTGTGTGACTTTGGGTAGGTTCCCTGACCTCTGTGAGCCCTGATTCCTCATTTGTAAAGTGCATAAGAATTGACTTGGACAGAAAAATCAGGTCGAGCTATCTTGAGCCAATGAAGACCAATGAGTAGATCTGGCTCTAGTCTTGGGGGCAGAGGTGTTCTTAGAAAGAGAAAACATAGTCCCATATTTCCAAATCCCACTACCCAGTTTCATCACCCCCAGGTGGCTGCATTTCCTCCTCCACCCAGTGCACCATGAAAAATCATGCCTGTTTCCTGGGAATACTGCTTATGGCGCTACAACGAATGCCCGCATTTCTGATAGGTTGGCGTGGTCACATGACCATCCTGGGAGCCAGGGGATGGAGTTAGTTCCATCAGAACCTCTCTCTGAAAGAGGGATTGTTTGATCCCCATGGAAAGAGGAGGTCCTGTACCTAGAAGTAGTGAATAGATAAAGAAAAAAATCCAAGAGATGCCTCCTCACACACTTGAGACAGCAGTTTTGAGCATTCAATGAGATGGATATACCCGTGCGAGTACCCAGCATGTCACTGACTCTAGCAGACAGCTGGCAATGGAGTTAGCCTCTTCCCAGGACTTGCCACTGCCCTCCTTGAGGCCCTTGGCCTGTCCCTTTGTGTGAGTGGGCACATGTGGGGGGAACTAGCCCATTTCCACTATGCAGCCCCTCTCCACCACCCCAGCCTTTGTCCCTGCACCCAACGTGACAATCACCCTGTTGCTTGAGATGAGATTCTAATCCTATTATTCATTCATCAACCAGTGGACAAGAACAGCCCTGGATCGAACACGGCCAAGGAGCCTGGGAGAAGCCTCCACTGCTGTGAAACTAGGCTTAACTCAGGCACAATAGGTGTGTAATTTAAGGTTTTGTTGAGCTGAAATCCAATCACATACTTGACTGGTGGATCACAGAGACTCCCAGGCTAAAAGAATGAGATAATTCCACCTCACACAAACACTGGCATTCGGCTTTGACTTAATGACAAATGTGTGACCAACCTTACACTGTTTCACCCTCGCCCCCTCTCTCTGTCTCTTCTTTTTCTCAATGTATTTCTACCTCCTTCCCCTCTCCCCTCCATGTCGTCACCTCCTCTGTACCACTCAGAGATGGGATGGGACTCGGTAGAGTCCTAGAGCTAGAAACAAAGGTAAATAAGCATGAGGATGCTTAATGAATGGTGATCAGCTGATGGATGAACTCACACTTATTTTATTCACTTAACTGAATGATTACATGGAGGTGAGAGATGGCTTTTGGGGATGGGATCTAGTTCTTACTGGTCTTGGTTCTTCTCTGCCAGGAGTGGCTTTCAAATGAGAAAGGGTAGCAGACAAGATAGGTCCTACTCCTGAACTGTCCCCTTTATTCACTCAGCGCTTTTTGTCTAGTGAGTATTACTCAGTGTGGGGTGGGGAACTGTTGTAAGAAGAAACAGTGTATTTAGTTTTTGAGCCCTGTTAAGTGGTGGGATAGATATTTATATTATAATAGACAGTAATATAAATGTGTTCACTTAACTTTATGAGTTCCCTGAAATGTATTCACTCCACAAACACTGATTGAATGAGTACCACATGACCTGCACTCTGCTAGCACTGGGTGATGCTCTGGTGAAGAAACACATTAAACAAATAAGCAACAAATAGCAGGGAACTAGGAACAATGGAGAAGGCTACTTTGGAAGTGAAAGGGGGTGCAGTGATGGAGAATTAAATGAGAGGTGGTTGTTAGGGAAGACTTCTCAGAGGAAGGGACATTTGAGTTGAGAACTGTAAGATGAAAAAGTCATTTATTCTGAAATCTAGGGAAGAGATTTGGAGTTCATGGCCCGCGCTTAGATGGGAGATAGTAGGGTGAACCAGGGCATCCCTGGTAGCTTAGCTAGTAAAGAATCTGCCTACAATGCAGGAGAACTCGGTTTGATTCCTGGGTTGGGAAGATCCCCTGGAGAAGGGATAGGCTACCCACTCCAGTATTCTTGGGCTTCTCTGGTTGCTCCAATGGGAAAGAATCCACCTGCAATGTGGGAGACCTGGGTTCAATCCCTGGATTGGGAAGATCCCCTGGAGGAGGCGATGGCAACCCACTCTAGTACTCTTGCCTGGAGCATTCCATGGACAGAGGGGCCTGGTGGGCTACAGTCCATGGGGTCGCAAAGAACTGGACATGACTGAATGACTAAGCACAGCACAGCACAGGCTGAGCCAGAAGGCCTAGCTTCGAGCTCTGCCTGCCATTTATGTGTGCTGTATAGGGGAGCAAGTCATTTGCCTTTCTGAGTCTCTGCTTGCTTTCTTTTTTCCCCTACTGTGCTAGGTCTTGGTTACTGTGAGCAGGCTTTCTCTGGATGTGGTGGGCAGGGGCACTCTTCACTGTGGTGTGCAGGCTTCTCCATGTGGTGGCTTCTCTTGTTGCAGAGCACTGGCTCTAGGCACACAGGCCTCAGTTGTGGTGGTGCACAGGCTTAGCTGCTCCATGGCAAGTGGAATCCTCCTGGACCAGGGATCCAACCTGTGTTCTCTGCATTGGCAGGGCGAATCTCAAACACTGGACCACCAGGAAGTCCCAAGTCCCTGCTTTTTAACATGTTCTGTGAACTTCACCACGTCTCTGTGAGGCCCCATAGTGGCCACAGTGGGGTCAAGAATGAAAAGTCATTCTTTGCAGAATGTAACTGCAAGGAAAATGATTAGATTCATGTTTCTTCATTGAAAGGGTATGCTGGGTGTAAGGAGTGTTGTCTCCAGAAATGGAGGTGACCAGGGACCAGGCTGTGGAATGGGTTTCAATTAAATTTTCTTTCTTGGAATTTCTGTATGTCAGCTCTTGGCTTGCATTTTCCAGAGAAATAGTTTCTATTGGGAAAGAGCTGAACTGAGCTTTCCAATGAGATTCTGGAGTAGTTTAAGATGAACCTGACACTCATCATTCGTGCATTGGCCCAACAAGGGCTTGATTTTGTAGCCAACATTAATTTTACATCAACTGAGTGCCAGATACTCTGCCAAATACTTTGTTTATATCGTCTCATTTAATCTTTACCAAAGCCCTATTTTTAAGACAAGGAAGAGGTTATATGATTTATTGTAGGTTACACAATTACGACAGAGGCAGAGCTAAGATTTGAATAGTTCTCGTACTGTTAATTACTGTTGCGAACATTAGTAATAATAGCTTCCACTTATTAACTGCTCGCTATGTGTCATGACTATGTTGTTCTGAGAAGTCAGTTATTCTTCTAGATGTTGTCTCTCACATGGGTGCGCATGCTGAGTCATGTCTAACTCTTTGCAACCTCATAAATAATAGCCTGCCAGGCTCCTCTGTCCATGAAATTTTCCAGGCAAGAATACTGGAGTGGGTTACCATTTCCTATTCAGGGTTCTTCCTGCCCCAGGTATCAAAGCCAAGTCCCTTGCATCTCTTGCATTGGCAAGAAGATTCTTTACCACTCTGCCACCTGGGAAGCCCAGATGCTGTCCCTTAGTAGGTAATATTTCTTTTAGTTTGAGATGCTTTTAGGACCTTTTTGTCTTGGGTGTATTTTCATTAAGACATGTCTAGGCATGGAGGCTGGTTTATTTTATTTGCTTGGGATTTCTGAATCTAAGGATTTATAGACTATTTCTGTCCCCACAAATATCCACATGTTGGAATCTAATACCTGATGTGATGATATTTGGAGGTGGGGTCTTTAGAGGGGACCCCATGGATTGTAGCCCGCCAGGCTCCTCTGTCTGTGGAATTCTCCAGGCAAGAATACTGGGAATACGTAATGAATGGGATTAAAATCTCTATGAAGGAGATCCCAGAGAGATCTCTCACTGTCTCTACCATGAGAGGACACAGCAAGAAGACTACCAACTGTGAACTGGAAGTGAGCTCTTACCAGACACTCAGACTCTGTCAGCAACTTGATCTTGGACTTCCTAGCCTCCAGAACTGTGAGTAATAATTATTTGTTTATAAGGGGCTTTCCTGGTGGCTCAGATGGTCAAGAATCTGCTGCAATGCAGGAGACTTGGGTTTGATCCCTGGGTTGGGAAGATCCCCTGGAGAAGGAAATGGCAACCCACTCCAATATTCTTGCCTGAAGAGTTCCATGGACACAGGAGCCTGGCAGGCTACAGTTCATGGGGTCACAAAGAGTCAGACACGACTGAGCAGCTAACACTTCAGTGTACTGAGTTGATAGTGTTCTGTTACGGCAGCCTGAACAGAGTGAGGCATGAGGATCAGTGACTTTCCGCAATTATTTGAATATTGCCTCCCCTCTAAGTTTTTATCTTCTCTTTCTGGAATGTAGGCTAGAACTTTCCCTTTGATTTTTCCTACTTTTTATCCTCTCTTCCAAAATTTCCACCTCTATTTCTCTCTGTGCTACAGTCTAATTCCTTCAGACCTGTCATCCAGTTCACTAATTTTCCCTCAGCTGTGTCTAATTGATTTAAGTCACCCATTTCCTTTTAAAAACTGAAGGATAGCATATAGATAGAAGAGCAGAAATCATGGGTTTACAGCTTGGTGAGTTTTCACAAAGTGGATGTACATCATAACCACGACCCAGGTGAACAATCAGAACCTGACCGGCACCCCAGAAGCTCCCTCCTTCCCTTCCCATCACCATCCGCCTTCTTCCCCACAGAAACCATTCTTTGAGACCCACCACCAGAGACGGTTTTGGCTGTTTTCAACTTTCCCTAAATGGAATAATGCAGTATGTACCATTCAGGCTGCAGGACATTTTTGGTGTTTGTCAATGTAGCTGTATGTGTATTATCCGCTTCTAAAAGTTTTGTTTAGTTCTAAAACACACAGCATGCTTGGTTTTTTGTTCTTCTTCTGTTTGTTCACACATCTGCAGACTCTGTGAGGCTTGTTCTCATGGTGGTTTGCTTCCTTGTGATTTAGTTTGTGGTCGTGTTCTCTTGGCTTTTACCTGTGGGAATGTTTTCAGGCTGGGCCTTACTTAGAGCAAATTTCCATTTGCTTCTGCCAAGCTTCCTGATTAGTTACCAAACATGGGACTACTTTAAACAAAATAGTGGGCTTGGGGCTTTTTGTGCCAATATGTAGATACTGTTAATGGATTTGGATTCCAAACCCACATGAGGTTTATGGCTAAGAGCTTGCAGGGGAGACGGATAAAAGCCCCATGGGATGGTGGGTGGTTGTTGTTAACAACTTTATTGAGATATGGGGTGATATTTTTCATCCTAACTCACTCACTGAGGGATTCACCTTCCTGGGATCCCCATTCTTAGCAGCTGCCTTACTTAGGTCTTCAGCCTGGGCTTCACTACTCCCTACATCAGATATCCTTTATAACAGAGGCCTGAGTCTGCCAGGTGTTGGCGGCTACTCCTCGGGCAAGCAGTCGTTCAGGCTTACTCATCCCCTGCTTTGGAGCATTCTCATTATTTCTGGCCTCCAAGGATTTCAGTCACTTTTCCTGCTAGCTCAGTCATACATTTAAAAATGTAATCTTAAAAAATTTTTATCCAACACTTGTGTGTGTGTGTGTGTGAATGTGTATTATGTTGCAAGAAGGTTTCTGTGCCAGGATGCTGGACCAGGTAAGCAAGTTCTTTATGTGGAGTATCTCTTTTAGACTTAAGAACACCACCTTGAGATAAGTCATCAAAAGTATTCCCATTTTACAGATGAGGAAACTGAGACTCAGAGAAAATAAATAACAAGTCCAATGTTGCTCAACTAGTACATGGCAGAGACAAGATTCAAACCCAGGTCCATGTGACTCTATTTCTCTATAACAACTACACTTGCTGAAGTCAGTGATGACTTAGGGTTTACTCTGGGTCTCTCCCCCAGGAGAGCAATCCTTTCATTAAGAGGAGATGGCCTATTGCCAAGGGTGATACCCTCAGTGCCAATCCACTGCCAAGCTTTGGCTCCAGCATCCGGGAGGAACACACAATTAAACATTCAAGCTTCTTTGGGAGGGGGATGGCCACACAGCAAAGTGACATTTGCTGATTTGAGCATCTTCAGATATTATAAATGTTCCAGTTCAGACATAGAAAGTTTCCCAGGGAGAAAAATTGGCTGATAGAACATTTCAGGCAATTAAGTTATTACAAAGAAAGGTTCTTTGAGGATAGCTTCAACATTAGGCTTCCAGAGTCATGCAGGGAACATTCTCAGGGTGGACCTCCTATCTTCTGAGAGTCTTAAGTTCATCTTTTCTCCAGCCTCATCTGGTCCGTGGGTCCCAGGGTACAGCCCCCTCTAGCCTCCTCCTAGCCTGGGATCTGGACTCCTGGGCTCCAGTCTTGATGGATAGGGGTAGTAGCAGTATCTGGGGCACCTTCATCTCTTCTGCATCTGTCTTGGCTGCTTCAGAAGAGCATGCCAGCCTTTTGGTCCTCTGAGCTGCTGCTTTTTCCTGCAAAGGGAGGTTGTTTGCATGTCAGTTAGAAATAAGCTTCAAAGGGTTGGAAGCATAGAAACAAATTCCTGTTGAGCATTTGCTGTGTGCCAAGCACTTGTCTCACAATAGTGAGCAGGCTTTATTTTATTTTGATACACTCTTTGTGCTTTTGACAGCCATCACCACCTACTTGTATTTTACATCCTTTCATTACTCTATTTAGTGAGTTACACGAGAAGGGCAATATAGCCTGGTGGGTCAGAGCACCTCTGGAGTCAGAGGTGACTCAGTTCAAGTCTCAGCTTTATTGTTTTCTTCATGTGTGACTGTGAGTCCATCTGGGTCTCAGTTTTCCCATCTGCAAAATGGGGCTAAGAATAGTAGCTACCTCAGATAACTGGAGTGCGGCAGCCACTGGGAGGTCACGTCTAGTCAGTTATCATACTTGCCAAAGGCTGAGTGTCTCATGGCTTGTAAGGGGGACAGTCCCCACAGTTGAAGCCCCAGGGGACACCCTCAACCAGTGAGGCATGGGAACTGGTGCAAATATCCCAGCTTCTTGGTCTATAGTGGGACCATCTTGTGATATCTTCTATATTGTCGCTCACAGGATGCCTAGCAAGGTTGAGCCCTGGTGGCCCACACTGGTAACTGTCCCATTAATACACTCTTTATACACTTTCCTCCCTTCACTTCCCCACCCCTCACAGTGCTTCCTGAGGTCACCTTCCAAATAAAGGTGGGCACCCCATCTTTCTCTGTAAGCTTTGTTCCCAAAGCACATCCCCTGGGAGATGCTCTGTGCTCAGTTGGAATTCTCTTGCTTGAGAATAACAGGTTCCTGGGCTGATTGGAGGAAAGGATGGGGTAGTGGATCACATCACTTATAGTTTTCATTTTTTATTGCTTTTTATTTTTACAAATGTGTTTTATTGTGGTAAAAGCCACATGATATAAAACATACTGTTTTAACCATATTTAACTGTACATTTCAGTGGCACTAAGTACATTCACTTTGCTGTGCAACTCTCACCATCATCCATCTCCCCAAATTTTCAAAACTCTGTCCCCATTAAATACTAACTCTCCGCCTCCCCTCCTCACTTCCTTATCCCTCTGCCCATCTACCAATGTACTTTCTGAATCTATGAACTTAACTATTCTAGGTACCTTGTGTAAGTGGAATCAAACAGTATTTGTCTGCACCTAATGTATATTGGAATGCATTTTTAAGATTAATTTAATACATGCCCTACAAGCAGATACGGCAACCCACTCCAATATTCTTGCCTGGAGAATCCCATAGCTTGGCGGGCTGCAGTCCAAAGGATCACACAGAGTTGGACATGAATGAAGTGACTTAGCATACACACACAAACAAATCACAACTTCCTTTTTCCCCTCTTGTGCTATACAGTAGGTTCTCATTCACTTACAGTTTTAAAATAGCAGGATCCTTGGTCTGGTGACATTCTCGTACATGCCATGATGAAACTGCCAGCTGAGGGGCACTGCGGTCTTGACCCACACATCCTCTTCTGTGAAAAGGGGGAAAGTTAACCTTTTTTCTGCTGAAACATGACAGCCTGCAAGATGCATGCCAGTGCCCCCAGATGGCAGGCTTTGGCAAGTGTGAGCATGAGGGGTGGGAGTCCCTTTGCTTCCCATCCACTCAGACATCTACATTAGGGAGTGTGACTCTATACTTTGCCTTGAAATAGACGAGGTGCCCTGAGCTCAGTGAGCTGTGGTCAGGACTTCCAGCTACTGGTCTGGGGCTGGGCAGCTGGGTCTGGGAGCAGAGTGACCTCTGTCATTTGCCACTAGCTAATTTTTACCACAACAATCCTGAGAAGTGGGTGTTCTCTCTCATCCCATTTTATGGAGGAGGAAGCTGAGGCTCCGAGAGGGGATGTGACTTGCTGCAGTGCACCCAGGTGGTACGTGGAGAGCTCTGATTTGAAGCCAGGATTGGTCTGATGGCAAAGGAGGAGATGGGAGTCATGGGGTGGGGCTTGCCTGACATGGGTGTACAGACGGGGCTTCCTGGTGGAAGCACCTCTGTATCCAGTTCCCTGGGAGAGGCAGTTGCAGAGGCAGGGGGTGGGCGTGTCTCAGGAGCGTGGGGGCAGTGATAGGCTGGGGATCTCAGAGAATGATGAGGCAGGAAAGCCAACAGAGGGGATCGTTATGCCCTCATTCTGAGAAGGTACTCCCTTCAAAGCTGGGAGAAGGGAAAGAAAGGCCGCTTCTGAAGGGCCTCACAGCCTGCAGGACTCTGTCCCCAGCTGTGTGAGGCTGTGTGAGAACCTGGGATTTACTGTGCTCCGGCCGAGCAAGGAGATGCTGTTGTGGGGAAAAGCACCAGATCTAATGGGCACCCCACCTCCTGCCATGTGAGGGTCATGCAGCGGGTCGGGGGAGCCTGAGAGAATCAATCACCCAGGACCCATCACTCCGGAACCTGGTTCCTGGGAGGCAGGTTTTGACAACTGAGTCTTCAATGTGGGCGGAGACAATGCTGCCCACTTCCTGTGAAACCGGAAATACATCAGAGGTGTGACATTTCACTGTGGACTCTTCATCTTCATCATTATCACCACCATCCAACTAAAGTTCTTTGAGCATCTGCTCTGCACCAGATGCCACTCTCTGCCTTTGTCATTTTATTTTTTAAATAACAATTTTATTTATTTATTTATTTAAAAAAATTTTTGGTTGTGCTGGGTCTTCACTGCTCTGTGGGTTTTTCTCTAGTTGTGGCGAGCAGGGGCTACTCTTCGTTGTGGTGCGGGGGCTTCTCATTGTGGTGGCTTCTCTCATTGCAGAGCATGGACTCTAGGGCGTGTGGGCTTCAGTAGTTGCGGCTCCTGGACTGCAGAGCACTGGCTCAATAGCTGTGGTGTATGGGCCCTGTTGCTCTGTGACGTGTGGATCTTCCTGGGTCAGGGATGGAACCCATGTGTCTTGCATTGGCAGGCGGATTTCTACACCACTGAGCCATCAGGGAAACCCCTATCATTTCATTTTAAAGCTTCTAATTTCCCAGTGAGGTTAGCTGGGACTGCTGGTGATTTAGCACCTAAGTGAGAAAAAAAGATGCTCTTTCCCAGGAGGTTGTGGTTCAGCCATATTCCTGGCTGTGAAGTGGATGGGGGCTGAATTTCAGCCCCCATTTGCCCCCTTCACTGGACATCTTTGCCCAGTTTGTAGACTGCCTACTGTAATGACCTGAATATTAGCTATTACAACCCCCATTTCACAGATGAAGAAACAAAATCTAAGGAGGGACTGGCCCAAGCGACACAGACAGTAATTGGATTCCAACCTGCCTGAGTCCCAAGGCACTGAGATTTGTATCACATCACAGTTCAGAACCACTCCATTTAATAAGAACTCTTGGGTGTGCTGGTAGGGAGAGAGCTGCCCTTTCATCTGTAGCAGTAGTTTAGTTACTAAGTCGTGTCTGAATCTTGTGACCCCACAGACTGTATTCTGTCAGGCTCCTCTGTCCGTGGAATTCTCCAGACAAGAATACTGGAGTGGGTTGCCATTTACTTCCTCAGGGGCTCTTCCCCACCCAGGAATCGAACCCCGGTCTCCTGCATCACAGGCAGATTCTTTACCAACTGAGCAACATTAAAACCTTGTAATTGCCAGACTTGTGTAAAAAAGAAGATAATTTGCTACAGTTTTAAAGTCATCAGTGGATGGGGGGGGGGAAAAAAAAAAAACAACCCAGACTTGTAAATACTCTTAGCTGCTCTCCAACTCTGTTGAATTTAACTGATGTTTTCAGTGTTGACTTCCCCAGCTATCAGCTTAACTATATAAATCCAGTTGACGTGTCTTTATTCAGATAAAACTCTAATACTGCAAGTGTAGCAAATTAGATGCAAATGCCCCTTTTTATTTTAAGTATACTTAAAGCTGCCTTTCCAATGCAAATTTCATAGGAAATCTCAACCAGCTAGGACAGACATCTTAGCTGTCAGCAGGCAAACGCTTTCATTTTGGTCTTAGGCAAGGGAGCTGCCTGCTTTTTTCTTTTTTGCCCCTGCAGACTGAGATAATTAAAACTACAGAGAAATAGTTTTAAATATACATGATACACACAGTTCCTTAAATTATGGGATAATGCATAAATTCACCCATTACCATATTTGATAGTGGGCTCAATGACCAAAGTTACGGGGTGGCAGTGGGGGGGTGGGTGATATAATTTTCCCTAACTACTTGCTTCTCTTGTCAATAAGCCTCACAGCTCCTATCACTTCACCTGGTGTCCTAAGGAGCGCTGGTAATGGTTCAAAACGAGGTGGTGAACACACTCATTAAAAAGCAACCGCTATGGGTTGTTTTTTTTTTTAAAGAAATAAAAATGTTAATGGTAACTTTTTTTCCTTTTTTTCCCCCAGCAGTTCTCAGTCTCTTTGGAATACATATCCATTTCGGCTTTGATTTGTTGAGCTCCCTGAATGAGTTTAGCCAAACAATGTGAATTTACTCAGATCTCTCTCAAATCCCACATCTCTTGTGGTTGATAAAGCTGACTTTAGCTAAGAAGGGCTGGATCAGTGTGATTTGAAATTCACATTGAAAATGATAAGGGCTTTGCTGGAAATAATAAGCACAGTCAAACGCTGTCAGGAGGAAACAGTCGGGCATGCAGAGAAATTTGGTAAGGCTGTGCCCCGCCCTCCCCACTTCTCTTTCCAGAATCAAGGTAGAGGTCAGAGGGGAAAGGTGAATGGGGCTTTGCTTAGATACACACTTAGCTCGGCAGATGATGGGGATGATAATTCCAAAGAGCTTAGGGCATTAGCTTATTCTTTATGATTGAAAAATGGCAGCCATCCCTTGATGGGTGATAGACACTCCGTGGGCATTGGGAGTGGTGGCGAGTTTTGCCAGCATAGTGCCTGACACGGGCTGGAAGGCAACACACACATTTTCTCTCTTTCTTCCTCCTCCTCCCCTTTCTATCTCTCTCCCTCCCTCTCTCCCTTCCTTCCTCTCTCCTCTGTTCCTTTCTGAGCACCTAATACATGCCTGGCCCTGGGTTACATGTTTTCGCATTTCCCTCCTCTCATTTCTTCCTAGCAACCCTAGGAGGCAGCACAATGATTATACCCATTTTACAGATGGTGTCTTCAAGATGTGACCTTGTGGCAGTCCAGTAAGACTCTGAGCTTCCACTGCAGGGAGCCTGGGTTTGATCCCTGGATCAGGGATCACTGGTCGGGGAAGTAAGATCCTGTGGGAGGTGGTGGTTTAGTCGCTAAGTTGTGTCCGATTCTTACGACCCCATGGATCCTCCAAGGTGCAGCCAAGAAAGAAGAAAATGTGACCTTGTGAGGCCATGGAGGACACCATGTCCTGGGATAGAGAACACATGCGTCCTGTGTGTCACAGCTGAACCTTCCTCCTCTTTCCAACTTCGGCTGCTAGGTTGAGAAGAACACCCTAAAGAAGTGATGCTTTGGAACCCGGTTGCCGAGACATTTTAAGATGTTCTGTTCCTGGAGCATGTTAACCAGTGAAAGTGACTGATGGGGAGGGGGTGGGGGTGGGGAGCAAGGGCAGAGGCCGGTGTTCTGGGGGCCAGAGTGGGTTTTTTTTTTTTTTTTTCCCCTCAGTGAGTGAGATCTGAGTAGATGGGAGGGCTTCTCAGACTTGGCACTATTGACATCTGTGGGCTGAGTGATTCTGTTGCCTGGGGCAGGGGGTGAGGGGTGAAGGGTGGGACTATACTAGACAGTCTGGGGTGTTCAGCATCCTCTCTGGTCCCTATGTCACAGATGTCAGTGGGGCCTTGCCCCTTGTTGTGACATTACCACACATCCTTTGAAAGTGGGGTATCGGGAATCGTCCCAGTAGAGAACCACTGGTATAGACTTGAATCGTTCAAAGCCCAGATTCCTCCTTTTCCTTGAAAGGCAGGTTGCATGTGGGTTCCATCCCCACCTCTCCTTTTCCCTTGTCTCTGAAGACCATGCTTTCACACGCCCTCCTCAGCAGCTGAGCAACCTTCCTTGGAAATAGATGGCTCAGAGGAGCTTTGCCACTGAAACCTTATTTCTAATTATAGTAATCGCTCCCCCTTGTCTGCACCATCAGGGCGCTGGGATCAGACCCTGGGCTGCTCTTCAATGCCTTGATCTATACAATTCCAGTTTGGCCTCGATGAATGACTTTTCTGACTGCTTCTGCTTTGCCTCTGTGTGTCTGTGCGTGGGTGTGCACGCACTCACATGTGTGTTGATGGGGGGCGGGGGGTGGGCACGGTGGCCAGGCTAGGGCGGGGTGGGGAATTCATCCTTCGAAGTCCTTGTCCCTGAGCTGCGTCTCAGACCAGGACGCTCCCTCTGCAGAATCCATTTCCACTTACCCAGCTCAGAGCTGACCTCCCCTCCCCTCCTCTCAGGGGTTGTCTCCCGTCTTCCTTTCTCAGCCTAGACCACCTCTTCTAATCCTGAGACTCAGTATGTCCTAACCCAAGCCACTAATAACCACTGATCACTGAAGGGCAGTTTAAATTCTATTTAGACTTTAAAAAAAAAAGAAAGAAAAGCAAACTTCAAAGGCTGTTTCTTGCAAGCCGAGCGGAAATCTAGTCCAGCCATTATCAACAGAAGCCGGATCGATATTTCAGCAGCATCCCCTGGCTGGGTTTTTGAGGAACTTTTATTATTATTGCGGTTAAGCTGTTCTCAAGTGGAGCATCATTTATAAAACAAACGGATCCCTTCCAAATAGGTTATTTTCCTGGTTAATGACCGATCGTCTGCCCTGGGGTCTGTCTGTGTGGAGATTCCAGATGGGAACAGGCACTACCAGCCCAATTATCTTTATTAAGTGTTTTCCTCCCCCTTTTTGAAAAATGAAATGGCAGCTAGCTCAAATATCTCCTCCTTCCCCTCACTCTCACCCCTGTGCCATTTCCTGCATTTGCCTCATTATGGACAAGTATGTCCTTTAAGACACGGAGAGTAATGAGGCGGTTTTATGAGACTAATACATTTTAAATTTTACCACTGGAGCTAGCATCTTTAATTGTACAATTATACATTCATTTAGCACACGCTCTTGCTCTCTTTCTTTCTTTTGCTTTAAAAGATAACAAACCACAGGTGACTAAAAGTGTGTGAAAAGGCAGAATTTATGTCATTCTTTAGGGTTCTAAATCATGCAAGAATAGAAATTATTTTTCTCCTGAATTTTCTGAAGCAAAATTATTTACTGCTGCAGAGAGAAGGGTTAAATTTTTTTTTTTAGTAGTACAGGAGAAGGTTAGATTATACACATGGAAAACTTCTATTTTTTTTGTCCGTCATTTCGACATAGAGTATAGCTAGAAAGCACTTTGAAAGTTAGATGTTCTGTGGTTCAGCAGCTGCAGCTGGTGAGAGAGAGAGAAAAGAGAGAGAAAGAGAGAGAGCAAACCCCATGTAGCCTGTCTTTAACAAAAGCCCCCTACATTCCCCACCTGACAGGACTTTATCGGCTAGTAATAAATAAGGCTGAATTATTGATGATGAGAACTGCTAATATTATTATGACCTCAATTAAGTGCTTTTTCAGACACATTAGTAACAAAGGGTCTCCCCTCTCTCAGTTGCTGTTTTTTCTCCCCAGGCCCCACTTTACATTAAAATCTAATTGATCAAACCTATTTGCCATTCGCACAAGAGCGATCACCATAATGGGTCATCTATCAGCACGAGCTCCTCATCAGGGTATTAACACCTTTTGTTGCTGGCCCCAGTTCTGCACTAGCAGAGAGGATCAGAAAGCCAGGGCCTCCGATCTGGAAGGATCGTGCGTGTGTGAGGTCTGGCTTGTGGTACCCTTTAATTGTCCTCTTTAACACCCTCGCAGAACACATAAGATGCTCTTGATTCAGAGGAAGTCCTGCCAGGCAGCCGTGGAGTAACAAGGTGGCACCCGCCTTATCAGAACAGAAGGTGCTGGGGGGCGGAGCTTCCCCACCTCCACTCCCCTGCTCAGGGTCTCCCCATCATTGGCTTCTCCTCTTGGCCTTCATCTGGACTACTTCAGGAAGTCCCTATGTCCTGTCTTTAAGGAGTCGGGAACTTGGGGGTGGACGTAAAGATGTGGCAAGTGTACAGGCAAACATTTCGCAAAATTGGTGCTGGGTTCAGATGGAGATAAGTCCCCACTGATGAGAGCCATTCCATGGCTTACTGGCCCATGGTCAGCCACGGAAGGTCGGTGGATGACCTGTGAGGCCCTGAAGTGAAAGTCGGTCAGTCCTGTCCTACTCTTTGCAACCCCATGAACCACAGCCTGCCAGGCCCCTCTGTCCATGGAATTTTCCAGGCAAGAATACTGAAATGGACTGCCATTTCCTTCTCCATGAGGATCTTCCCAACGCAGGGACTGAATCCAAGTCTCTTGCATTGCAGGCAAACTCTACCATCTAAGCCACCAGGGAAGAGAGTAAGCCCCTGAACTCCGTGCAAAGTTGTGTTTACAAGTATATTTCTGGGAGAGGGTTATGGTCTGACTCCTTGTGGCCCCATGGACTGTGGCCCGCCAGGCTTCTCTGTCCATGGGGATTCTCCAGGCAAGCATACTGGAGTGGTTGCCGTGACCTCCTCTAAGATAGCTTCCACTAGATTCCCAAATTTGTCCATGACCCCAAAGTGGGTTTGAAATGTCTTCTCAGGAGCTCCTTAGACGGGAGAGGTTTCCTATTAGTCTTGCCCTCACGCAGGGTCTTGGGTCTCTGGTTTTGGAGATACAGGGGAGCAGTGACATGACCTTTACTCTTGGTGTACTGTGTGATGGTGGGCTAAACTCAGTCTCTCCCTCTCTCTCTGTCTCTGAGCCTCTGTCTTCTCTGCTGATTTGGTTGGGAGAAAAAACTCCAGCCTCTTGTTTTTCATAATGATTGTGAGAATGGGCTTTCCAAATTAACCTCACCCATGCAGTGCCTCCCACTGGGTGTTGGAAGATACAAGGAAATAGGAAGTACCCTGTGTTAGCTGGGTTGCTGTTTTTTTTGAGAGGTGAGCGCTTCCACTCTGACATGACAGGAACTCTCTTCGGGCGACACGAGAAAGCCTGGAGCCAGATTCAAGGCCATTCGGCTCATACAGCTCCACCTGCCCACATGAAACTCACGTCATAATTTTTTTTTCCTGATTATAAATGAATACATTCAGAAATTAGTCAGAAGGGAATTCAAACCTCCTCCAAGCTAACATTTTGGCTTATCTCAATTTTAATTTTTTTCCTATGCAAATAACTGTAAGAAGAGTTCTATGAGGATTTTTTTCTTGATTTTGTTTTTCAAGAATTGGACTAGATACATGGCCTCTTAATTTTCTTATTTACTTGGCAATATATCATGAAAACATCTAATAAATATTATTCAGCATCATCATTCCCAGTGGAATAAATCTGCATAGTATTTAACTGAATGGATTTACCAAAAGCTATTTACCAATCCTCTCGCTAGATACTTAGATGTTTGTTTCCAACATCTAAATGTCTATCATAAATGTGTCTGTTATAAATAGTGCTGCAGTAAATGTCCTTCTCTGAAAGTTATTCACTTACTCAATTATGTTCTTAAGATACACTAATAAAAGTAGAATTTCTGAATTAACAGGTGTGTGTTAAATTAAAAATATTACAGTACAGATTAAGGTTTAGGACAGATCATCAATGCAAATTTTAAGGCGTCGTCACAGGGCACTTCTGTCTGGAGGTTGTCTTAGGTGAAGAGCCTTCGAAGGAAGGAAAGTTGAGATTCTTAAGGCTGATTTGGGGAGTTTTCTGTGAGTGTGAGTTTGGAGCAGCTAGGACGATTAAGCTTAGTTTTCCTGCTTGGTGGAGGCAGTGGTGGGGTCGAATCTTCGGGTTCTTTTAGAGGTATTTTTATCAAACACAGCCTCTGCTCCAAACAAGCCAGTTCTCTGTCAGTGAAGCAGTCGTGTGGGGCTGGCAGCTGTGAGGTGGCGTCCCAGCGCGGCCCCCTCAGCCCGAGCTCTGTCCTGACCCCCGCCGGGCCCCGTGCTAGGCGGCCAGGTAGGGGTCTGTGCACCGCTCCTCGGGAGAATGGGGGCTGAGCAGGGGCTGCAGGGTCATGAGGCATTTCACCAAGAAGCAGAGGACATCATTCTGCACTGCCTTGTGGCTTCTCAGCCTGTGTTGTCTTAATTCAAGTTGTCATTCATAGACCAGTAGCAAACTAAAATCAATAAGTGGTGAAAACGGGCTTTAAAGGCAAACTCAAGTCACAGGGAGGGGGAACACAGCATCTGTGGCCTCAGTGGGTTCTATTTTCCCTTCCGATGTAGGATGGCTGAATTTGGGACCTGTGTTGTTGTTGTTATTTTTAAAGGGAAGGAGAGAAAATGAGTGAATTTCCCTTTTAAAGATAAACAGGGTGCCCTTTGGACAAGACCTCAGGAGGGGGCAAGTCATCATTTGATTGGATCACAGAGAAAAATGAAAATGATGGTGTTTGGGGTGGGTCTATGTCTTATCCCGGGAATACTGCAGGTGAGTTTGAGATGGTTATCTTCTGACTCCTGTGCTACTCCCCTGCAAGTCTATGCCCCTCTCTGGGCCACAGTCTTCTCAACTGGAAAATGGAGTCAGGCGAGGTATGGCAATTTCTAGCCCTTTTCTGTGGTGAGAAGCCACAGCAGGTGTGCCAAGGGGTGCATCACAATGTAAAAGTCGGGGGCTACAGTCCCAATCTCTGCAAAAATTTCATCTGAAATTTAGAATTTCACAGCAGAGACAAAGTTTAGGGAGAAAAAAAGTCACTGGGAAAGAAGGTTTCCAAATTTCCTTCCACTTATCAGAGGCTACCGAGATCTTCTGCATGCCTACAAGTTACTACTGAAACCTCAGCTTGGACTGACCCTACCTTCGTCCCGTGACAAGCGTGGAACCTGCAGGAGTAGAGAGACTGCCGGGTGCAGGTGGGTGATGCACTCTGTTCTGTATAGCTGGAAACACTGACGGCCTCTGTCACTAACGGGGGATCTCAGCCTGGTTCCTCTCCATCTCTGAGTGTCATGGGCTTGGTTGTCAGAGATGGAAGAAGAGGAGGCATGTGTTGAACCAGGAATAATTCAGACCAGGAGACAACAGCAACAACATGGCAACATTGTTTTAGTGGCAACAGAACTCTGTCATCCAAGCTCAGTGACAAAGTGAGGCAATAGTTCCTTGGCTTCTTTTGAAGAAATCAGAGCTTCTGCAGATTGGCACCAAGAAGGTGGCCTGGGCAGGGGGAGTGGTGAAGGGAGGAACAGGATTTCAGCAAAACCATCCACCCCCAGCCAATGCTGCTCCCCAATGCCACTATAGGCAGGTCCCTAGCGCCCTCTTCCAGCGGCTCGGTCACCATGCACAATTAGAAATTCTGGGGTCTCCAAGGGCCACACAGATTTGCTCAGTGCAAATACAGAAAACCAATAAGGGTTTAAAAGGTGGAGGTGGAGGGAAATCATAGAAAAGAGAGGTGGCAGAAATAGAAATGTGAGGTTACCTCTACTTAGAATGTACAAAATAAGTCAACACATTGAGAAACCTTTCTAAGAAATTGAGCTCTAAAAACTTGACTGGAGCTAGGAGGGCTGATTTGACTTGGAGTTGGTTTTAGGATGCAAGAAGTTACTTATCCATCTGGGGAAACTGAGCCCTGGAGTTTTGACAAGTCTGGAAGGCCAGCTCAGGTCAGGCAGGGAGCATGTGTCAGTTACCTCCACATCCAGGGCTGTCATGCATACTTGATTGCTGAGAAGGGTGAACCAGGCAGTGCAGAGAAAAAGCCGTAGCATGCATGCACACTGGCTTTCTAGAAACCTAGTGTCTCAGGGTGATCCAGACACAACTCTGGTTCTGCTTTTTTTCAAGCTGTTCCTGCGTGTCTGCTGTGTGTGCTCAGTCGCCTCAGTTGTGTCTGACTCTTCGTGGCTCTGTGGACTGCAGCCCGGCAGGCTCCTCTGTCCATGGGATTTCTCAGGCAGGAATACTGGAGTGGGCTGCCATGCCCTCCTCCAGGGGATCTTCCTCACCCAGGGACGGAACCTGCATCTCGTGCACTGGCAGGTGGATTCTTTACCACTGAGCCACCAAGGGAGCCCCACAGGTCTGCTAGATCAGGTCTTATTAAAAGGAGTGCCTGTCACACACTCATGGTGATAGAGTCTAACACTTACTGAGCACTTGCCCTGGGCCACATATCCTTTGAAGTCGCTGACATATAGGAGTGGATTTAATCCCTTCAGTAACCCATTTCACAGATGAGGGCACTGAGGCTCAAAGAGGTGAAAACAGCAGAGCCAGGGTTTGGTGGACTCTGGGAGGTTAGAGGGTGGGTGTGCAAACATGAGACCATTTGTCTTTAAAGCCGCGGACTTCTGTGTATAAAGGAAGTAAGAGGGAAGCCTTTGACACTTGATTATGGCCATTTTCAGCCCCCCTTTCTGGGAGGACCTCAAGAAGCACACCGGAGAGCAGATTAGGCTCCTCTATTCATAGCTGAGACTTTACGCACACGGACCTGATTCAGTGCTCTGTGGCTGGGCTGCCTGGCAACTCCCAGGCTGCAAGGAAGACAAGGAAAGTTCTAGATGGCTGAGTTAATCTGCTGCAGGCTTTCTCACCTTTTTTAAAGAGAGAGGCCACGCCCCTCACAGGAGAGCGCAGCTCTGTGCATCCTCGGAGTCAGGGCCACGCCCCCTGAGACATCTCCCACCTGATCCGGCTGCTGGTGATGGAAAGACAAAGAGGACCCGCCCGGTGCCCTTCCGCTTCCCCGAGGCCAAGCCTTCACTCCCAACACGCGCCCGTGGAGAGAACCTGGCGGCTCTGCCGCACACATGGGCTGCCGGGCTCAGTTTCCAAGGTGGCCATGACGACGGCTGTTAGCCCATCGGGAAGGTGCAGCGCTCTTGCTGTGTAATCCTTAATTTTGTTGAGTTGTGGAGCCCTATTATTTTATGTGACAGTCTCTTCCTTTCCCCTACCGTGACGGAATGTTCTGTGGCGTATGTTATGATCTTTAATTAAAGGGAACTTAATTTGCTTTGGAGGCATCCTTTGTTCATTGGAGACACCCTAGGGTGTTTTAAAACCAGGTTTGGAATCGTTGCCATTGAAGCCTGGGGTCTACGCCGGCCTCGCTGCCATGGCCGGAGGCCGGTTGCCTGGATGGAGGGGGTGTCTGTCCGCCCCACTCTCACCCCACCCTGTGCTTCAGTGTAGAAACTGGAGCTTCTCCAGATCGTCTCCACTGGCCCTGGGTTTTCTTTCTTTCTTTTTTTTTTTATGCCCACCTTCCAAAGAACACAGACCCTGCAGGCCCGGTGACTAGACCATGGGCCAAAATTACATTTGAGGAGGGGACGGACCATTTAGATGACAAATGGGCTTCAAGACACTGTCAGAAAGTCCGGGCGGGGGAAGACTATTAAGGGTCACACGGAGGCAGCCGCATCTGTGATGCCAGAGCCGGTCGGTGGGTCCCCATTGCTGTGTTTACCGCTCCTTAATGCGGTATTGTTTACTCACAATTAAACCCTTTACCATTAATTTAACTTTCAGATGCTGGAATTGGTCACACAGCCTCGAGTCTCCAGGCCCGGACAGATGTGTTCTATACACTTGTTTAAACACGGCGCTCATTAGGAGGTAATGCATGTATAGCAAGTTGATTACACCACAAAGCAGGACGCTTTATCACGGGGGCCTCTCCGGAGGCCGCGGGAGGGGCCGTCAGCTGCCGCTGTCATTCTAACCGCCCCCCTCCCTGACCCCCACCTCGGACGCTGAGTGACGGCTCGGCCCGCCGCCTGCTCGGAAGTCCACCGCTTCCCGTCAGAGCGCCGCCGAGCTGCCTGGGAGGAGGTATTAATTGTTGTCAGCCTCCATTTCACACCCCAGATAACAAACGGGAGCCACCCTGGCAGTGTTTAAGGAAGATAAACAAGTTGCCCGAGCCCCTGCAATTAAACACGCTTGCATATTTCACTGAGATGTTTCCTGGAAAGAAAGCAGGGCCACCCCTAAACCGAGAGCACAGAGCGGTCCTTCCGTCCTTAGGAACCTGGTGATGCCCACACCGTGGGCATCAGAAAAGCTCCCCCAAGCCCCCACTAGTTAGCTGTGTGTCTCAGAAAACTGTATTTCTCCATCCCGAGCAAAACAAACATCTGAATTAAGCCTAAGGTAGATCTCCTTTATTTCCTGCCTCTCAGGAGAAAAGTAGCATGGTGCAGTGGTTCAGGGAAAGGATGCCGGGGCCAGTCTGGGCTGTCAGTCGCGTCTGACTCTTTCTGATCTGTGGCCTGTAGTCCGCCAGTCTCCTCTGTCCACGGATTCTCCAGGAAAGAATACTGGAGTGGGTTGCCATGCCCTCCTCTAGGGGATCTTCTCCTCCCCGGAATCGAACCCATATCTCCATTGTATCCTGCCTTGTAGACAGGTTCTGTAACCACTGAGCCACCTGGGAAGCCCCGGAATCAATCTACCTGGGTGTAAATTCCAGATCCACTTTTCTTGGTGGTGTGTTGTGTGACTTTTCCTCAGTAGCTTTGGTAGGGAGAGGTGGGGCTCAGTTTTCTCATCTGTAAAATGGGTATGACAATAATAATACATACCTCCCATTTTAAGAGGAGTAAAGGAGGCTTAAGCTTGTGGCACCATGCCTGACCTGTGGAAAAAGGTGTGGAGATGGTAGTTATTCCTAGAAGTCAGGTTAGTGGAGTTCACTTTTAAGGTATAAAAATGCTTACAGTAGATGGTTAGAAGCAAGAAGTTTAGGTTACTCCTAAACTGCTTGTAGGGTTCTTTCCACACAGTCCTGAGAAGGTGGAATGGGATGGACTCAAAGAGAAACTGTTGGTGGTCTTTTGCTCAGGGTAGATCGAGCAGAACTGGGAAGTAGACAGATTGCCACCTTCTAGATATTTCCACCCCAATCTCTGTCAAGGTGGAATCTGCTGAATAACCTCATTTGCTTCTCTAGCCTTCTTCCTCCCCATCTCCTTCCTGCCCCCTCCCCACCCTGCCCCTCTCCCTTCTTAAACTTGGCTCAGGCTGTGTAGTCTTACATTCACCCACCCACCCATCGGACCCTGATGTTTAAACTTTGAGGAGAAACTGAGGCAGCTAGAAGGGAAATCTCTGCTGCTCTGGCCCCGCCTTTCTGTCCTCGTGCAGGTCCAGACCACCGCCTCCCCCGTTGACGAGGGGCCTGTGGATGTGCTGTTCTCTTTGTCTCAGCCACGTCTACTCACACCAGCACCCCATCACTCAGCCTTCTCTGGCCCACCAGATTGGAGTAGATCACTGTTTTAAGACCCTCTTTTTTCCTTTGTAGTAGCTCTCAAAATATTCATGGTTTGAGTAGTTTTCTCTTTCAGTGAAGACGGGCTGTATCTGTTTCATTCACCATGTAACCCCAACCCCTAGGACACTCCTTGTAGATGCTCAAAAGATGTTTGCTACACTATAGTGAGGCTTCCTTGGTGGCTCGGCAGAGAAGAATCCTCCCGCGATGCAGGAGACGCAGGAGATGCAGGTTCGATCCCTGGGTCAGGAAGATCCCCTGGAGGAGGGCATGGCAACCCACTCCAATATTCTTGCCTGGAGAATCCCATGGACAGAGGAGCCTGGAGTCCATGGGGTCTCAGAGAGACATGACTGAAGCAACTGAGTGTGCACGCATACTATAGTGAACCACTAGGGTGAACCAGATCATTTTCCTTAGGGCTCTGGAAAGAGAGAGAGTCCTTGTTTTTATTGCTCATGGCTCTTTTAGTCTTTTCTTTCTATGACTTGGTGAGGCTGACCTGCTCCTTTCTCTCCGTTTCGTTGTTAGAGAAGGAGGGATGGAAGGGTTAAAGTGGACGTCCGTCCATCGGTTAGGTACTTCCGGGGTCTCTTCCCAGGGGCGCACAAGTCATCACTTTTTCCTTCAGCCTTGCTGACACCACCAACTGCTGGAGAACCCACAATGATTTGTCTTCGGACAATGCAAAGGATGTGGCTCTGTCTTGTGGGTACATTTTAAGGAGGAGGGACCTCCACTTATGTGTCTGCACAGCTGCTTCCTGTGGACTTTGTGGTTGCTGTGTGCCGCCTTCTCATCTGATCACATTACCCTTAATAACCATCGCCCTGGCAGGAGAGGGTGCCGAATTCAGCATCCTATGTGCATGTGTGTGTAATGTGCCTGGCAAGAGACCCCAATGAGGCGTTCAGCACACCACTCCCCCAAGAACCAGTTTTCAGCTTCTTCAAATCCATTTATATTCCCACTCAGACCTTTGAGATCAACATTTCTGACCCTTTTGCAAAAAGCCAAAACATCTTTAGGAAAAAAAATAATAGAAGAGAGAGGTAAAATTCCCTGAGCCTTCATTTCCCTTCATGGTTGAACTTCGATGACTCAAGTCATTTGCAGTCAATTTATTTAGCTGACTTGTCCTGCCGACTGCCAGGGGTCAACGTTTCTGGATTTGTCCCTTCCGGGGGCAGCATGTGGTCCCAGCTGGTTGTGGTGGGAATGGGGGCAGGGGAGGTGTGGAAGCTAGGTCGGGGGCTCTTCTCTGTTTTGCTGAGATGATTCTTCTAGGGGAAGTGCTTTTGTTTGCTGTTTGCCTGCATTGGTGGGATTAGCTCTGATTACATATTAATAACTTACAGAACCATCTAGTAATTAGATGTTATCTTCCAGATGTTTAAAAGAAACCTTTAATATTTTAAGCTCCTTGGAGGTCTCTCGGCACTTTATTAAAATGGATGGAATTTAGAAGGGAGTTGGTGGTGTAGCTTTTCCTGGATTCTTGGGCTGGTCTAAGGCCCCCAGAGTCCAGGGTACCCGTGAAAGGACCCCAAGCATTTATTGCTGGGGCCCCTGTATGGGAACAATCGGGGCAGCCACCCATTGAACGTGTGGTGGAGGGAATGGCATGGCACTTCTGGCCCCTGTCAACCGGCTAGAGCAGCTCATTGATTTCTTTGAACCACTTGAGTGAATCTCTCAGAAGTTCCCCCTTCTCTGAATCCCACACAATCGCCTGTTCTCTCTTTATTAGGCGCTTTGAGGGACAGACTGGTCTACACCTGCCTTTGAAGGGGCCCCCATCATGGTTTTAATGACCTCCATCCGTCAAAGGAAAA
Organism: Nanger dama; assembly: GCA_917880005.1. NCBI lineage: Eukaryota > Metazoa > Chordata > Mammalia > Artiodactyla > Bovidae > Nanger > Nanger dama. The sequence continues at coordinate 22,159,079 of CAKJTW010000012.1, forward strand.
GTTCAGAGTTCATTCTTTTGTCCAAGTCCTGGCAACTGAGGAGTCCAGGGCGCTGGCTGGTCCGGCCTCCTTAAATCACCCGCCCCCGCAAACTTTCCCTGTGACCCGGCTCATGTCAAAACAGCGAGCTGGCCGCTCTGGCCATTGTCATCGGAATAAGGGCTAAGTGATGCTGCTTGGTCTTTACGTGTGCCCTGATTGGCAATCAGGGTACAATAGGGGGTCATTAAAGGCCATAAAACTGCCATGGCTCTGAAAAGGGGATTTTGAATGGAGCCAGAGGGCTCTGGGAGCTGCCTTTGCTGCGGGCCTTCAAGGAGAGAGGGGATGTGGGCTGATCTGGGAGGAGAAAAGTCAGCAAGGTCTGGATTAAGAAGTTTCTCCCCTGTGACACCAGAGAAAACCACACTCCTGATGCCATCTTCCCGAAAGCACATTATTCCGTACTCAGAAAGGATGAGCTCGGAGCAACCATCCAGATAATGCTGCAGGAAATGAAGCCTGGAGGGATGACTTTATATACGGAGGCAAAAGTTCTTCATAAATCTATAAGCGCTTGTTGAATTGAAGAGTCAGCATACAGGTGTGTCTATACAGAGCTCTCTATAATGAGAGTGCTCTTACTGAGTGCTTGCTTTATACCAGCGCCTGCTACAGGCTCATTAGAGGCGTTCATTCTGCCCCACACCAGCCCGTGGAAGAGGGTTAAGATTATGGCAGCTATAACAGGCATTTTGGGACTCCTCTGGTGGTCCAGTGGTTAAGACTGCCTCCCAATGCAGGGGTTGCGGGTTCGATCCCTAGTCAGGGAGCTAAGATGCCACATGCCTCCTGGCCAAAAAGCAAAAAACAGAAGCAATACTGCAACAAATTCAATAAAGACTTAAAAAAAGAGGCACTCTTGTAAAGCTTCCCAGTATCGCTGGTCTTGGAAAGGAATCATGAATGAAGCAGGGAGATCCTTTATCCGTAAGTAAAAGGAGGCCAGCATCAAGAGTTCCGTTTTGTTGAGTTCCTACTAAATGCCAGGCCTGTGTTGTATCAGTTAATTCTCATGTCAAAATGCCATAGTTGATGCTATTATTACTCCCGCGTTAGGAGAATTAGTAATACGGGCACTGAAGTGCGGGGAAGTGTGATGTGAATGGCATGTAGGCACTGCCCACCTCGGCTCTGTTGGGGGTGCCACCCCTACAGTTGTGCAGCTCCATGGTTGTACTGGACTCACGCAGCCTTGCTGGCCCCACTGCCTGTGCTCTCGACTGTTGTGTGGGATGGATGTGGTGTTGGAATTCTGGGTTGGGACTCAGCAGATGTCAGTCTGAGACCTGCTGTGCAGCCCTGGGAAAATCACTTCATCTCTGGGCCTCTATCTTCTCTGCTGAAATGTGGTAGGAGTGAGGTGAGACCTGGACTAGCTCTGAGCTTCTCAAACTTGGCCATTCTCTGCCTTGGAATAAAGCCAGAGGATACGTATTGTTATGCCAAGACAAGTCATTAAAAACATTATTTCTCTGCTTTCTCAGATACGATATATTCTGTAGTCAAGAGTAAAACCCCCATGACATCTTCAGATTTAAAAGGAACTTTTATAGAAGCGTGGAGTTACTCCACTTGTTTGAGTTCTTCCTTCTCCACCCCCAAACCTCCCAGAGGTAGTTGCCTCCTCTTTTATAGACTTCCCTGGTGACTCGGATGGCAAAGAATCTGCCTGCAGTGCGGGAGCCCCAGGTTCGATCCCTGGGTCGGGAAGATCCCCTGGAATAGGAAATGGCAACCCACTCCAATATTCTTGCCAGGAGAACCCCCTGGCTGGCTACAGTCCATGGGATCAGAAAGAGTCGGACATGACTGAGTGACTAACACCTTCACTTCCTCTGCCTACAGTGGAGCTTGGAAGGAAAGTGTGGGGTCCACTCAGTCACCTGGCATGGAGACAGCTTGACACCATCTTGAAGTAGCCCACTAGTTGGTGCAGGATTCTCTTGGTCTGCAAAATGGAGCCTTCAATTTCTAGTGAGGGAATTACCTGAGATTTCAGATGAGGAAAGGCTCTGCCTGATGTCAGTGTAGGTGCAAAGGGGGAGGATGAGCTACTTTGAGATGACTGAGGATTCTCAAGGCTGTAGTTCCAAGTTCCAGCTAGTTCAAAGAGGAGGGGTTCTAGGCACCAAGAGCAGATATCCCCATAGCTCCTGGGTGCACTGAGACCCTGGGCAGATGACAACTTCTCAGAATCTTTGTGTCCTCCCCTGTAAGAGGAGAACCCTTCGAGCACCCAGGGCCTAAGGTGGTGAGGATTCACCACCAGGTGCTCAGAGCAGGAGTTTATGTCATAAACTCTGTATCAGACGTTGCTAGTATTTCTATGGCTGCTTTACGTCTGTGATTAAACCATTCCTGTAAGCAACTGAACCGCTCACCTGGGGTCCCCATGAACTCTGACTCAGAGAGGGAGAGAGAAGAAGGGAAAGGAGAAGAGGGAGGAAGAGAGAAAAGTGACGCGTACTTCTTGTGGTCTTTCCGTTTTAGAAGGTTTTCTTGGAATGGATTTTCCTTTCCCCATTTGTATGTTGGAAGCCATTGGGCATCAATGTCCCTTGCTATCCCTTTGCTTTGAGCTGATCAGACTCTCTTTGACCATCCTTCTTTTTGGAATCCAGTCTTCTCTCCTTGAATCTCAGAGAATCTCCTTCCCCCTCTCTCTCTTGGCTGGGGATGGGATGTTTTCTTTGAATCCCTGAAGGCAACCTTTGTTCTGCTATGGTTGGAAGGAATGGAGCTTCAAGAGGAGGGCAGGGAGACATTTTGCCGTGAAGCCATTCTCTGGTGGATGAGAGCAGTCTCTACCAGCATGCCCTTCTCCCACTCCTCAGTTGGCATATCCATTCTGCCGCACTGACTTGTCCCGGGAAACTTCTGAAAAGTGAAGGAGAATCTTGGACCCCCTTCTCTTGTCTGACTTAGACTTGCCTGTGATGCCCTCCTTCCCTCCGGGGAATTTTCCAGGGCACATTTGTCTCCCTTTGTGAGACAAGTAGGATTTCCTGCACTCCAGTCCAAGTTATGAATGCCCAGGATAAGACACCATTTAAAGTCTCATTAATCTTGCATCCTAGTTCCTCAAATAAATAGCCGTGGACCAGGCATGGATACTTGCTTAAGGGTGCCTAATACCAAAGATGCATTTGAGTAAAGACCTATCGACTTCCTGCCCAGATAGTCTGAAGATGGACTGGAGTTCATCAGTTTGCTCCTAGGCCATTTGGATTTATAGATTCTAGCCTGGCCTGGCCACTCTCTTGTCCTGTGACCTTGGGTCCTTCTCTCTCTCTCTCTTTTTTTTTTTTTGGCTAAGACCTGGTTTGTGCCTCTATAAAAGGTGGTATGGAAGTGGAATGTTTTCCTTTAGCTCTGGCATGCATATATGCTCAGTTGCTTCAGTCATGTCTGACTCTTTGTGACCCCGTGGACTGTAGCAGGCCCCAGGTTCCTCAGTCCATGGCATTCTCCAGGAACAAATACTGGAGCGGGTTGCCATGTCCTTCTCCAGGGGATCTTCCCAAGGATCAAACCTGCATTTTCTGCATGGCAGGTGGATTCTTTACCCACTGAACTACCTGGGAAGCCCTTATCTCTGCCATCCTACTCAAATATTCTTTTGTTTATTCAGTGAAGATTCACTGAGAACCTACAATGTGCCAGGTGTAGCAGGCACTGGAAATTTGGCAGTTGTTTGGCAGTTTGAAATTTGGATGATGTTTCAACATGGTGGAACTAAGAAAATCTAAAAGGCTAGAAATATTGTTGGGGAACAAGGAGGATAAGGAGGAAAGAGGACCAGTGAGGAGAGTTTATGGGTATATGATTTCAGATCCATCATAAGATGGGCCACTCGACATGGGAGCCAACCCAGTGAGATGAGTCTGCATGAAGAGATGAGCTCGCCATCCCTGGAAGCATCCAAGGACATCAGAATGACAGCCCAGCAGACTTGCGCAACTAGTTCCCTCCCCTAGGAGGCTGTAGGACGGCTGGCCCATGGAAGAGTATGGAAAGCCTGTTTTAGGCATGAAGAAAAGTGAAAGTGAAAGTTGCCTCTGACTCTTTGCAACCCCATGGACTGTAGCCCACCAGGTTCCTCTGTTCGTGGAATTCTCCAGGCAAGAATGCTGGAGTGGGCTGCCATTTCCTTCTTTAAGGGATCTTCCTGACCCAGGGATTAAACCCAGGTCTCCTGCATTGCAGGCAGACTCTTTAGTATCTGAGTCACCAGGGAAGACCAGGCACAAGGAAAAAGCATACACCAAAGCTGAAAGGCTGAAGTTTGTCCCTGCAGGGCCTGAACACACTGTCAGATTCCATCTGAGGCTGATGGAGAGTCACTAAAGTCCTAGAGTCTCATTTGAAACTGGGACACCAACATATGAATTTTGCGGGGGTACGTAATTCATCCATAACATTCTGCATGTCCCCTGGAGAGCCAGACATTAACCTGTTGGCTGCTGGGTCATAGGAACATCGGAGGTCCCAGGGGAAGGGTGAGGGTGTCCAGGCAGTGGGCACAGGCATTCAGACTGGGGCTATTTACCTACTGGCATGGTGAAGAAGGAAGGTGAAGTCGCTCAGTTGTGTCCGACTCTTTGTGACCTCGTGGACTGTAACCTACCAGGCTTCTCCGTCCATGGGATTCTCCAGGCAAGAATACTGGAGTGGATTGCCATTTCCTTCTCCAGGGGATCTTCCCAACCCAGGGATCGAACCTGGGTCTCTCGCATTGGAGGCAGATGCTTTAACCTTCTAACAACTGGTAAGGCTTCACCTGCTTAGCTCGGGTGAATGCCGGCCCCGTGTGACTGGGTGGAACAGGGTGGAATGGGGTGTGACAAAGTGTGCCAAGTCACCAGAAACAGGAGCTTTCAGCACAAAAATTATCCGTTGGGGGTTGGTTGCATTGGGAGAGGCCTTTAAAACACAGATGAAATATTTGCTTTAAGAGTAATAGAGCTTAGCACGTGGTCCACAGCTGCCTTTTAAGAGAGTAACTTGTTAATATCTTTTTTCCCTTGGACTAAATATCTGTCTTGATGAGCATAAGGGGAGTAGCTGTACTGAACATCAAAGCCTTCATTACTAACCAGAGGCAGGCCCTTCCTTCCACTCTCCCTCTCTCATAAGCCCAACCTTATCTGGAGGGGACCTCTGTCCCCAGAGCTGTAAAACAAGCTCTTTTTCTAAGCTAACGGTGCACAATAGTGTCAAATTATGTATAATGATTTTGTAATGTGAACTAATGCCACCAGGGACCTTGTGGAAAGTACCACTTTCATTAAACTTATCCAGCAACAGGGTCTGAATATGAATTTAGAGGCACCAGTAAATTGCAAGGCACAGTTAATTTTAAGCCTTTGCAGGCTGCTCCTACAACGCCAAGACCCACGGGGCAGCGACCAACAGCACTGGTGCGTTTTGGGTTCTTGGTGTGGAAGCGGAGGGGGGGAGAGTGCTGTGTTCCCTGTATCTCTTCACCCCAGGACCCCAAGCCTGGTGAGGTTCTTTGCAGCAAATGTGGGAGCCGCCTGCCTCGCTTTGTTTCAAACAAGCTCATACCTCCTGGAGAGTTCCACCACCCTCCCGATGGAGAGCAGAGGGCACCGGGCATCACCTCAGAATTAATGAGACCTCCAATTAGATTCATTTGCTTCCAGGAATTGTACCCCGCAATGACCCCCCACATTTCAGAGTCTTCCCACCTCCTTCATGTTCCTCCAGACAACGAAGCTAATTATAAGAAAACCATCGCCAAGAAGGACAAATGGAAGAGACCTCAGAAGAAAATCATAAAGGATTACCACCTCTCCACCCCCGGGGTCTGGTCCATGAACCTCACATCGGAAGCCCGCCTCGCCTTCCCCGTGACCTGACGGAGAGAAACTCCGCCTGTGTTCTGGCCACCACCGCCGCCGAGATGAGAGACAAGACATCACTAATCAAAACTAACCCATGCCATTTTTTCGACTCTGCTAATCTTAATTGAATCAATCTCCCAGCCTCTCTTGACAGTGAAAGATTGCTCAAATCTGGGAGGCCAGGCTGGACACGACTCCTGGAAGAAAAAAATCTTCCTTAATCATTAATTTGTCCATTCCCTCCCATTTGGCCCCATCCTTCACTGTCTTGGCAGTGCACCACCCCTCCCCAAACCTTCCTCTCTTAGTAATCACTGCTAAGTGTTCTTCCCAATACGCTCACGTGACTAGAAACCAATTTGCGGGAAGAAGATGTGGTAGAGTAGCCCCCACCCTCTCCCTTCCTCTGATGCTCCTTCTCTTCCTTCTTTCTATGAAGTCTAGGTTGGCTTTAATTAAGTCCAAAGAAGTCTCTAGCACTATCTTTTTGACACAGTGGTAAACAGATTTACAGCAGACTTTCCCAGGAATTGAAACTACCTGGCAACAAGTTTCTCTTAGGTAGATCACCAAAAAGACTGCTATCATCCAAGGATGCATCCTGATCCTAGTGAAATCATAGCATGAATGGAACTGCAATATCCTTGTGTGTGTGTGCTAAGGTGCTTTAGTCGTGTCCGACTGTTTGACCCCTATCGACTGTAGCCTGCCAGGCTCTTCTGTCCATGGGATTCTCCAGACAAGAATACTGGAGTGGGTTGCTATTTCCTACTCAGGGATCTTCCCAACCCAGGGATCGAACCTGCATCTCTTAGGTCTCCTGCATTGGCATGTAAGTTCTTTGCCACTAGCACCACCTGGGAAGCCCAATATCCTTAATACGTCTCAAAAGGAAAAGAACTTATGTCCCCTGGACTTAATATATTAAGTTTTCAAAAACTGTTCTTTTTCTTCCCCCAAATTATCCAGTGCTGTCAGGCTCTCGGTTTAACTGTGCTTTTGTGTTTCTTAAAATGGTTCCAGTAGTTAGTGAAAAATATTCTTGAGGTGCAAGTTGAGATGAGAGTAGAGTAAGGGAATTTGCCACCTTTTGTATTACCCATGGCTTGGACTATTGCAGTAGTATGCTAACGGGTCTCTTGGTTTCTATCCTTGCCAATGCTCTGATCTCCAGTAAGAGAGTGATGTTTTCAAAAACACAGGTCATAGCACTGTGTTTTTGCTCAAACTTAAGGTTCCCATCTCACTCAGAGGTAAAGCCCAAAGCCTCCCATGGGCTTGGTCCCCAATAACCTTGGATCTGGCTTCCCAGGTGGCTCTAGTGGTAGGAGTGCCACTGAAGGAGACAATGGAGAGGAGGGTTTGAACCCTGGGTTGGGAAATGGCACTCACTCCAATATTCTTGCCTGGAGAATCCCATGGACAGAGGAGCCTGGCAGGCTACGGTCCACAGGGTGTTATGGAGTTGTACACATCTGAAGTGAGTTGCATGCATGCACAGCCTCGGATCTGGTCTATTACAGGCATTCCCTGTTGTTGTTGTTGTTGTTTTTGCAAGTTTTGTGAAAGAGCTACATTAGTATCTGTTTTTGATAGGTGAGAGAAACCTGAAGAGGAGTCATGAAGACAAGTGAATTTCACTTTCAGCATTTGCTCGCAGAAGCCGTAATAAAGGTGGTGCACACCCAGAGGAGAGAGTGGTGCCACCAAGCTCCTTCCCTGGAAACTACACTCAGCCTCTCAGGATCTGGCCACCAGAGTTTTTTTGACCAAGCATCTGTGCTTGATCTAGATTTATTTGGTGCATCTCTTAGCAAGATGTGTCCCAAGGTTATTGCTTCTTTACCCTATGCTGTTCCAATTTATAAAGGTTTCGTAGGAATGCTCTCCTTTCAGACCGTAGGGAAACCTCTACTCTCTCTCACTTTTTTCCTTGCCAGCCACCCTGGTCTCCCTGGTTTCTCCTTGACGATGTTAACCTTGCTCACACCTCTAGCCTTTGTACTGGCTGGATGTTCTTACCTCTCTTAACACAGTGACTCTTTCCTTCACTTCATTCAAGTCTCTAATTAAATGTCCACTTATCAAGGAGACATTTCATGACCATTCCATCACTCTCTCCTTTGTTTATCTCTGGAGCAATTATTCCTCTCTGACCTATTTTAAACAATTTTCTGTGTCCCCCAGTAGATGCTAAACTCTGCAAGAGGATAGACCTGCCATATGGTAGGTGTTCATTAAATATTGGTTTAATAAGTGACTGTTCCCTGGTAGCTCAGTTGGTAAAGAATTTGCCAATGCAGGAGATGCAAGAGATGAGGGTTTGATCCCTGGGTTGGGAATATCCCTGGAGAAGGAAATGGCAGCCCACTCCAGTATTCTTGCCTGGAGAAGTCCATGGACAGAGGAGCCTAGTGGGCTACAGCTTATGGGGTCCCAAAGAGTTGGATACGACTGAGCATGCACACACATTATCTCAGAGATAAGATTCGCTGAGAGGCCTTTAAAGACTCAGTACTCTTGAAGGCAAATTTTCATAATTTAAAGATTTGTAAAATTCCCCTTAAAACGTTTCATATTGATCTTGAATTTCCCAACAACAAAGGTGGAAAAGTCTGCAAAGGACTCTATTAACATTAATTAGCAGTGTTTGAAGCTGGGCAAGACACGGCAGTTGCCACACTGGCTTTCCAACACAACACTGATTCTATTCAGGATCAAGAATCTCCCACCAGACAGCATCTCTTTGTGGCTACTTGAGTCCAAGTTTTTAACCCAAGGTGGATTGCCAGTCACAGGTGGATTTATTATAGCTTTGTGGACTGTTCCCCGGCCCATACAGGCCAGTTCCCCCAGACTCCTCTGCGTGTAAATGCCAGGTGGTAAAACAAATAAAACACACTGTTCCTCTCTCATGCCTCGTCATAAATCGGCCCCAGCCTCACTCCTGGGGCTGGCGTCATCTGATTTATGCCATTGGTGAGATTTACGGTGTAGTCATTTAACATAAAAAATAAAACCTTTCAAACATGAGTTCTTACACATAAATTCAAGAGCTGGCAAGCGTTCGGAAACTTTTGTTTTCTTTAGGTGATGGTGAACATGCCTGCCTCATCTTAGGGATCATTTAAGGTAGAAATCTTCGTGACTGAAACGTCGATGGAGGAATAGAGGCTGTTGAGTGAGGCCAACATCATGTTTTGCTCAAAGTACTGAGCCAGGGTGAGTTGATTTGTTGTTCAGATTGGAGCTTCTGCTGAGGGTGGTGGTGAAGGCTGATTTTGACTTGGCCCCCAGGGTACCCCACCACTGCCTTGAGAAGGTAGAAATCCCACATGGAAACAGGTGATGTCATCAGTGGATGCTGCAGCTTCATTGGTTGAGCTTGGTTGGGGAAGGGAGTGTGGTGGAAATTTTCCTGCCTTTAGAGGTAAGGGAAATGTGTGAGTTTGCCATTTTTAGGCCTCAGCTTCCTTTTAAAATAAAAAATAAAAAGAAGGGAATAGACTAGACAGCTGATTGCTGAGATCCCTTTTTGTGTTTGATTTTATGATTCTCTGTTCTAGAAGGAAAAGAATGTGTCTAGATTTTTCTTTGTATTTTCATAAAGTTTGGTGAAAGGAAGGATGTTTGTTGAATTAAATTTGAATTTTGCTTCAGAAGTTTGGGGTGAAGGGAGAGGTGGAGAAGGAGCTTCTGTTTAATTTTGAAAGGTCCTCAAAGGCTCATGAAGATGAAAGTCATTCTTTATTTGGCTTAGTTTGTATATGCCATTTGGAAGTCACTGAGGATTTCATCCTCAGAAATGTTTAGACTGAAAAACAAATCTAAACAACCCTTCCTTTGCCTAAAATTTGGTCAGTTTTTATGATATTTGGCTATCATAAAATTTCTTATTTACTTCTTCAGGCTGATAATTGTCATTTTTGAAAGCAGTTGGGTGTTTGGGTGTTTCCAGCCTTTCAAAGAATGATACATCTCACCATATATATGATTATGTGGAATATATATGTATATTTCCTGTTTAGGTGACAGTTTTAGGATCCTTCTAAGCAGTGATAAAAACTCGCAGTTATAATGTGTGATCATTTTGCCTTTCATTATAATGCAGAATTTCTCCATGCAAAATCAGGCCAAGATATAAGCCTCAAACCCAGGGGCAAAATTCATTCATTATGCATGTACATTATTCCCCCAAATATTGATAATACTTTTCATAATAATTATTTTACATATATTAGCTCTTGCTGCTATATTAGTATTAAAGATACCTTTATTAATCTTGAATATTTGGCTGAATAATAAATAGGATCTCAGAGGCTTGAGTTAAAAGCTGCTCTTAGCTAGAATGCTGTAAATCAGTTGTTTTATGAATAAAATTGGCTTCCGTATTTTTTCCTCAGGATTGCTTATTTAAATAATTTTCCCATTTATTGAATGTGGATTTTTTTTTTTAAAACTGGAGACACGTCCCCCTGCTGCCACCCTCCCTCCTGGCTGTCTCTGGACATTTTTCTCCTGGAGAAAAATGCAAAATTACATAAACCTTCTTCTAAACCTTCACAGTCTGAAAGGGCAAACACTTTGCATTATTTAGCAGGCAATAGGCATTTTTGTCCCAGTGACACTCTCTCACGGTCTTTTTCTCTCTCTCTTTCCTTCTTCCTTCCTTTCTCCCTCCCTCCTGCTCTCCCTCTCTTCTTTCATCTCTTCATTTCTTCCTTCCTTCCTTCCATCCGTCCTTCCTTCATTATTAACAGATAGCAACAATAATAATGATAGTGATGCATACCATTTATTGAGTGCTAACAATGCACAAGGACTTGAAAGTACCAGCTCATTTAATGCTCAGTCCTGTTAGTTGAATACGGTCATTTCCCATTGTACCTATTATGAAACTAAGCCTTAGAAAAGTTAAGATCACATACCTGGAAAAGAATGGAGTCAGGATATAATCTCTAATTGGTACAACTCCAAAGTCCATCCAGTGTTTCTTCTGATATGCAAGTTCAGAGAAGGTGTTTGTGTGGTACGGAGGAAGGGGCAGGCCACAGTGTCCAGCCTTGTAGGCCCCTGGGGGCTCCAGCTGGGGAACCCTGTCCTGCCATTGGTAGGTAAGGATGCCCATGGAAAGAGAATGTAGCTATAGTAAGGGTATGACACATGCCATCCCATAGCGCTCTCTCCCTTTCTTGTGCAAGGTAGTAACTACATCTTCTGATTGTGTCAGTGGGCAAGGAGAACGAATGTCTTCTTTGACTTCCATAATTTCTTTTTTAAAATTAATTAATTTATTTAATTGGAGGCTACTTTACAATATTGCAGTGGTTTTTCCATATATTGACATGAATCAGCCATGGGTGTACAAGTTCCATCATTTCATCCAGGGTAGAGGCCAAGGGCTAGCCCACTAGTGCCCACTCTGATGGGTTGATAGATTCTGCCTGGAGTTAGACTGTGGCTGAGCAATATCACAAAGGATTGGTGATGTCTGCCCTGGGCTCAGGCTGGGAGACTGGGCAGCAGAACTCCTGGGTGTTTGCTAAACCTGGGCTGGAATGTGCAAGGGTTGGATGACCTGCCTTTCAAAGCATTCCATGTTGGGAACTTGGAATCATGTCTCTTATATTCCAGAGAGATAAAGGCTCCAGTGAGAGTGTGATTTATCCAAAATCTTACATGACAGAAAAGAGGACAGGGCATCCAGGATCCTCAGATGCCTTTGAGCAGCTTCTCTATGAAACGTCTCCTCATTGCTCTGAGAAGGAATGGCATGGCAGTCTCTATTTTCCTCACTGTACTTATGCCTGGTTGAAATGACCATATTTTTATTTGCTTGTCCTAACTGCTCTCTCTGCTGGGATATAAACCTCATGAAAGAAGAAAGGAAGTCTGACCTGTTTACTACATTATCCCAACATCTAGAACTCTCCCTGGCACTCAAATGTCTGTTGAATGAGTGAATGTCTGAATGAGTGAGGGAGTCAAATGGCTTTTGCAGGACCTCTGCTCTCCTTTGAGAAATTCCCACCACTCACATCTCAGGCTCATCCTTCCCAAACTCCATCTTCTGGATTTGACCACTGTATGTGGTTCCAGATTCTCTTTCTTAATTCCTCCAGTATCTTCCAGTCTTGCCGTTTGATCACAACCCACATGTGTCCCTTGGGAGCATTCCAGGGCACCAAAACATATTCCCGAAGTCATTTGTATTCCTAAATATGGCCTCCTCAGCTCCCACAGCTAGGGGTAGGCTAGCTTAGTCAGGTTTTAGATATACATATTATTATGTAAATGTACTTGAATTGAATATGATTTCCTTAAAAGTATTTTCCAGTGGAAAATAGATCTCCTTGCAGGAGGAACCTAGCCAGACTATACCTGAATAAAACCTCACCTCATTGTTATTAGGGAGTGTGCATGAGACAGACATGAGTGGGAGGCATTTCAACAAGCAATTTTTAGGATTAATGATGACAATAGTGAGATAACAGTAGTGAGAATCTATTGAATTCTTGCCAAGTGCCGAGCACTGAATAAAGCCCGTGAAGAATGTTTTCTCATTTAAACTTGCCAGTAACCTGAAGGGCACTGACGCTGATTACTCTAGGTTTCTAGGTGAGTAAACTGAGGCATGGGTTTCCCAGGTAGCGCTAGTGGTAAAGAACCCACCTGTCAATGTAAGAGACAGCAGAGACACAGCTCGGGAAGATCCCCTGGAGGAGGGCATGGCAACCCACCCCAGTGTTCTTGCCTGGAGAATTCCATGGACAGAGGAGCCTGGTGGGCTACAGTCCATGGGGTCTCAAAGAGTCAAACTGAAGTGACTTAGCATGCACGCACACAAACTGAGGGAAGATTTCAAACAGGCCCCAAGTTCGCCTAGGTTAGGGAAGGATCAAGGGACTTTCCCTGTGGTCCACTGGTTAAGAATCCGCCTTCCGATGCAGGGGACGTGGGTTTGATCCCTGGTCAGGGAACTAAGATCGCACATGCCGTGGGGCAACTAAGCCGTCAGGCCACAATAATGGAGGAGCCTATGAGCCACAGTGAAGAGCCCATGTGCCGCAACTAAGACCCATGTAGCCAAAAACAAGTAAACAAACAAACAAAAGAAGTGTTGAGAGAGAAGGCGATTCAAGCTGGCCTCAGAGTCCCTGTTTAACCTCTTCTCTATCTGGACTCCAGACATGGGAAACCCTAACTCTGAATCGTTTTCCAAGGCACCTCAGAGGAAATGCTGAAATAAATCTAGAGGCTTAGAAAACAACATACAATATCTGAATTCCTCTCCATGCCTTTTGAACATCATTCCAGCTGGTTCCAGTGCCTCTCTAAGGGATAACCTGGAGAAACCAGATATTTCTGCTTAACAGATGTGTGAAATAATCAGGGTAGGTCCTAACTCCAATACATCACCCAGGATCAGACCCATTTGGTTTTCAAAATGGGAGTGATACTTGCATGAAAGACAGTGTGTCACTGCTCCCTGTAGGAGCCATTCCAAGGGAGATTCTGCTTCTTTCTTTAGAGGGACTTTAAGAGAAATTCATCCCCCTCAGAAGTGCCCCATAGACTTTTTCTACACATGACTAATCCAGTTTCCTGTGACCTCTCTTTAGTGTGACGGGGACACAAGAAAGAGCCTGCAGCTTCTGCCGACCCCAAACATTTACTTACATTAATCACAGCGCATTTTTGGACTTGGAGCTTCCAGATTGAAAGACACTTTCTTGGGGAGACATTGATCAAACAGTCTACAGGTATCTGTACATCGAGGGACATTAATCATCTCTGCATTATCTCACCCACCAGTAGAATATGTAAATGTGATTTCTGTCAATGATAAGGGGAAGTGAAATTATTCTTAGAGATTGGTCCATCTGGAGCTGTTGATACCATCTTACCCAAGACAATAGGTTGTAAAGATAAATTTTTTAGCATTCCTAATCCACGGTTGCCAATACCAATGGAGGATGGAGAAATTTAAAGCCAGGCTATCAAGACAGTATGGTACTGGCACAAAGACAGAAATATAGATCAATGGAACAAAATAGAAAGCCCTGAGAGAAATCCACACACCTATGGACACCTTATCTTCGACAAAGGAGGCAAGAATATACAATGGAGTAAAGACAATCTCTTTAACAAGTGGTGCTGGGAAAACTGGTCAACTACTTGTAAAAGAATGAAACTATATCACTTTCTAACACCATACACAAAAATAAACTCAAAATGGATTAAAGATCTAAATGTAAGACCAGGAACTATAAAACTCCTAGAGGAGAACATAGGCAAAACACTCTCCGACATAAATCACAGCAGGATCCTCTATGATCCACCTCCCAGAATACTGGAAATAAAAGCAAAAATAAACAAATGGGATCTAATTAAAATTAAAAGCTTCTGCACAACAAAGGAAACTATAAGCAAGGTGAAAAGACAGCCTTTGGAATGGGAGAAAATAATAGCAAATGAAGCAACTGACAACTAATCTCAGAAATATACAAGCAACTTATGCAGCTCAACTCTAGAAAAATAAATGACCCAATCAAAAAAATGGGCCAAAGAACTAAACAGACATTTCTCCAAAGAAGACATATGGATGGCTAACAAACACATGAAAAGATGCTCAACATCACTCATTATCAGAGAAATGCAAATCAAGACCACAATGAGGTACCATTTCACACCAGTCAGAATGGCTGTGGTCCAAAAGTCTACAAGCAATAAATGCTGGAGAGGGTGTGGAGAAAGGGAACCCTCTTACACTGCTGGTGGGAATGCAAACTAGTACAGCCATTATGGAAAACAGTGTGGAGATTCCTTAAAAATTGCAAATAGAACTGCCTTATGACCCAGCAGTCCCACTGCTGGGCATACATACTGAGGAAACCAGAATTGAGAGAGACACATGAACCCCAATGTTCATTGCAGCATTATTTATAATAGCCAGGACATGGAAGCAACCTAGATGTCCGTCAGCAGATGAATGGGTAAGAAAGCTGTGGTACATATACACAATGGAGTGTTACTCAGCCATTAAAAAGAATACATTTGACTCAGTTCTAATGAGATGGATGAAACTGGAGCCGATTATACAGAGTGAAGTAAGCCAGAAAGAAAAACACCAATACAGTATACTGACACATATATATGGACTTTAGAAAGATGGTAATGATGACTTTGTATGTGAGACAGCAAAAGAGACACAGATGTATAGAGCAGACTTTTGGGCTCTGAGGGAGAGGGAGAGGGTGGGATGATTTGGGAGAATGACACTGAAACATGTATACTATCATGTAAGAAACGAAGCGCCAGTCTATGTTTGATGCAGGATACAGGATGCTTGGGGCTGGTGCACAGGAGATGATATGGGGTGGGAGGTGGGAGGGGGAATCAGGATTGGGAGCTCGTATACACCCGTGGCAGATTCATGTCAATGTATGGCAAAACCAATACAGTATTGTAAAGTAAAAGAAAGTAAAAATAAAAATAGAAAATAAAACCAGGCTAAGGGTGTACAGTTAAGGGAAGAGAGGAAAACAAGCCCCAGTTCTTCCTTAGTCCCTGCAATAATATTTGGCAACCTAGCAAAAAAGATGCTTTCTGCATAATTAAGGAAGGCATTTTTGGAAGAGTCTTGCTAGGCAGTTGGAGGGTTTGTTCTGGAAGAGTTCACATCTGGTCAAAGGTTTAACTCTTAACACACACAACACAAAGACCTCAAAACCCAGTGGGGAAGTTCCATTGTTTCTACAGACTGGGAATCCAGGGATTTCATCTTCATGAGAGGAGTCTTCCTAGATTCTGACTCATTAATTGCCCCTTATAGAAATGGCATATGTGTTCAGTGTAGGAGAAATAGAAGCTAATGGATGAAGCTCTTAGCTGAAGGACATCAGGCTTCTGATCCCAGCCACACTCCTTAATAACTTGGCAACTTTGGGCGAATCCCTTCCTATTCTGGTTGATTTCTTGCATAAATAAAGCAAAGTGGATTGGGTAAGCGATGTCTTCTCTGTGATAGAATGAGCACCTTTCTAGGTGCTCTCTCTTCTGTGTCAAGGTTGAGAAAGTTAACAAGTTCAGCTGAGGTTCTTTGAGATGCTGACCTGTGGGAAGAAGTCTCTGGCTTTATCTACTGTGTGACCAAAGTGCTTGGAAAGTTTGGGCTCTTTTGGCATCTCATCTTGTGAGATGCCCTGTTACAGAAGAGACCTCTGGAGAGAGGACCTACAATTCTCAGTGAATATCATCTTCATAAAAATTATTATTCAGGAACCACTGAAGGCAGGAGGGTATCTTGGGGACTTATGCCCTTTTAAAGTGTGAATGCTAAACTTATCTTGCTGGAAGCTCCAAAATTCAAAATTACTCCTTGAAGATAGCTGAAAATCAATACTGAGTGAGATTTCTGGGTCTTCCCCACACTCTAACTGTCGCCCCAGAGAGGAGAGAAGGTAAAGGGCTTCACTGGGCATGAGCATGCTCTTTCTTAGTGATTAATGATGGAATAGCATGAGATGGGTTATTAGAGGATGCAAGGGGCTCTTTCCTTGGAGACCTTTAAGAAAAAGACTAAGTGATGACTGGCAGATTCCAAGAAGGAACAAGGTAATTTCCTTCTCTGATGTCATTTTCCAAAGGTCAGAGATGTTTTCTTCCTCCAGGTCCTTAGCTTTCCTCAAGTAATCCATTTTGAACCTGACATCCACTAATTTGCCTAAATGTTCCTTGAACTTGAATGGGGGTAATGAGTTCCTCTACTCTGTTGTCCCCTGTGAAGGTTAAACAATGTCCCTCATGCTCTATGGACTGCTGTGTTGTTTCAGAATCTAGAAAGCCTCTTAACCCATTCAGTTATGTCTCCTTCATCACCCCTCTTTCCAGAATTAGTAGCCTTTGTTTCTTTTTAAGCTTGTCCTCATACGGGATGCTTGGGGCTGGTGTACAGGATGATCTGGGGAGATGGTGTGGGGTGGGAGGTGGTAGGGGGCTTTGTGTGGCTGATTCATGTCAATATACGGCAAAACCAATACAGTATTGTAAAGTAGAATAAAGTATTAAAAAAAGAAAGTTTTTCTATTACTTGTCAATGATTTTAATTCCTTGTTTGTTTTATGTTTACCATGCTATTTAGTGGTGGGATTACTGAGTATGAACTGTATGTTATTGTACAGTGATTGTTGTTGTTTAGTTGCTAAGTTGTGTCTGACTCTTGAGACACCCATGGACTGTAGGAGGCCAGGCTCCTCCATCCATGGGATTTTCCAGGCAAGAATTTTGGAGTGGGTTGTCATTTCCTCCTCTAAGATAATGTCCCGACCCAGGAACAAAACCTGAGTCTCTTGCATTGGCAGACACTTTCTTTACCATTGAGCCACCAGGGAAAGCCACTCATAACAATGATAGGATTATGCTTTTGGACACACGTTAGACTAGATTTGGACTATAAAGAAAGCTGAACACTGAAGAATTGAACTGTGGTGTTGGAGAAGACTCTTGAGAGTCCCTTGGACTGCAAGGAGATCAAACCAGTCAATCCTAAAGGAAATCAACCCTGAATATTTACTGGAAGGACTGATGCTGAAGCTGGAGCTCCAATACTTTGGCCACCAATGTGAAGAACTGACTCATTGGAAAAGACCCTGATGCTGGACAAGATTGAAGGCAGGAGGAGAAGAGGATGACAGAGAATGAGAAGTTTGGATGGCATCACCGACTCAATGGACATGAGTTTGAGCAAGCTTCAGGAGCTGATGATGGACAGGTAAGCCTGGCCTGTTGCAGTCCATGGAGTCACAAGGAGTCAGACACAACTGAGCGACTGAACTGAGCTAGACCTTGTTCTGAAGACCTAGTCATTTGAGTCTCTGAACTGAACTGAGCTGAGTTACTGAACTGAGTTACTGAACTGAACTGAGCTGAAGACATTACTTGAAGAATGGATTTTGTTTGGGAAACTCTAGATTAAAGAGGTAAATGGTTCTAAATGGATTCAGGTCTTTTCAACACTCTTACTGTGCTGGTGAACTCTGGGATTCTCAAAAGGAGGGACAATGACAGTACCAGCGCCTACATTTATTTGACCACAGAGTTCTCTTTTCTAAGCATATGTTCTACAGTGAGTGTCCACAGAGCCCAGGATGAGAAGGCTAATTTGAAGTTTGCATGCCTGGGGTGTGTTACAGGAGTTTATTCTATGCAGAATTCAAGAGGGAGACTAGATTATGTGAGTCTGGGATATTACTTATGAGTTTAAGAATTCAGGATCACTTGAGAAATTTACTTATTAAAAAATCCTTTGTAGAAAAGAGAAACTCTCACATTCTGCTGGTAGGATTAGAAATTGTTATAGCCTGTCTAAAAATTGACTTCACAATGCTTGTCAAGAATGTCAAAAACATTAATAATTAGTATATAGCCAGTCCATTTCTAGGAAGGTATCAGTTCAGTTCAGTCGCTCAGTCATGTCCGACTCTTTGTGACCTCATGAACCACAGCACGCCAGGCCTTCCTGTCCATCACCAGCTCCCGGAGTCCACCCAAACCCATGTCCATTGAGTCGGTGATGCCATCCAACCATCTCATCCTCTGTCGTCCCCTTCTCTTGCCCTCAATATTTCCGAGCATCAGGGTCTTTTCAAATGAGTCAGCTCTTTGCATCAGGTGGCCTAAGTATTGGAGTTTCAGCTTCAACATCAGTCCTTCCAATGAACACCCAGGACTGATCTCCTTTAGGATGGACTGATTCGATCTCCTTGCAGTCCAAGGGACTCTCAAGAGTCTTCACCAACACCACAGTTCAAAAGCATCAATTCTTCAGCACTCAGCTTTCTTTATAGTCCAACTCTCACATCCATACATGACCACTGGAAAAACCATAGTCTTGACTGGGCGGACTTCTGTTAGCAAAGTAACGTCTCTGTTTAAAAGTAATATTATTGAAGACTGTTTAATGACAGAAATGTTCTTAAAATATTAAATGGGAAAATCAGATTATAACTGTACATAGATAACAGAAAAATAGTAAATTCTGGAGTTTAAATATCAAAGCTGTATCTTCTTAAATACAGAGATATTTTAAAATCCTTTCAAACAGTAAGTTGTATTATTCCCAATATTAGTACTTCTCAAGAAAGTTTCAAGGGGAAACTGGAACAGAAATATAACATCTTATTGGAGCCATTTGACATGGAAATCTCAAAATAGATTGTGTGGATGAAAGTGTTGGAGTTTTCAAAAAACAGTGGTTGGAATTTTTAGACAAGAATAAGTTTTAACCAAGATGCCAATAAAATGCCTCTTCTAACCCATTTTTTCCATCTCTCTGTTTGCAAAGGCTTCCCAGCAAATCCCAATAACATTACATTTAGAACATTAAATGGTTGATTCTTTCTCCTACTCCTTGAATTCCAGCTTCTTGTCTTCTGATCATACCTCCCTTTCCCTCACTGCCATTCCGCAGGGTATGAGAGATTCCTTGGAGAATGTGAGTGGCCTCCAAGGGAAGATCAATAGATACTAACAATTGGGGTCTCCAAAAGCAAAACATTGCCTTTGTACAATTATCAAAACTCATCAAGCTTCCTGGTCACTTTTTAGAGCCTGTCCATCAAATATAAACACAGCCAAGGATCTTCAGATATCTGACAAAAGTCTTCCATACAAAAAGGCAAAAACACCCACCCTCCTCCAAAAAAAAAAAAAAAAAAATTGAAGATAGGAAATAAAGACAGTATAGGAACCAGAAGCATTGAAACAACCAAATACCTGTATTATCTCCAGAGTGCTATTATATCTATGAAAATCAACATGTTTTTCTTGGAAAGAGTTTTTGTTTTTGGTTTGAAAATGCTCTTAGAAACTAAAAATGTAATCGTGGAAATGAAAAAAATTTAATAGAAGAGATGGAAGATGAAGTTGAGAAAATCTTTCAGAAGATTAAATTTTTAAAAACTAAAAAGATAGCTATTAGCAGAAAGATTTTTAAGAAACTAGAGGCCAAACTCACGTGTCCTTTATCCCACTGTTAGGAAGCTTAGCAACAATGTACACAGAAAGAAACAATGAAAAAAAGGCAAGAATGCTGCCTAGAAATCTTCAGAGTAAATGGCTTTCCAGTGCGATGAATGAACAAAGGTTGGATGAATGAGCAAAGGTTGACACTAAGGCTCATTATGACAACATTTCAGATCATCAAAAACCAAGAGAAGGTCTTCAAGACTTTCAGACAGGTAAAACACATCATATTAGGAGGACTGGGGATAGGAATAGCAAAGAGTGTTCAACAGCAACAGAGAAGTTAGAAGATGATGTAACATCGCCTTCAAACCCTGAGAAGATCCTCCTTATTGCAGAATTCAATATCCAGCAAATTCTTTATCCATTTTTTTAAGATGAAACACACACAAAAACTCCCAAGAAGTTTCTGAAATGTTATCATAAATAGTAATTATATTGCAGCACTTCCTAGTTGAATAAATTAACCTTTCTGAGCCTCAATGGCTTCATCTGTAAAGTGGGCATAATACTAAGACTTGTCTCAAGGACCTACTGTTTAGCACATAGAGCTCTGCTCAATGTTGTGTCCTGGCCTGGATGGGAGGGAAGTTTGGGGGTGAATGGATACGTGTATATGTATGGCTGGGTCCCTTCACCGTTCACCTGAAACTGTTGCAACGCTGTTTGCAAATTGGCTATGCTCCAATACAAAATAAAGATTTTTACAAAAATAAAACAGAAAAAATAATAGGACTTATCTCCTAGGATTGTTTCTAGGGTTAAAAAATGATAACAGCTATAAACCATTTACCTGGAGAAGGAAATGGCAACCCATCCTAGTACTATTGCCTAGAGAATCCCGTGGACAGAGGAGCCTGGTAGGCTACAGTCCATGGGGTCGCAAAGAATCAGACACAACTGAGCAACTTCACTTTCATTTTATAAACCATTTAAGACATCAAATTCTGGCTGGTGTACTCATTAAATGTTCATTATGACTATTATGATTGGGGAGGGACATGCTGAAAGTGGCAAATGCCCAGTCAGGCTTTTCAGTCTTGGGTAGTCCAAGCAAGATTAGAAAGTAGAACAGGAAAGAGATGAGTAATCTACCACCAACCGAGCACTAGCTTTGTGCCAGATCCTGTCTTTTCCCTGTACTTTTGATGGCACCACTGGTGTCCCCATTTTACAGATGAGGAAACTGAGCTTCAGGCCGGTGCTATCACTTGTACAGACAGGAGCTAGCATAGGCAGGTTTGGAAGCCTGATTTTCTGCCTCCATGGTTCTTGTTCTAGTTTCTAGGTGGCAGGGGTCCTGGGGGCTTCCCTCCTGCCCCTTCTCACCCCCTCTAGTGCCTGCTTCTCCTCCATTTAGCCTTCTGGAGCTGAGCAGGGGAACTTCTCAGGCCAAACAGAGGGCGGGAAGTTAGATCAGCCATCTTTAAGGGGGTAATTAGCTGACTATGAAAACAGCTTTGCTCACCGCAGCAATTCGCCCACCAGGGGAGAGGGGAAGTCCATGTTTTTATTATAAACGGAATCATAGAAGAGTTTAAGGCTTAGCTGTGTTTGGTTTGGTTAGATTTTCTAAAGGCCTGAGGTGGAACTTGGCATCTACTAAACCAGCCTAGAAGAAAGGAAGTTTATTTTCTGGGTCAGATGAAAAGACTTTGGGTTTCTTGATTTGTATTTTCATGGAAAAGGAGCAACTCGCTGCCTTTGCTGAATCGCCCAGACCCTCAGGTCTTCTGCTATTTTTCCAGGTCAGTGTTGGGGAGGCAGAGGCAGGTCAGGCAGTCTAAGGGGGAGAGAGAGAGAGAGAGAGAGAGAGAGAGAGAGAGAGAGAGAGAGAGAGAGAGAGAGGGGTGCCTCCAGGGTGATGGGAGAGGGGCTGCCAGAGGGCAGCCTGAGGGTCTAGGGATCCAGTGGGAACCAGGTGGAATTCAAGGAAGTGCTTCAGAGGCCACTTATTGCTTGTAGGACCTTGGCTGAGTTAATTAACCTCTGAGTCTAGTTTTCACATCTGTATAGTGAGAGGGATACCCAGGGCTTGTTCAGTGGATCAGTCAACCAGCATAATGTTGTGGCATAGGGTATGGACTGTTTGGCTTTGAATCCTAGCCCTTGATTTAAAAGTCAAGCTAAGGAATTTGGATTCAAGGAATCAATCAACTTTTGAATGAAAAGTTCTAAGAGGCCATTTTATTCAACCTGCTCAAATGTGTGTGTGTGCGTGTGCGTGCATGCGCTCAATCATGTCTGACTCTTTATTACCCCATGGGCTGTAGCTTGCTAGGCTCCCCTGTCCCTGTGATTTTTCCAGGCAAGAATACTGGAGTGGGCTGCCATTTCCCCCTCCAGGGGATCTTCCTGACCCAGGGATCAAACCCAGGTTTCTTGCATCTCCTGTGTTGGTAGGTGGATTCTTTAGGACTGAGCCACCTTCAACCCACTCAAGTAACAGAAGGAAAATCAGGGGCTCAGGAAAAGAATGTAGCCCATTCAAAGTCCTGGCTGAAGTATAACCAGTAAGAAATCTTGGATGGTAAGTCAACAGACTATTAGAAGATTTCCCTTCTAGAAATCTCCCAGATTACATCATTGATGATGCTGAGAATCCTTCCCAAAAGGACCTTAAAAGACAACTTTCATATTCACAGGCAAACACCTTAAGCTTATGAAGAACTATTCACACTTTAGTATAATTAGTTTACTTCAGTACGGTAGCCAGCTGAGAGCAGGGACTGCTGGGTAGATCAAAGGGCAGATAAACTTGTGATTCAGGGTAAAGAAGAATCTGCAGCTCTTCTAAGTCTCCAGTGTGGCTGGGGGTAGAGCTGGGGAGCCAGATGAGCCTGAAGACCGCACCATCCCACTTCCCAGGAACATCAAATATATACCTCTCTACAGAGCCATGGTTTTTATAATTTGGAACCTACTCAGTTTTGGGCAGAGATTCCTCATCCTTCCTGACCACTCAGAACCAAAAAATGCTCCAAAAGCTTGGCCAGTGGTATCTTAACCTCAGGGGCCCATTTACCAATAGACCCAGTGCACTGAGTTCAACCATATCCCCAACCCACAGTATCTCTGGGTTACAGTATTATTACATTCGTTTTTTTCAGATCTGCCTCCAACAAGAACCAAAAAGGACTTTGGGCAATTTATAAGGATATGTTAAATCAAACAAGATGGTCTCCCCACCACTCCTCCTGCCTCGCCGCACCTCTTGCCCCTTTAAGGAACAAAGGAAGGAATAGGATCAAGGGTGTGATAGAAGGTTCAATTAGAACTCAGGCTACAGAGTGTGGTGCATCAGTTCATTTAGCTTGTTTAACAGTGTGCTACATCTGAATGCATCCAGAGGTTGATTTTGGCCCTTCTGGAAGCTTAGATGGAATCTGCTTCTTTAATTCTCTAAACATCATCATTGTTATTCCTACTAATAAAGAAGCAACGAGACAGGTTCTATCTGTTCCCTCAGTCAATTCAACAATGATCATAGGACCGTCTCCCATCCCCTTGAGGGGGCTGTCTTCCAGTGGGCTCTTTTTGGATTGTTAGATTACCCATTTAGTGCACATTTATAAGATGCTTGGGACTTCCCAGGTGGCTCAGTGGATAAAGAATCTGCCTGCAATGCAGGAGATGCAGGAGACATGGATTCTATCCTTGGGTTGGGAAGATTGCCTGGAGGAGGGCATGACAACCCACTAAAACATTCTTGCCTGGTGAATCCTGTGGACAGAGGAGCCTGGTGGGCTATAGTCCATGGGGTCACAAAAAGTTGGACATGACTGAATCGATTGAGCAGGCATGCACATGTAAGATGCCTACTATGTGTCAATGCTCTTCTGGACTTTGGGGATGCAAGGGTTAACCAAACAGTCTCAGGTCTTCCCCTCATAGAACTTGCCATTGAGTGTGTGCTTCAGCACATTTATCTACTAAAATTCAAAATACTGAGAAGTTCTTTGGGACTCTACCCTCTCTGAATGCTACAAAGACACTTTGGAGACGTGAAGTGGATCATTCAGGGTCCAGCCAGGAAGATATGCACTCCTCAAGTGTTTTCAACAGAATGGGGTGAATACAGGGAATTGATTACAGTTAGAGGAACAGGTGAGATGCCTCTGGAGGTTGGGGAGAAGCCTTGAGGTGACTCAGATGGAGATCAGGAACAGCTGGATGTAGCTCCCATTGTCATTCTTCCAGGCTGGAGGGATCAAGAGCAGAAGCTGTGTTTCCTGAGCCACTGGGACCAGAAGGTCACCCAGTGGAGGCTGCAGCCATGCCAGGCTGTCTGGAGAGAGCCTCCCGAGTCACAGAGAAAATGCAGTTTCTCCTGAAAGTCACCTGAGGCAGAGAGAGAGTGCTATGGGTGAAATATTCTAGCTTTTCCCTTCCCCTCCCCCCACCTCCAGACTCCTGCCAGGACCTCCTAGAAGCTAACTGATTCCCTGGACTTTTACAGGAGTCTGAGACCACAGGTAGCCTTCAAGGCTAGCCCTCCCCCACACCCCATTATGGAGCAGAGCAGAGGAAGGGTGGATGATACATGTGTTTACAAACCTGGCCCCTGGTCACAGAAAGAACATTTTATATGAGAGCCCAGGACACAAACTTACCTTTCCTTGGTGACTCAGCTGGTTAAGAATCTGCCTGCAAAGAGACCCAGGTTCAATCCCTAGGTTGGAAAATCCCCCTGGAGAAGGGAATGGCTATCCGCTCCAGTATTCTTGCCTGGAGAATCCTATGGACAGAGGAGCCTGGCAGGCTATAGTCCGTGGGGTCCAAAGAGTTGGACACGACTGAACAACTAACGCTTTCACTTTTCAAGGTCAGGGTAATAACAGAATTCAGTGCCACCTTCTCCTGGAACATCCTTATAATCCTCATCACCACTATCATCATTGTTATCGGTACCACCAGAGATACAGAGCCTTTGACTGGTAGGACCCTTCTGCAACTTTGAGTATGTATGTATACATGTTTACCCAAAGAGATTCTATTTTGAGGCCATTTAATAGGTGAGAAAACTGAGTCTCAGAGAAAGCAATTCACTTGCGCAAAGTCATGTAGTGAGCAAGAGGCAAGACCAGAATTTGAACTGAAATCTGCTCGACTCTAAGTCCTGTGTCCTGACCCTGGAGCTCTGACTCACTGAGGCTCCTGGGGGCAGTGGGCTCTGGAGCTAAGCCTGTCTCAGGGCATGGGGAATCCTTGGGCAAAAGGGACAGCTCTGATGAGGCCTTGGGACTCAGACCCAGCCTTGGAGGAGAAGCCTCCTCTGGGCCCCTCCTTCCCCACCTGCCCACACACACCAAGCAGCATCCAAATGTCAGGGACCCGCCAAAGGCATGGAGAACAAGCCGGCAGGGTTGTTGGCAAGACCTCAACCCTGTTACCCAGAGGGTTGAAGCCAGTGACCCAAAGGGCAATGCATGTTTGTTATAAGACGTGTAGTGTGTGTCCCAGAGCCATGAAATCGTCCCCACACCCTCCAGCTCTGCCCAGCAGGTACTGGATGGAGCTGGCCCCACCTGGCACTTTCCTGACTGGTCCTGCTTGAGGGGGTCTCTAGCTGTTGAGGCTGCCTGGTGCCTACAAGGTGCCTGGCACTGGTGAGCTGAGAATGGCCCCTGGCCCTGCCTTTGGAGCTTTGGGTGAACACATAGGTCTATATATCGATCAAATTGGAGTGGAGGCAGAGAGCATCCAGCCACAGCTGGTCAGACACTTCTTAGAGAACCCATCCCTCTGATCCTACATGGCAGTCTCCAGTCATTCCTGGATGCTGGGTATAAGTTATACCTTCTTGAGGAGGTCAGACTGTCAAAAGGACAAAAGACAGTGAGTCAGAGAGGGCCGCTGGGGTGATTGGGCAACTCTTCCAGGACCATGTCACTGAGTTTCTGATGTGGCTTTCACACTTTGTCCTAGCCAGGCCTCCGTATGTTACAGCGTTGGTGGCCTGGGATTCTGGCTTTATCACTGCCTAATCTCAGTTTAATTGCTGTGGTCAATTTCCCCTACACTTAATAACCCACAGCTTGGTATATTGTTTAATATGGTTGACACACACTTTGCTTTAAATGTCAGCACTGACTGGGCCTGGGGACTTGGCAGGCTCCCTGGGAGAGATGGCAGAGGAGCAGCGTCATCTGCTAGGCGTCTGGGATGCTGGTATGTTGGCTGCAACTTCTCTTGGCTTGGAGGCTCAGCCACTGCCCAGAGCTGAGCTGTTGGATGGCAGTTGCCCTTTCCAGCCTTTATCTGAGGTCCATCCAGCCCTGATTTGCTTTCCTCTTGCTCTGTCCCACCTAGGGGGTCTATGGTGAAGTGGGTGTCTGGTAGGCAGCCAGCTTCAACTTGGAAAGTGTGTTGCCCCCCAGACACAAGCGGGAGTCCTACCGCCCCTGTGCTATGAGCGGGCTGGTTCTGGTCGTGTGTTTGTGACCAAGACCCCGGAGAGCGGGAGGCGGCTCTTGGGTAAATATCACACTCTGGTTGAAGGATTGCAAGCAACATCAAAAATGATGGTTGTGCCAAGATGGCTCTGCCCATTGCTCTCCTGTGGTTGGACTCAACCTGCAAATTGGATATACTTTTGCTCCCCACAACTTCCATTCCTTCTGCTGCTTCTTCTTTAGTCAGTTTTTGGCAGTGCTGGCCTTCAGTGCTGTGTGCAGACTTTCTCTAGTTGCAATGGGCAGGGGCTACTCTCTAATTGCTGTGTCTGAGCTTTTCATTGTGGTGGTTTCTTTTGCAGAGTGCTTGGGCTCAGTAGTTGTGGTGCCCATAGGCTTAGTTGCCCCATGGAATGTGAGATCTTCCTTACCCAGGGATTGAACCCCTGTCCCCTGCATTGGCAGGCAGATTCTTCTTCACTGGACCACCAGGGAAGTCCCATTCCTTCTGTTCCTAATGGACTAAATTAGGATGAACTTAAACAGGATGGACTGATGGAACTCATGTGATGACCTCCTAGTCCACTTAGCCCCCACTCCCCGGTGCAAAGTTCTATGGAAACTGCACTTTCATCCACAAGCCATAGGCACCCAGAAGTGTTGTTTGCCCTGGGTGTTCCTGTTTTTTTTGGCAGGACACCTGACCCAAGCTGAACAAATCAGCTTCTCTCCTGGAGAAATTCAGGATGATGAGATGGCACAGTGGTGTCTGAAGGTTTCTAAAATGGTAACTCAAAGGCCTGGGAGCCATGGGGCAGCAATATTTTACCTCTGGCCCAGATTGCAGAGGAAGCAGAATGAAGTGTATTGAGATACAGATAATCCGCCAGACATCTCTCCAGCTTTCCTCCCAAAGGAACAGTGTTTTCTGCCTTTGGCTTCTCTGAGATACCTGAAGCCTTGTGATAAATGCCCCCCTTTTGGCTGAAGCATCTTGGGTTGGGTTTGTCATTTTCAACCAAGAGCTCTGCCTAAAACAATCCAGTGAGTGCTAGACGCAGAATTGGCCAGGTAAAAGGCCCACCTGTTATTATTAAGTTGTATTTGGGGTATGGTTTTGGCAGGAACATAAACTTCTTGGGAGGGAGTCTGATGAGGATCACAGTGGTTTTGGGTGCCGGAGATTTGTCCCTAGGGCTGGCATGTCTCCTGATCTCCTCACCTTGGTCGGGTTTCTCCTTCCATCCTTGACATGGAGGGTGCAGTTGGAATCTAGAGTTTGTGCTCCAGACTCAGCCAGGGTCATTTGCTGCAGTATTGGGTCTGGCCCCACTATTCAGGGGTGATCAGCCCCTTCCCCCAACTGTTTGGGAAAGTCATGCTCACCCAGGAGTACTTGAGAGCCAATTTGAGAGCATCTCCTCTACAGGCATTTCCTTTTGGATTTAGCTCTGGGGAACACCTCTGGGATGCTGTCAACCTGATCCCCTTCACCTGAGACAGCCTATTGTTCAGGTGTTTGGGCAGGCACAGCGTCTAGGCCCATCATACTTTTAGGGGTGCACTAAAAGGTCTTAATGTCAGTTTCTTTTTTAAATCAGAGGGGAAAATGGAAAATAGTAGTATTAAAAAATAATAATGACTTCAGCCTCAATTCATCTTTATACCAACATCTTTGTAAAATATTTGTGTGTGTTTAGTGGCTCAGTTGTGTCCATCTCTTTGCGACCCCCATGGACTGTAGCCCACCAGTCTCCTCGATCTATGGGAGTTTCCAGGTAAGAATACTGGAGTGGGTTGCTATTTCCTCTTCCTGGGGATCTTCCCAACCCAGGGATTGAACCTGCGTCTCCTACATTGCAGGTGGCTTCTTTACCTGATGAGCCATCAGGGAAGCCCCACTGTAACGTGTGTGTGTGTGTGTGTTTTCCCATGGAGGAAGGGGCTCACAAGGGCAAGAGTGTCTGAAGCCCAACAACAGCATTATGTCGTGGCCCTGTTCACACCCCTTCCCCCTACTTCTAAGCATGTGTAGAGGTTCCAGCTTCCTGAGTTCTCAGGCATAGCCAACCACCAAAGTGGGTAGATGCACCCTAGATTGTTTGGGGGAGTGTTCTACAGGGAAGGCAGTGGTCCCAAGTGTCTCTGCTGCTCTGGTTCAGTTTCCAAGTCTTGCCTGCTCTGTACAGCTAGGCAGTGGGACAGATCAGCTGCTCTGAGTCCTTACTTTTCCCACCTGAACTGAGCTCCAAGTTTAGCCAAGCAGAAACCTGAGCCCAAGGCAGCATTGCCTGAAGACTGCATTTTTAACCTGGAGGGACAATCACCTCAAAAGTAAAAACATTGGCCCTTGCAGACAATCAGGAACTTGAACTCTGCCCTGGCCTCTTGCAGGAAGGAACCAGGCGGCATCCACTCCTTCCTCCAAACCACAGAACATCATGAGAGCTACCAAATGTCATGCTCATCTTGTGTGTTATCTCACTGAGTTACCCTAGCAGCCCTACAAGCAGGCTACTACTATTATTAGCTCCATATTACAGACATGGAAACTCAGGAGAGACTCATGGAGGCTCATGGAGATGCACAGAGGCTCAGAGAGATTGGCTAAGTTCAGAAAGCTAGTGAAGTGGCAAGGTCAGGGTTTGAATTCCGAGCTGCGCGACCATAGAGCTGACACTTCCTTTATCCCCTAGCCCCGCCCCCAGCCAGGGAGCTGGCCTCCTAGGTGGGAGGTCATGTTCCCCAAGGAAGAAGCGTGGTATCAAGAGATGTTTCCAAGATGAGGCCCAGAGAGGGTGTCCTGGCAACACACACAGAAGACCTTAGAGTGGTGCACAGAATGAACATTTTCTTTGTATTCCATAGACATATGGGCACTTAAGCAAACATATATATTTGATACACTTAAATCACAATTTCCTGTATATTCCTCCTAGAGAAGGTATATACGTATTTCCAAGTGAGAAGATTTAAAGAAAAATATTAAGAAAATCATGGTACTGGTGACATTTGGAAAAAAAAATTAAACAAAAAAAGTAAATGTTGGTATATGGGGACTTCCCTGGTGGTCCAGTGATTTCAACGTAGGGCCTCCAATGCCAGGGATGTGGGTTTGATCCCTGGCTGGGGAGCTAAGATCTCGCATGTCTTGTGGCCAATAAAACAAAACATAAAACAGAAACAATATGGTAACAAAGGCAATAAAGATTTTAAAAATGGTTAACATTTAAAAAAAAAAGCGATACACATATTTGGTATGTGGGAAATAACTATAGGTCATACAGTGGGGTTAAGTCCTCTTGTGAGTCTCCTTGAGTGTTTCTTCAGTTCTCTGAGACTCAGTTTCCCCATCTTTAAAATGGGATTGGCCCCAAAGGATTGTTTAATGATACAAAGTAGATGACACTGTGTGTCTGCTTTGATGAGGCATGCGAGATCTTAGCTCCCTGAGCAGGGATCAAACCCGCCCCGACACACAGTGGATGGGTCGCCAAGCTCTGTGTAGTGAACATGGGCAAAGAGCCCCACGGCCAAGTGCTGTTTTGGCCGTGAGCTCTCAGGCAGGGCGCATGAGAGGCGTTTTTGAATGGGCAGGCGGGAGGTTGGGCTTGGAACTTGGGTTCTCCGTGCTTAATTCTATTTGGACTCATCCCGGATCTCTGGTCCTCCCAAGTAACATTCTGTAAATCTGCGAAATTGAACATGAGCCTTAATTGCCAAAATTACCTGTAACATTAGCTTCCTTCACAGCTGTGCCTTTCCTGGGCTCATGCCACTTCTTCTGGGGTGGCTGGATCTGAGAGGGCTGGAGCCCTAATGCAGTAGGCTGTCGGTGGGCCTGAGCGCCCAGCCTAGGACCCTGGAGTGGCCCTAGGAACTCCGCCTGTGGTCTTCCGAGGACAGTCCTGGGATCTCAACACAGCCAGGCTAGCTTCTCCCCTCAAGAAGCCTACCCTGATTAAGGATGGCGGAGAAGTCGCTCGTTTTCCTGGAATCACCTGAGATCCCGGAAGTCAGAGTCCATGTCCAGTGTTCCTGTTATGAGTCAACCACAGAATTCGTGATGCTCAACCAGTGGGCATCACTGAGAGTTTATAGTAACCAGAGGGGACAGGAGGCGTGAAAGAAGCCCGGGCAGGTATTAGCCTCTGTGTCTTTGCCTCAGACATCTTCCACTTCATTGAATAATGTGAGACAGTGAAAATGGCCAAAAGAAAGGACGAGAGAAAAGATAACTCAGACTCACTAGTTTTTAGGAAATGCAAATTAAATTTTAAATCACATATATTTGTTCACTTATCACAGTGCAAATAATCTACATTTTAATAATTTCAAAGTTGCATCATGTGGGGAAATGGACTTCTTTTTTATTCAAGTAAGAGTGTAACTTGGTTGAGGAAATTTGGCAGGATTTGCTAAAATTAAAAATGTGCATGGCCCTGTTCCTTGACCCAGCAATTCTCCTTCTAGGGATCTATCTACCTTAGGGAAGTATTTGCATTTTGCACAAAGATGGTTTGGTAGGCAATCAGAAACAACCTAAACGCCCATCCAAAGGCAATGGTGAAATGATGCGCTGTGGCAGTCACCACCTCCCTGGGATTCCCTTCATGTCCTTCGCCCCCTCTGGTCAGCAGGATTTCTCAGTGATGGCCACAGCACAGAACTCAATGCATAAGTTTAGAAAATTCTCAAAGACTTTCTGTTGGTGAAAAAAAAATAAGATGCAGTAGTATCTAAACAGTATGAAATAAACTGTGTAAAAGCAACATTTCACCAACAAACAAACCCGTAGAACTGACCCAAAGCAATACCGTGTATTTCTACAGATGCATAAAAGTTTATAGAAAAAGATCTGAAAGGAAATCCACTAAACAAATGATAGTAGTTGCTTCTGGTTGGAGGCGTGGGACTTGGGGAGGTGGTTAAGGAGATCCCTAGCTTTATATCCACTGTTTGAAAATAATTTTTACAAGTGAATGTATTCATGTACTATTTATATAATAAAAGTAAATGTATTGATGGGATTGGCTGAAGGATACACTGCGTGTGCACCCCCAAGGCACAAATGTCCCGTTACAACACAGTAGATGGTTAGAGACGTAAGAGAGACAGAAGTCCTTGCTATGTGAGTATTCACTTTTGGATAACCCTATGCTATACACATCTTAACACACATGACTAAATACAACTTAAATTAGCTGTGAATGGAAGTCAACAGCTGTGTAAAAGACGCAGGGTTTGAAGAAGCAGATGAAAGTGAACTTGGAGAACTTCTTGAAGTCACTCTCAAAGCCAGTGTTCAAGGAAGATATGGCAGCAGAAGAGGAGGGATTGGCAAAAGAAAAAGGAAAATAAACAGGGATGATGACATGTTAAGGGCTTTGCAAGAGGATGAGGTGAATATCACGGTGTTGACTATCTCTCGAGAAAATGATGTGTTCAAAAGACAACCTTTTAAAATAATCATGCTGTCAAGGTCAAATAAGGAGATTGACTTCTACGATTTTATAGGATCTTTAAGAATACAAATTTGTTAGTTCTCAAAATTAATGCACAGCTGTAATTATAGCCTAGATGTGGCTAAACATCAGATAAATGCATTAGAAATAATTTTTCTTCCATTTTCTTGAAATAAATTATAAACCAAATCCTTTTATATCTTTAACACAGGACTTTGTGATTAAAAAAAAAAAAATAGATATTTTAATTTTGTGTCCTTAGCTGTGTTTCTGATTATGAATGGAGTTGCTTTGGGTACTTTTTTCTCTTTTGATGTTTCAGAGTGTCTAACCCTGTCTGAGGAAGAAGTGGAAGGGAACACACCTTGAGGAAGTGAAACGTGAAGAGGAGAAGTTTGCCCAGTGGACAAGGCAAGAGAAAGACATGCCTGGCAGAAGGCACAGCACGTGCAAAGCCACTGAGGCGTGAGCGAATGAGGTGCACTTTGGGGACAGAAGGTGATGTTGCAGGATCACTGAGTGTAGATGAAAAACTGCAGAGAAAGGAGATGTAGAAATCAGCTAGAGATAGACCATAGAAGATCAGGGGCCGCTGTGAGAGGCTCAGAGTTCATCTTTCAGGCAACAGGAAGGGTTTTCAGGAGGGATGTGATATGCTCTGATCCAGCTTCTATGTGTGCCACTCCAGGAGGCACAGAGCAGCCTTGTGCTCCGGTCTAGACCTCCCCAGTGCTGATGCAGCCACGCTCCTGGCACTCACCCTGTGTAAGGTGGGCAATAACTCACTTGATCATCTCCATCATCCTGAGAGGAACAGAGATGTTAAGGATTTGGCCGAGGTCACACAGTGGGGAAACTGCAAGAGCTGGGTTTTGGACTTGAGCGTGTGCTCTTAACCTATTCGCTCAATCTGCCCACCAGGTAGGCAGGGCTCTTCTATATACATTTTCACAGTGTAAATGGATTTACTTCTGGATTTAGACATATTTGTTCAAAACAGTTGTATAACTGTTATAAATGAAAAAACTATTTTTATTACACATTATGTACATATTTGTTTGTTAAAATAGAGCATTTGCTCCTGTTGGGGTCTAATGAGAGATGAATGTGTAAATTAAGGCAGGGGGCATAGCCAGAGAAGGAGGGGACCCACAGGAACGCATTTAAGAGGTTTTGGCAATAGGGCAATGTATTAAGTAGCTGGAATGGGGTGAGGGGCCGCTTTGACATGCCTGAAGTCTGGGTGACTGGTGATGACATTAGCTACCTGGGGGTGTGAGCATTACAAGTTATCCTGGGTATATTAAAACCCTAAATAAAGTGCTTGGGCATCGGAGATAGTGGGATGGGATGGGGCAGAAGACCTGCTTCTTGGTAGGGCTTCTTGGATGAGTCGGGAGGGGCTCCGGCTCAAGACCCTGGGTCCCCAGACCAAGGCTGTGAAATTAACATCACAGGGAAATGGAAATTCTCAGCAAGGGAGGCCGAGGGCTGAGGGCAGGCGGCGCAGACGGCTCTGCCTGAGACCAAGTGCACGATCCCAGCATGGCGTAACGAGAGCTCTGGAAGAACATTAGGAACGTGACATCAGGATGGCATTTGCAGCCTTGCTCGACAGGTGGGTGGAGCATTGATGACTTGAATGGTTTCAGCTGGGGCTGAGGGGTGAGCCAGGGTAACCAGAGTCCCTGCTCCTCTCCCAGGGCACCTGGCCCTTCCCATTTCCCTCTTGGCTTTCCCCCGCTCCAAGTGAAGCAAGGCCCTGCCCGCCTCCTGTTGTCCTTTGTTTCTGTGGCGGAAAATTTGAAAGCCCGGCGTATTGGGTTTCTCTTTAGCACGCCGATAAGGCAGAGGAAACATCTGTGGTTTGAGACAAAATGTGTGAAAGATGGGGGTGGGGGGTGCTGAGGACAGAAGTTTTCTGTCTTAGAGAATGTTTTATCTCCTTGCTAGACACCTCCTTTATTAAAATTAAATTTATAGGTTGAAACGTGAACATGAACGTCGAGGAGACAGAAGGTTTAGATCCAACAGGAGGGAATTCACAATACATAAAAAGGAAATCCCGAAAAGTCACACTTCCAGAAGCAAATGCTGACACATTCGCTTCGGTTTCCTAGACTTTTCTCCGCTATCCAGCTCAAAGAGCTCTACCACCTGTGATCCACGCCTTAGATTTATTATCAGTTTCCAGGGACCAGCCCAACAGCTTCAGCACCAGAATTTTCATAAATCAAGCACTGAAAGCAGTTCAGCTGAGAAACTGATAGAAAAGGCCTGGTCCCCAGAGGCATCAAGCTCTCAAAACTCCCAAGTCTTGCCATTCACCCTTCTGCACAATCCCAAAGACAGAGAAGATCTGGGAGAAGACGGGTCTTGGTGGTGTGTGGAGTTAGCCCAGGAGTCAGAGACAGCTGTGTTTTGCAGCATCCTTCCTACGCCCCTTCCTCCCTACTTGCTGGGGTCCAGACTCTAGGATCAGGTTGATTCCAAGCAGGGGGACCCCAGTTGTGCCAGGCTGTTGGGTAGGAACGGGAGCCTCCAGCTTCAAGAGGGAAATACCCTGCTTCGAAATAGCTACCGCACACTCTGTAAGTGGGCCATTTGTTGTTGTTTGATATGTTAGAAGTTTCATCAAACCTCTGGGCATATTTATACAATTAGAGCGGCAAGAGAAAGAAAATAGCGCAGTGACAAATTGGGCTCGTGCACTCTGATTAACTTGTTAAACTAAATAGATTGCGGAGGAAACGAGCCCTGTTTGAATTTGTGAAATTGCTTCTCATCAAGATAGAAGCCTGCTGAGCCATTAGGGGCGTGGGCAGCTGGTACGCACTTTGGCCAGAATTCGATGCAGGTCCCGAAGGAAAGGGGAACCATCCCTGACTTCAAACCCAATGACAGATCTTCTCTGTGACCGGGCAGGGCTGCTTTGTCCAAAGCTTAGACAATCTTGTCAAGTCCTGCTGATCCAGAACCCAGGCAGCCAGGTGATTCCTGCCGTCCAGTGTTCTTTGGGCTCTTGGTTTTTATGAGCATGACGACAAGTAGAAAAACAAGAGGGTGAGGAGTTTTAGGTTAAAAACCCTAGAGATCCAGTTTGTATCTCCTATGTCTTCAGCCATTGTGGGTGGACCCGGGCCTTAAAGAGTTGAATTCTGTCCAACCCTAACAAATAGAAGCCAACATTTATCACTACTGACTCTGTGCTGGAAGAAAGGCTCAACGCTTTTGAGTCAATTATCTTATTAAAGACTCATGATAAGTCTACAGCAAAGGTGCTAGTATTATTCCCATTTTCCAACTGAGGTCAAGGCAAGGTCCATGGTGGGTCATGGTGACACGGATGAAGGGCAGGGCTGGGACTTGAACCTGGTGAGTCTGTTTTTTGAGCCTGTGATGTTCATTTCATACTGTCTGCATCAAGGCTGTGGGAATCCTCAGGCCCTTCAAAGACCCTATAGAGTCTGAAACAGCCTTTGGACACCTCAAAGAGTTTGAGCCAACTTGCAAATTATTTATAAAATACAAATAGCACAATGTTTTCAAATTGGTGTGCACAGAGATTATCTCCCAACCTAGAAAACTGGATTAATCCATTTGTATTATGCCTTGACCATTCTGATGCTCAAGGGGAAAATGGAATGTACAGCATGTCAACTCCACCAGTAATAGTGGTAGCTGATAATAATCAGTCAGTTCAGTTCAGTCACTCAGTTGTGACTGACTCTTTGTGACCCTATGGACAGCACCCTGTTCATCACCAGCTCCCAGAGCTTGCTCAGACTCATGTCCATCGAGTCAGTGATGCCATCCAACCTTATCCTCTGTTGTCCCTTTCTCTTCCTGCCTTCAATCTATAATGGTAATAGCTAATCTTATAATATCTCTATCAACAATAATAATCAATATTAGTAATAGCTAATCTTATTAATACAATACATGTATCAATGTCTGAGCTATGTGTCTGGCCCTGGTACTTTGTTTGCGTCAGCTCATTTAATCTTCATATCAACCTTATGATATAGGTGCTATTTTTAAGTCTATTTTCCAGATAAGGAAACTGAGGCACTGGAGGTTAAATTAATTGCCGAAGGGACACAGGCAGTTGTCGTCTGGAGTCCATATCCTGACAACCGTGGAAATGCTGTGTCCTGCCCAGAGGGCCATCCCGTGCATCAGGTCAAGCCCTCCCCTTTTCACTGCTGGGAGATGTTCCTGGGGCCTGATGAAGTTTTTTCTTGCACTCTGGGAAGGTGACTCATTCTCCTTGGTACTGGAGGAACCAGCCTCCTTTTCTAGGCAGGGACCTTGCTACCCGCTCCTTTTCTGTTGCTGGTTGAGCTGGGGCAGTGGATGTGGTTTCTCAGGCGCTGCCCAGCCCCAGAAGGATGTGGCTCTTTGCCTTCTGCCCGCTTTGGAGCATGGCGGGAGTACCTGACCCGGTCAGTATGTAGAACTAGAAGAACAGGAATCTGCTTAATGGGACATGGAATGGTGCTTGTCCATTGGGACTGTGAACACCAGTATGGGCTGGGGTTAGTGCCCTGGAAGGCACATAGGATGGCAACAGCCACATCATTTTCTTGGAAAGTGGCAGGCCCAGGCCTGCCCAGGCTGAAACAGATGTGTATGCATTGTAGAAGGTGGGGCCCAACTTTTCCAAGAGTCTTCTGAAAGGAAGGTGACTCATCTTTTCTTAAAAGATATAAAGGCAATGCTCTTGGAGGTCATCCAAGGCCACTGGCGATCTAGGATGTTGGCAGGTCACTCATTCATTCATTCCTTCATTCAGCGAGTCTCCAGCAGCGACTGCATCATGTATGGGGGACAGCACAGGGAAGAGAACCAAGTTCTTCGGCATGAGTGATCTAGACTAAGGGGCAAGCCTGTGGTTGTATTATCGTGTGTGCGTGTGTGTTAGTTGCTCAGTCGTGTCTGGCGATCCATACACTGTAGCACACCAGGCTCCTCTATCCACGGAATTCCCCAGGCAAGAATACTGGAGTGAGTTGTTGTTGTTCAGTTGCCCTGTCATGTCTGATTCTCTTCGACCCCATGGACTGCAGCGCACCAGGCCTCTGTCCCTCACCATCTCCCGAAGTGTGCCTAAGTTCATGTCCATTACTTCAGTGATGCCATCCAGCCTTCTCATCCTCTGACACCCTCTTCCTCTCTTGCCCTCAATCTTTCCCGGCATCAGGGACTTTTCCAATGAGTCAGCTGTTCCCATCAGATGACCAAAATACTGGAATTTCAACTTTAGCATCAATCCTTCCAACTGAAGTGGTTAGCCATTTCTTCCTGACCCAGGGATGGAACTCAGGTCTCCTGCATGGCAGGCAGATTCTTTACTGTCTGAACCACCAGGGAAGCCCTATTATCACATGAATAAATGCAAATTTGTTCATCACAGATGAGCGTTACAGAGGAAAGCAATCTAGTGCTTTGGGATCCTATAGGGAAGAAAGACCTGGTCAGAAAAGTCAGGAGAAGCTTCCCCAAGGATGAGCACCTGGCCCTGAGATCTGAATCATGAGAGGAACTCGGTGCACAAGAGAGAGATGGAGAAGGAAGAGCGCTCCTGGTGGAGGGACTGCATGTGCAAAGGCCCAGTGGCAGAGGGGAGCATGGCGGATACCAGGGCCTGAAGAGGCAGGGGGTGGCTGGAGTACAGAATGTCGGAGCGGCTCTGAAGGATCAGCTTCACTAGGCTGGGTTTCGCTGGCTGTGTTGAGGCCATGAAATGGGTTGGGCTTCATCAAAGAAACAAACAGAAGCTATTAAATGGTTTTAAGCATGCAAATGGATGAGTAAAAATCTCCCAGTCATGTCCGACTCTGCAACCCCATGGATGGTAGCCCGCCCAGCTCCTCTGTCCATGGGATTCTTCAGGCAAGAATACTGGAGTGGGTAGCTATTCCCTTTTATGGGTATCTTCCAGGCTCAGCGATGGAATCTGGGTCTCCTGCCTTGTAGGTAGGCTCTTTACTGTCTGAGCTGCCAGGCAAATGGGGGAGGGGGTAAACATGGCAAGAGAGCAGTGACACATCCAATTGTGTTTGGCAAAAACCACAGTGACCCATATTCATTTCTTTGTGGCATTATTTCCAGAGAGGGCCGAGTGTTCCCAGTGTGGAAGTCACAAGGGTGAGACCCTGGGTGCACGGAGCCTCGGAGAAAGCCCAAATTGGAAAGGAATGAATTATCAAAGCAGTATTGGGAGGCCACCACTTTTAAGCACAAAACCTAGCAGATTGGGAATATTTAGTATGGGGGCCCCAGGATTGCACTTAATAGCCTTTAGGGTAGCATCTTGCTTTCTTGCAGCAATAGCTCATCCTAATGACCCCAGGGCTATCCAGGAAAGATAAAACTATAGTGAGTATTATTTGTTTTGAAAAATACTGTACAACATAATACATTCAGATGTATCCCCCTACCCAAGATGATGGTTAAAAATTTAAAAAAAAAAAAAAAGGTCCTAAAGGAATACCTTACATGACCTCTAAAGCATTCCATCATGACCTGGCCTTTGAGCAGATAGCCAAGACTGACTGCATTACTTGGTCAAAAAGTTCATTTGGATTTTTCTGTAAGATCTTACATTTTGGCCAACCCAATACCATAAGCACTTCTGTAGTAGTTCAGTGGGAAAGAGCCTGTCAAGCAGGAGACATGGGTTCAATCCCTGAGGCTGGAAGATCCCCTGGAGAAGGAAATAGCTGCACATTCCAGTATTCTTGCCTGGGAAATCCCATGGACAGAAGAGCCTGGTGAGCTGCAGTCCATGGGGTCACAAAAGATTCGGACATGACTTGGTGATTCAACAACAACAACAATACTACAAGCAAATCAATTAACTCAGTTCAGTTCAGTCGCTCAGTTGTGTCCGACTCTTTTCGACCCCATGAACTGCAGCACGTCAGGCCTCCCTGTACATCACCAACTCCCAGAGTTGACCCAAACCCATGTCCATCGAGTTGGTGATGCCATCCAACCATCTCATCCTCTGTCGTTCCCTTCTCCTCCTTCCCCCAACCCCTCCCAGAAGCAGAGTCTTTTCCAATGAGTCAACTCTTCACATCAGGTGGCCAAAGTACTGGAGTTTCAGCTTTAGCATCATTCCTTCCAAAGAACACCTAGGACTGATCTCCTTTAGGATGGACTGGTTGGATCTCCTTGCAGTCCAAGGGACTCTCAAGAGTCTTCTCCAACACCATAGTTCAAAAGCATCAATTCTTCGGTGCTCAACTTTCTTCACAGTCCAGCTCTCACATCCATACATGGCCACAGGAAAAAACATAGTCTTGACTAGATGGACCTTTGTTGGCAAAGTAATGTCTCTGCTTTTGAATATGCTATCTAGGTTAGTCATAACTTTCCTTCCAAGGAGTAAGCGTCTTTTAATTTCATGGCTGCAATCACCATCTGCAGTGATTTTGGAGCCCCCCAAAATAAAGTCTGCCACTGTTTCCACTGTTTCCCCATCTATTTCCCATGAAGGACGGGACTGGATGCCATAATCTTTGTTTTCTGAATGTTGAGCTTTAAGCCAACTTTTCCACTCTCCTCTTTCACTTTCATCAAGAGGCTTTTTAGTTCCTCTTCACTTTCTGCCATAAGGGTGGTGTCATCTGCATATCTGAGGTTATTGATATTTCTCCTGGCAATCTTGATTCCAGCTTGTGCTTCTTCTAGCCCAATGTTTCTCATGATGTACTCTGCATATAAGTTAAATCGATTAACTCAAGAGATTTTTAACTAGCAGCCAGGAAGTGGAGTGCTCCTGTAATAAATGTCTGCACAGATGGAAGTGGCTCTGGCATTGAATTATGGGTGAAATCTGGAATAACTTTGAGGCACAGGAGCGAAAAAGCCTACATCATCTTAATCAGACTGTTGGCAAAAATAGAGACATTCAAGTCCCTTCTGGTGAGTGTTTAGAAGAGGAGAAACATACAAAGGAGAAGCCCATGTGAAGACAGAGGCAGAGGTTGGAAAGATGCAGCCACAAGCCAAGGGATGCCGATGGCCTCTGGAGGAGGCAAGGAAAGGATTCTCCACTAGAGCCTCCAGAGGGAGTGGGGAGCTGCCCACACCTTAATGTCAGCTTAATGATACTAATTTTAGACTCTGGCTTCCAAAACTTGAGAGAATAAATGTCTTCTTTTTTTTTTTTTTGAGCCATCAAGTTTGTGGTAATTTGTTGCAGCAGCCACAGGAGACGAATGCATTCTTTTTACGTTTTTACTCACTTTTAAGAATTTTATTTGTTTATTTTGGCTGTGCTGGGTCTTCATTGCTGGGCGCAGGCTTTCTCTGGTCGCGGTGAGTGGAAGCTGCTCTTTGTTGCAGGGCATGGGCTTCTATTGGGGTGCCTTCTGCTGTTGCAGAGCACGGGCTCTAGGGTGCCCCGGCTTCAGTAGTTGCGGCACACGGGCTTAGTTGCCTGGTGGCAAGTGAGATCTTCTTGGACCAGGGATTGGCAGGCAAATTCTTAACTACTGGACTGCCGGGGGAAGCCCTGAGGAACATTTAATTCATATTCCACAAACATCCACGATTTCATGCAGCTGGTGCCTTCTCATACTTCATAGCTCAGACCAAAATGCCCCTCTTGACTTGAGGATCCCCAGCCTCCAATATTCTTGCCTGGGAAATCCCATGGACAGAAGAGCCTGGTGGGGTCAGTTCACAGGGTTGCAAAGAGTCAGACACAACTGAGAACACACACACACACCACACACACCACACACACAACCCCCTAACCAGACCAGATATCCTGCCTGTAAACCTCCACACACTTACATTCTTAAGCCTAAATTTCTTCCTTAGTTTGTGTGTTCTGCTTTGTCTGCCATCCTCCCAACAGAACATGAGCTTCAGGCAGTAGCTTCCTATTTCCCACTGAGGAGCCCCCAGCAGAAGTCTGGGGCAGAGTGAACGCTCCTTGGAGGTTTGTTGAATGAATAAATGACCTTTCACGGTGTCCTGGGGGCCCACTGAGTTTGCTCAGTATTCATAAGCCTGATACTCTTGCTTGCCGTGATCAACAGGTCTTGATGGTTATTTAAATTCTTCTTTTGGATCCTTCGTCTGTCCCAGGATGTGAAGCTGTTTAATATTCATTCATTCATTCACTCATTCAATAAATATTTATTTATTCGGGCTTATGTGTGAGGCAGTCCACTGATGATTCCTAATTGGGCTATTTTTTCCCCTGTTGAATTTCAATTGAGAAAGAAAAAGCAATTGCAGCATTTTTCAAGGCAAAACAAGCCATATAACAACCACAAACCGCAAACAACGAAACAGTCTTTCATGAGGCTAATTAGTCCTAAGCCTTAAAAAAAATAATAATTGCCAATTCTAGAACAGTCTTTGAAGGCTTTTTGAACAGAATAGTAATCAGGAAACTTCAGCCTTCATGAGGCAAGGGCTCAGAGCAAAACAAGGCACTTCAGAGTTGTGTACTTTCTGGAACTCTGATTTGGCTGAATTTTCTTCTGATAAGGAAATTTTAAGGACATTGATGGGCAAGGGAAGCACATTCATTGCACATACTGATTCTTTCAACAGACTTCACAATACACAACCAGTCTCATAATCAGAAGTGTTTTTTTCTGTTTAAAACCCAGAAGGGTAGCTGACATCTTTTATCAAAAAGACAGACAATTCTTGTCCCCTGACAATTCCAGATTATGGATCCCAGGAGGCTCTCCTTACACTGGTATTTTATCACTGGAATCAGAGCGACTGCTGTTTATTTTCTGAACCTTCACGTAGTTTTCAAGGTGTTGCCAGCAGGGCCTGGGCTGACAGTGACACGTGTTATTGTCACATTGCTAGATCTGAAAGAAAACACCAGATAAATAAATATCAGTGTTTCCTTGGATCTCTTTTTGCTATCATGGCACCGGAGGCACTGGCATTTGTTAATTCACATATCTCTCCTGTTTGGTGAGGCAATGTTTCCTTTCATCTGCTGGAGTGGGGGAGGAAGGGGGCGGTGCGGGCTGGCAGCCTGGCATGGGACCTGGATGAACTGCCATTCGATCTGGGTGAGGGGGAGAGGGTGGAGATGGCCTCTGAATACAGTTCCGCCCATGGAGCAGGGTGGAGCCTGGCTGCAGGACTGTCTTCTCAGGCCTCTCTCATGTGGGTAGGTTACCCTGCATCGTGCTCAGCATCAGGTGATGTGGGCTGAGGTGCCAGCTGGATAGGTTGCTCAACCTCCCAGCCTCAACTTCTGTACCTGTAGAAATGGATCCTGGGACCCTCCTCCTAGGCTGTTGAGAGACCCACAGAAGAGAGAAGAGCCCCCCTCCAGCCAGACTGACTCCTTACTTTCCCCCAGACCTTCTCCTTCCTCCCCTGCTCTGCCCTGTTCTCCCCTCTGGATCACACTTCCCTCTGCCTTTGGCCTTCTTTAGATTTCCTTATCCTAGAACCCAGGATGTTGTCAACAACCTATGGCCCACGGGCCACATCTGGCCTGCTGCCTGATTTTGGAAATACAGTTTTCCTGGCATGCAGCCATGCCTGTTCATTTACATATTGTCTGTGGCTGCCTTTGTGCTGCAGTGGCAAAGCTGAGTAGTTGCAACACAGACCATATGGCCCACAAAGCCTAAAATCTGTCCTATCTGTCCTTTCACAGAAGAATTTTGCCAGTTCTTGTTGTGCTCTTAGACATAAATCACCCTGATTTCACTCATCCTTAAAGACCCAGCTTGAGTTCTTGATCTGCTTGACTTCCCATGGCATGTTAAATGGTTTTATATACAAAAAGGTTTCCATGATCATATGCTTTTAGGAAATCCCAAGTTAAAGAAACATAAGCAGCCTTCTTTACTGACTGCAGGACTTATCAGTGCGTTTAATGTGCTGGTGGATGTTGGGAATATCCAAGAAGGGAATGTGATATGTAACATTTCTCAAATGTGTTTCTCGTTGGGCTACTGAGTGTTGAAGAGCTTAACTCATCTTCTCTAGTTATTTTATCTCTCTGGGTGATGCTTTCTGCTACAATGGATTTAGAATATATTGTATTTTTATATGAAATGTTCATTTTTAACCTGGATCTCTCCCCTGGATTCTAGACACTGCACTCCCTTTACAACAGTCTAACAGACAAACTCAAACTTAACAGTGCTCCAAAGGTACCTATTCTTCTCCCATCATTATCCATCATAGAAAGTGGCAACACCATTCACAGTTGCTCGGTCCAAAATCTAGCACTCTTCTTGACTCCCTTCATCCTCCAACACTGTTTCTCTAATCCATCAGTATGCCGTCCTGTCTAACTCCAAAAGGCATCCCGTATAGGACCACTTCTCACCAACTGCACGGTGCCTAGCCTGGTCCATGCTGCCAACATCGATTCCAACATCGAGTGATTGGATGCCTTCAATAGCCTACGAACTGAGCTCCTGATTCTGTTCTTGCTCCCTGAAACTCAAATCCAATCACTCCTTTCCCTGGCTTAAGATACTTTAAGGAAAATATTTCCATTCCAACCGAGTAAAATACAAACTACTCCCATGACTTTCCAGGCCCTAGATAATCAGACCTTCACTTACCTCTTCCTCTGGCCTATTTTGCCCTCAAACCCAGTAATCCCAGGGCCTTTGCACATGTTAATCTTTTTTTTTTAGAAACGCTCGTTGTCATTCCATTTCCCTTCCCCATCTTTTCAAAATGTTTTCTGACTCTTCATTGTCATCTAGGTCATTAGACTCTCAGAGAGGCCCTTGCTGACCAAACCAAAGAACACTCCAATTTCACTGTATCAAATTATCTAGCTTATCATCTTCATAGCTCTTATTGAAACCCCAGATTATTTTATCTATTGTGTTAATGCTTATTTTCTGTGTTCCACTGAGTACAAGCTTCATGAGGCCTGTTTCCTTTTCCACTACTAGGGATCCAGAATCTAAGACAGTCCCAGGCACACAGTGGCTGTTTGACCATCACCCTCTGTTGGCAGATTGGCTGATAATCTCCTTAATCAGCAGAGCACCCCATGTTCTAGCATTTGTTATTGTTAGAATGGAAGCTAGAACATCTGATATTCATTGAGGGCTACTTGCCAGGCACTGTGCTAAATGTCTTTCTCCTATTATCTCATGCCGTTCTTCCAATTAATGTACAGAGCCTATGAGCAACTACTATTTTTTATCCCCATTTCACAGATGAAGAAAGTGAGGCACAGAGAGACTAAGCTGCTCGCCTAATTGTTTACCTGGTCCTTGGCAAGCCCTGGTCACTGACCCAGATCTGATTCCAAATCCATGACTATGGGCAATGCTGGGGCTACTGCTGCCACATTACAGGGGTTGGCATTTGAGCCTCTAACTGTAAGGTGTACCGGGGCCCAATACCATCATGACCAGACTCACCTCTGACTGTGGCTTCTGATTTGAGCAGGGGCTTCACTGCCTTATGTGTATAGTACTTGGAATATTACTTAATTTGGTCAAAATCTATATAGCACAGGGAACTATATTTAATATCCTGTGATAAACTGTAATGGAAAAGAATATGAAAAAGAATACATATATATACAGATATATGTGAATTACTTTGCTATACAGCAGAAATTAACACAACATTGTAAAGCAACTATATTAAAATAAAATAAATTTTTAAAAAAATCTTTATTCTCACTAGGAACAAGCTAAGTCTGTCTTTCACTTTGCATAAAACACAGTTCTACCCTGTTTATCATTTATGAGGTAAACATTGTAAAGCCTGACAACAGCGCTGGTCCATAATAAGCACTTTATAATTTTTTGTTAAATAAATAGCTGTATGTAGCTGAAGGGCTTTGTCTTTGATTTCAGGGGTGAGCAAAATCACTGACTGTGTCATCCTTCTTTCCTGCTCAGGCACAGGTGACATGCCTGCATGATATTAAGTAACATTCCCTCCCTTGCAGTCAACCTGGTCCAATTTTAACACTCTTCCAATATCTGCAATCAGTCAATCCTAAAGGAAATCAACCCTGAATATTCACTGAAAGGACTGATGCTGAAGCTGAAGTTCCACTACTTTGGCC
The DNA here is from genome assembly GCA_917880005.1 of Nanger dama. Classification (NCBI taxonomy): domain Eukaryota; kingdom Metazoa; phylum Chordata; class Mammalia; order Artiodactyla; family Bovidae; genus Nanger; species Nanger dama. The sequence continues at coordinate 22,203,936 of CAKJTW010000012.1, forward strand.
ATCTGATGCGAAGAGCTGACTCATTGGAAAAGACCCTGATGCTGGGAAAGATTGAAGGCAGGCAGAAAGGGGATGGCAGAGGACAAACTGATTGGATGGCATCACCGACTCCATGGGCATGACTTTGAGCAACGTCTGAGAGATGGTAAAAGACAGGGAAGGCTGGTGTCCTGCAGTCCATGGGGTCACAAAGAGTTGGACACAACTGAACGACTGAACAGCAACATGTGCTAAGCTCCCTCCTGTAGCAGAGAGAGTTTTCAGTGACTAACCCAAGGCCCAAAGCCTTTGGCAGGAGAAAGGTTCTCTCAGGCGTGTAAGATCCTTGCCAAGCAGAAGGTTGTGGACTCAGTATTTGCATAGGAAAACACAGTAACCTTTGTGTCTATTTAAATCCTGAGGTTTCTATTATTATGGTAAACTCTGCTTTATTGCAAGGGATACTGCCTTTTCATCATAGTAGTGACTTTGACTTTTTTTCAAAAGGAATTGAAGTTAAAAACTTCAAGGAAGTTAAAGGAAAAACTTCAAGGAATTGAAGTTAAAACACACAGTGACCGAGTGAGCCAGCAGTGCCATTCCTAGGTGTTTACCCCAGAGAAGTGAAAGCCTATGCTACATGCAAATATTCTTAGCAGTAACTGTTTGTAATAGCCTCCAGCTGAAAAGATCCCAAACGTCCACCAGCAGGTGAGCAGATAATGACCTGTGGCGACTCCATACAATGGGGAACTACTCAGTAATGAAAAGGAACAAGATATCAAGGCACACAACAGCACCATGAGTTTCAACAGCACTGTGTTCAGCGAGAGAAATCAGAAACAAAAGACTGCCCTCTCTGTGGTTCCATGTCTAGGATCTTCTCAAAAACAGGCAAAGTGTTGCAGCAGTCAACCAGTCTAGAGTCCTGGGGAAAGGAGGCAAGAGAAGGGACCTTGAGGAGGATGGGAAGCGTCTGTGACTTGATCCAGAGATGGTTCCATGACAATAGAAATATATCAAAACTCCTGGCAATAGACACCTTTAAGTATGTGCATCTTACTGTATGCAAAACATTCCTCACTTAAGTCAATTAGGAGTATAAAGGAAAAAGAGGCAAATAATACAATAGGTATTGTATGAAAAGGTCAAACTCGAAAAGGTGATCAAAGGTTAGAAATTCCTGGAGCTCTACTACCCCAAGCAGGAGATCTTATTATTACTTCTTGTTCTCCTATCACTAGAACATTCATTAGTCATCTTGGCCACGGAATGCAATTGTAATTTTAACTCTGTCAATCTTTTCTTTTTGGATTCAGATTTCATATCTTGCTTAAGACACAGTAAAGTGCATCCTCACCCTAAGATTATAAAGACTATGGTATTATTCTCTGCTGTTCTAGAAGCTTCAGTCATGTCTGACTCTTTGCAACCCTATGGACTGTAGCCCACCAAACTTCTCTTTCCATGGGATTTTCCAGGCAAGAATACCAGAGTGGATTGCCAGGCCCTCCTCCAGGGGATCGACCCCACCCAGGGATCGAACCTGCGTTGTCTCTTGTGTCTCCTTGCATTGACAGGCAGGTTCTTTACCACTAGGGCCAACTGGGAAGTTGTGTTCCTATAATTTTTAAAAAATATGACATTAAAATTTTTAAATTTTTAATCATGGTAAAAGTGCACCTAGCATAAAAGTTATCATCCTAATCATCTTAAATGTTCAGTTCAGTGGCATTAAGTACCCATTATTGTGAAACCATCACCACTAGCCAGCCATCTCCAGAACACTTTTATCTTCTCAAACTGAAACTCTGTCCTCATTAAACAATAACTCCCTGTGCCCCTCCTCGTTCCAAATCCTGGCAATACCATTCTACTTTCTGTCTCTATGAACTGGACTATTCTTGGTATCTCACTTAAGTGTGTATCATACAGGATTTGTCCTATTGTGACTGGCTTATTTCACTTAACAAAATGTTCAAACCATTTTTAAAACCATATGATTTTTGATCAATGTGGAATTTATTTGTGTGTGTATATAGGTAATGATTTGAGTTTCTTACTCCTAACAAATGGTTAACCAGTTTTCCCAGCATCATATATGGAAGAGACCATTTTTTCTTTTCCCAATCAGTTAATAGTCACCTGTACTGGGTCAGGAAGATCCCCTCGAATAGGAAATGGCAACCTGCTTCAGTATTCTTACCTGGGAAATTCCATGGTCAGAGAAGCCTGGTGGGCTATAGTCCATGGGGTTGCAAAGAACTGGACCTGACTGAGCAACAAAGCACACACACCCATACTCTAACTGTAGTCTCTGCAGAAATGCATCTGCTTGCAGGCCCTCTTTTCTGTTCCTATGGTCTGTTTATTCCTGTGCCAGTTCCACACACTGTTGTGACTCCTTCAGCAAAGACCTTACCCACTCTGAGTCCAAGGATTTACTCAGACTTAATTCCTTCTTGTCAGCCTTTCAGCTGCTCCCAAGGATTTGGGGCACCTGACCGTCTCCCTAGCACTCTCCCATCTCTCCATTTCCCAAAGGAGCCTCGTGTGCAGGAGTCTCAGTCTGGATGTGGGAGAGGAAGCCCTGGGCCCTGCTGGTCAGAGGGCACAGAGCCCCACAGACCTGAGCACACCCACCTGCTGCAGGGCTGGGGTCATGAGGAGGTCAGCCACTGCTCCAGTCTCAGAAGGATCTGGTAGGGGGCATGGGTGCCTGGGATGGCTTAATTTCTCTGTCTGCAGTGGAACATTGCCATGACCCAGCTGACCGCCAGGCAGATTTCAGGATAAGGCAAGGCAATCTTGGGTTGCCTCCAAGGACATTTGGTGCTACAAGCAGAACAGAATTCTTTCGAAGTTCATTTCTGAGGGGCCCCTGGAGGCAGTGGCAGAGTGCTCCCTGAATCTTTACAGAGAGAGTGTACAGTCTTGCTGGGGCCACCTCTCTGAGGTGGTGAGCGGAGACGGAAGGAGCAGAGCCCATCAGAGCGGGGCTGGTTAGCAGGTACGTGGGCCCACAGACTTTCCTTGACTACCTGCAGGGCTGTTAAGCCCTTGGCTCAGCATCCTACGGGATCCATGCACTTGTTTGCTTTCTCAGGGCAAGAGGTATGGGCCGAGATTGGGAAGTGGGAAGGGCTGATGTTTCCACGAATCTCTTGCTGTCTAATGTCAGATGAGTCAGGTCACACCCACCAGCAAGCTCCCTCTAGGTTTCTGGTAGGAGGCAAGAAACTGGGCCAAGAGAGCGGAGATAAGCTCGGACAGCATCCTTTCCCCCCACCCCTGCCTGCCTCTGAGCAGCAGGGAGGCCAGATGGAAAGCCCGGCTGAATTTCATAAAGGCCCTTGGGCATCATGTGTCACCAGGACAGGAAAGGACTGGAGGAGATGCTGGGACTGTGGGTTCAGCAGGCCAATTCTGCCAGGAGTCAGCAGGAAGGCAGACTGACAAAACCAGCTAGAAGATCTGTTCTAGAAGCTGTAAGTATTCTCACACCTCCTTTCCAATTTTCCTGTATCCTCCACTCCCTGAGTGGGTCGAGTCTTAACATGTTACACATACACACACGCACACACTCACACACACACATGTTTAAAAATACCTAGAGACAAATGAAAATGAAAACTCCATGATCCAAAATCTATGGGATGCAGCAAAAGCAGTTCTAAGAGGGAAATTTATAGCAATACAAACCTACCTCAGGAAATGAGAAAACTCAAATAATCAACCTAAACTTACACCTTAAAGAGCTAGAAAAAGAAGAATAAACAAAACTCAAAGTTAGTAGAAGGAAAGAAATTATAAAGAATCAGAACAGAAATAAAAGAAATAGAGACTAAAAAATAGAAAAGATTAATGAAACAAAAAGCTAGTTCTTTGAAAAGATAAACAAAATTGATACACTTTTAGCCAGACTCATCACGAAAAAGGGAGAAGACTCAAATCAATCAAATCAGAAGTGAAAAGAAGTTACAACTGATACCACAGAAATAAAAAGGCTCACTAGAGAAAACTACAAGTAACTATATGCCAAGAAAATGAACAACCTAGAAGAAATGGATAAATTCTTAGGAAGACACAATCTCCCAAGGCTGAACCAGAAAGAAATGTTAAGTAGAAAAGATCAACATAGTCAAATGATTTTTTTAATGTAAGTAAATTTAGCATTTTTATAATCAATAATGTCTGTGATACATTAATAATCAATGTCACCCAGAGAACACTTATGTTATGCCAAGCACTACTGGAAGCACTTTAAATATACTGACCTAGCCAATATATACTTCCATTTTCCCTCACTTAGTAGATGTGGGTGCTGAAGTACAGAGAGGTAAGTAAAGTCACTTGCCCAAGGTCATGCTAAATAGGCTGCCTCTCAAATCATGGGCCACACTGATTTTTTTTCTCAAAGTCACATTAATAAATCCCCAAGAAGATATACATATATGTGTGTGTGTGTATGTAGAGTTGTGTATATATATATATTTGTATATATATGATGATAATGTGTGCATGCTCAAGACTCTTAGCAACCCCATGGACTGTGGCCTGCCAGACTCCTCTGTCCATGGAAATTTTTCAGTCAAGGATACTGGAGTGGGTTGCCATTTCCTACTCCAAGGGATTTGTGACCCAGGGATATAACCTGAGTTTCCTGCAAGTTTCCTGTGCTGCAGATGAATTCTTGGACAGACAAATTGTAGATGAATTCAGATGACACCACAGTGTCATTTGGGCTTGTATATATGTGTGTACACACACACACACACACACACACACACACACACACACACACACACACACATAGTAACTCCCTTTCCTGGTGGCTCCGATGGTAAAGAATCCACCTGCAAGGTTGGAGACCTGGGTTCGATCCCTGGGTTGGGAGGATCCCCTGGAGGAGGGCATGGCAACCGACTCCAGTATTCTTGCCTGGAGAATCTCCATGGACAGAGGAGCCTGGTGGGCTACAGTTCATGGTGTTGCAAAGAGCTGGACATGACTGAGCAACTAAGCACAGTACAGAACAAGGTAACTCCCAATTTCCAGACAAGCCAGGGTGTCTTTGGACCCCAGCCACTCTCTCCATTCTCCTCTTAGTGCCTCTTAGCATCCCCTGAAGATGGAGTGAAAAAGTGAAAGGTGCCCTCAGCGATTTATGCCCATCTTAACTTCCTCTCCCCAGCTTCCATGGGTGCCTGTGAAATGGTGTGAAATATTCCCTTTAAAAGTCTAATTATTTACACTGACAGTATTTACGTTTAACCTCCAGTGCCTGAGTCAATATCATATTTCCTCCTCTCCTTCATTCCCTTGACTCAAAAAGCCAGCAGCTTTAAGAACCCCGCTGTACTGCATCTCTTTACCCACACGGTAATCTTTCAAATTTCACCTGCTCCAGGAATTACATGATGGAGGCCGCAGAGCTCTAGGAGAGGCCACTGTTCAGGTCTATGCCTTTCCTTCTGCCTCGCATGGTCTCCTGGCTCTTCTCCTGGCTTAGTCTCCACCTCCAGGATTCTGTCGCCACAGCACCCTTTGCACATTTTTCTCCTAAGTACTCCTCCCTACCTGTGACCTGAGGTATTGACCTAACTGACGTGGGAGGGTGGAATTTTCCCCAACCTGTGACCACTGGGGAGTTTCTGAACAGACTGTGACTACAGGAACCAACCCTTTTATCGGCCGTCCTGATCACTGCCTGGGTGAGTCTTTCAGGCTACGCCTTGCCACGGGGCACCCTGTACCCAGAAGTGAGCTTCCAGGCATGGGATGCTGTTCAACAAACTGATCTGTTCGGTCTTATCTCTAATCAGCTGCCATGGGCAGATGAGAAATGATAGCACCATCCCTGTTTTGCAATCATGGACACGATCAAAGGGGAGATAATAAGTCAAGGGAGAGGTATGGGGCAACCTTGAACCAGCTCCCTGGATGCCAGGGAGGACATACAACTCATTTTTCTTGTTGAACAACGTGTATCTTCATTCCTCAGCTTGCTGATTCTCCCGTAATTAACCGTGTGAATATCAGTCTCTGCAGTGCCATTGCTGGGAGCTGCCCCTGCCCTTTCAGGAGCAACACCCAGCAATTAGCAGCCAACTGGGTGATGAAGATCTGGCTGGCTGGCTGGTTGGTTCTCAGAGTTTCTTCAGATGACACCCCAGGGCCTTCCTGATTCTCCAAAGCTTCCCTTGGGCCCCTTGCCCATGGAGTGGAGTGGAGGGAACCTACCGTTTTCCTTTAGGCAGTTCCTCTTGCAAAGAAATATGGTCTCAGCAAACTGGTTTGCACTGGCACATCCTCCTCTCTCTCTCTCTTTTCCGCCCTAATAGAGCTCAACGTCTCATTCTTTGTTAGGCCAGTTCATCGGTGGGTCCACAGAGCTTGACGTTGTGGCCACCCTGCATATTCTTGGCCTGAAATCAACATCAAATGAATAAACGCTGAAGAAGGAATGCACCCAGCACCCACCACCCAGGGAATGACTGTTCAATTGACAAAGCTACTTTTCTTTTAAAAGCTCATTTTTAATTGAAGGATAGTTGCTGTATAGTATTGTTTGGATTGCTGCCCTATATTGACATTAATTAGCCGTAGGTGTACATATCACCCCTCCTTCCACCCTTTCCCACCCCTCTAGGCTGTTACAGAGCCCCAGTTTGAGTTCCCTGAGTCATAGAGCAAATTTCCATTGGCCATCTATTTTACATATGGTAGTGTATATACTTCCCTGTTACTCTCGCCATTCATCTCACCTTATCCTTCCTCCCCTGCAAGGCTAACCTTCCCAGAGCTGCCTCCTTGCTGGATCTGAGGACAAGGCACACTCTATAAGCTGGAAGGAAATAGACCAGTGTGATCCCAAGGTGTGGCACTGCTGTCCCCAAGAGTGGAGAGCACGAGGCCGTGGGTGCTGGCACCTGTAGATGCCTCCAGGAAGCTCTGTAAGGCACAGTGAATTTAAAGCCCATCGACGGAATGGTGGGGGCAGCGGTGTCAGTAGGAGGGGGGAGAGGGCACAGCTGTAAAGACTGGGCCAGGAGTGAGAGAATGCTCTCTTTAGGAGTATGTCAAACGTTGAGCCAATGTGGTATTTCTAAATACTAGGAAGGATGGGTGAGGAGTGGATACAAAATAATACGTGTATATTATAATACTGGAGTGGGTTGCCATTCTTTTCTCTAGGGGATCTTCCTGACCCAGGGCTCGGACCCAGGTCTCCTGCACTGCAGGCAGAGTCTTTGTCTTCTGAGTCCCCAAGGAAGCCCTCATGTATATATGATATATATCTATCCATACCTTATATCTATCCATACCTTATTTAAAGAATATGTTTGACTGCTACGTTCTGAGTGTTGAAATCCCAACTCCCAGTGTTATGCTATTAGGAGGTGGAGCCTTTGGGAGACACAAAGGTGATGAGGGTGGAGCCCTCATGAATGAAATTAGTGCCCTTATAAAAGAGACCCCCAGAGAGCTCCCTCATCCCTTCCACCATGAGTCTGCCACACAGAAGATGGCCTTCACCTGATCATGCTGGCACTTTGATCTTAGACTTCCAGTCTCCAGGACAGTGAAAAATTCATTTCTGTTGTTTATAAGCTCTCAAGTCTGTAATAGTTTTGTTATAACAGTTTTGTGATGAGATAATGGCCATCTTCTGAACTGTTAATCGCTACAGTGGGTCTACTGGTCAGAGTCCCAGTAGGACATAGATACCAACTCAGACGGTTCAAGAGTCTTCAGTGAAGGAGCTACATTCAGAGACATTAAGGGCATGATCAAGGGCGTGCTTGCTCAGCTGTGTCCTACTCTTTTGTGACCCCATGGACTGCAGCCTGCCAAGCTCCTCTGTCCATGAGATTTTTCAGGCAAGAATAGTGGAGTGGATTGCTAGGTCTGTATAGTCAAAGCTATGGTTTTTCCAGTAGTCATGTACGAGATTTGAGAGTTGGATCGTAAAGAAGGCTGAATTCTTCCCTGGGTTGGGAAGATCCCCTGGAGAAGGGATAGGCTATCCACTCCAGTATTTTGGCCTAGAGAATTCCATGGACTGTGTAGTCCATGGGGTGCAAAGAGTCGGACACGACTGAGCGACTTTCACAAACAATGAGTGAATGAATATACTAATACATAAGTAAACTGATGAATGACTATGAACCACCTATAGAGTAAATACTATGAAGATAGGAAAAGAAACTTAGCACAGGGAACTATATTCAGTATCCTGTAATAAACCATAATGGACAGGAATAAAAAAGAATATTAAAGGAATTAGAATATGCCTCTTAAAAAGAGAGATTAATGGGTTCTGAGAGGTTAATGGTTCAGCCCAGTCTGCCTGGCCACTCACTGCATTCCACAGATATTTACTAACTACTCACTGTGTCCTGGGCATGTTTACTCTTTGCCGGAGGAGACAAACACATCAACATGTGCTTGCTGTGTAATAGCTAAGTGCTACAGAGACAAATACAGCAGGCAGAGGACAAGGAGCTCTGGGGACAGGGTGGGCTTCTGTAGAGCATGTGGCCAGGGATGGTTTCTCTGGTATGGGGAGACTTTAGAGACTAGACCTGCAGGCGGTCTCTCTGGGGCTTTCTGGGATAAGACCATTGCTGGAGGAGGAAAGTGAGGGCAAGGTTTGAAGGCAGGAACATGTGTGGGGCAGCCGAGGGAAAGGAAGGCCAGTGTGACTGGGGCAGAGTGTAAATGCCATCCACCCAGCTAGATAGGTGGATGTTCTCAGGTGTCAGTCTGACCCCATTCTCCCCAGCTAGAGCCTTCCAGGGGCTGCTCACATACCTGGGAGTGGGAATCTCCTGTCCACCTCCCTGCATGGATCCGTCCCTCTCTGCCCTTCAATCACCCTCGTAACCTGGTTCCTGCCACCTCCAGGCCTCTGCTCTTACTCTTCCCTCTCTCTGGAGCACTTGTCCTGCCTCTTTGGCACCATTGTCTATCACGCCACCCATTCGATTTCCTGCATAACTGATGTATTATCTCCCATTATCGGATTTGTACGTTTCCCTGTGAGTCTCCTGTGTGTCCTCCACCACGTTCGCCACCGTGAGCTTCCTGAAGGCAGGGATGTCTGCAGTCTTGCTCTTCATGGGGTCCCCAGTTCTTGGAACAGTGCCTGGCACATAGTGGGTCCCCAGTAAATAATTATTGGATAATGGATGAATGAATGAGTCACTGAGTGAACTTTGAGACTTCTAAGTTCTACTCTGAGACATAGTCTTCCTTTCTTCAATCTTATGACTCTATAGCTCTCTTGCGAGACCTTAGGCTTCCCTGGGGAGGGTTATGAGCAAATGTCCACCCTGGCATCAGTGACCATAAGAGCAGAGCTCTCAGAGTCCCAGTGAGGATTTGGGGATAGATTTCTTTTGCCCTTGCCCCTTTGCTTCAAATATAATTTCTATGCAAGTTCTCCTCAGTGCCAGGAGCCCCAAGAGTCCAGTGTATCAGTCACATCACAGGATCTCATGCCAGCACCCCACCTTTTACTGAATCATTTTCCCTTTTAGCAAATGAATTAATGAACAGGAAACCACCTGCTTATAGGGACAGACACTAACATCAAAGTTGTGTTGTTAGCCTGGGAAGATTTGAGAAATACAGATTTTCTAGTCTTCAGAGTTTTCAGATTCAAACATCCATGGACCCCTGTATGGTTTTTACATATATGATTTTTACATACCAATCTCTTCTCCCTGTGATCTAATTACTTAGGCAAAATTTTGAAATGACTCCTGTCTTTTCTCCATATGTCTAGTTTTATATTTACTTCCTTTGTGAAATCATGTAAGCTTGTTGTTTGCTTTAATATTCTTTGAAACACATAGACAATTATAAAAGGATTGATATCCCACTGAACTACCCAGTGCCATCCTTGTACCACCAGTATGGAAGCATCTCATTTAGCAAACACTAAGCTGGAAATTTGGTTCTTGAGAACTTGCCTTTAGAAAAAGTGTTTCCAGTGATTTTAATGTATACAGTCAGAGGACCATACTATGAGGACCCTATCCTGGCCCCCAGACTTGGCTTTTAGTGTGATAAGTGATATATGTGTGTGTGTATGTGTGTGCATGTGCAGTCCATATATCCTGGTAGGTTTGTAATGTCTGATAAAACAAGGTCCTCTTAAAATGCTGGTGTAGAAATCTGCCATCATCACCACCACCTTATTGCTTTCTATGATGATGGCCTTTATTTCCTTTAAATCTTCTAACCAGATTGTGCTTATAGGAGAGGAGGGCATATTTCTTATCCTCATTTTACAGAGGCAGATATTAAATGACTTGGTGGGGAATCTCTCACAAAGACTCTGCAGTCCATCACTTTCCCCTGTACTCATGGTAGCCAATAAAATTATGTGCTGGTAGTGGAGGGAGGGAAAGATTGAAGGCAGGAGGAGGAGGGGATGACAGAGGATGAGATGGTTGGATGGCATCACCAACTCGATGGATGTGAGTTTGAGCAAGCTCTGGGAGTTGGTGATGGACAGGGACGCCTGGCGTGCTACAGTCCATGGGGTTGCAAAGAGTCGGACACAACTGAGCAACTGAACTGAACTGAACTGAGTGGAGGGAGGAGAGAGTTTAAAGGGAGAAACTCAGAAAATTTGCCCCACAATGGAAGTGTATGAGAAAGAAAGATAGGAGAAGAGAGATGCTATATATGAGGCTTTTGACCAGCTTGTATATTCCAGGGAAGGTGAAATACCAGACACCACACATACTGAGAAAAAAAAGTGTACAGGTGAAGACAGGCCTCCATCAGCCTCTCAGCGCTGGCCCCCAGCTCTCTGCCTTTAGCGGCACATCTCAGCCTGGGGCCAAGCAAATACTCCCAAGGAGGCTAGGCCCTGGTATTTACCCACAATCTCTGTTTTGGAAGTAATTAATCTTCGAATGTATGAGCCTCTTTGTGGTGGAAAGCGCGCTGACACTTTTGTGTAAACACCCAGCTTAGCATATTGACAAACTGGTGGCTGTTACTTTGATCCCAGGCTGCTGGCTCTGAAAAGGCAAGCCAGCTTCAGGCCGCCCCACCAGGCACAAAGGCGGCTCTAATCCCTTCTACACTCCTCTCAGATCCATATTTAGAATTCGGAGTCTTTATTTTCTATATCCACTTAAGCTCCGTTTGGAGTTTGTTTAGTAACCTTCTTCCTTCTTGGCACTAGCTGGTGACTCATAAGTTCGTTTTCTTAGCAAGGCATGCAGCAAAATTCCAAAGTAGCAAATGACCTGAATGAAAACCCTTAAACTCACATAGATTTAATCACTGCGGCAAATTGGAACCATTTGTGGTCAGGTTTTGATGGCGATCTATAAAGATTTCCCCCATGCCCCCTCCACTTTCTTTTTAAGTGGCTTAGTTAAGGTTAGTGAGAAAAGGAGTCATCAATGCCAAGGTCCAGGGGTGAAGCAGAAAGGACGTCAGTTGTTCGCCCCCTCTCCCCAGCTGTTATACAGTCACCTAAGGAGCTTCAACAACACGGAGCAAACTTTAGTGGTAGCCAGCCACTCTCCCAGCCACACATCCCAGTGGCTAGGGTTCCGCTAATCCCCCAAACAGGGAAGCCTGGCCACTTTCCGAGTGGTGCATTTCCGCTGGAGGTTTGGGACCCCTTTAAGAAAATATTGTGTTTTGTGACTTTTGTCACCTCTGGTTACCCCTAATAAGGCAAGGGAAAGGTCAGTACATTTTTTCACGAGCAGACAGGCAATCGAACCTGATCTGTTATGATTTTCCCTAAGCAAACCAAACAGATGAGCTTTAATGAGGATGTGGGTCCAAGATTGAGACTGACCCAGGGAGCACCACAAGGGCGTCAGATCTGTTTCTGATAAAATCTACATTGAGGTTTTGAAGAATGAATCAGAAAGGAAGTTCAATTCCATTTCATGACGGAGGCTGAACTAAATAGAAAGCTCGTCTATAATTAAAGGGATGCTTTTATTTTTTTGTTGTTGTTCTGCAACATTTTTAGAAATTTCTAGAGCGAGATTTGCTCTCAATAATCAGTTGGTAGAGTTCTGTTTGCCTTCTCGAGAGCAGATGGGAAAGTGAACATGTAAGGACCATGGCTGCACATATTGCTGCACAAATTATGGAAAAAAGTTACCCAAGAGGGTCCTCCCTGCCCCCCACCACTTTTTTTTTTCTCTCCATCTCTAGTTTCTATGATTATAGTTGGAGAAAAAATTCTGGCTGAAAGAAATTTGATATTTATTTTCTGTGAACTTTAATAAAGAAAGTGGTGGGTTTGGGACCTTTTTGTAAGGCTCTTTGGACAAGTCAATTTTTAATTTTTTTTTAATAGCACCTTTGGCATAAAGCTGCCGGTGTGTGATTTATGGGGCTGCTAAGAGGTTGTGCCGAGAGCCATTCCCCAGCAGGTTGGCAAGAAACTTTGAAGAGGTTTCGACTCTGGGACCCCACTCTTCACAGGACCTGTGTTCACCCAGGCAAGCCTTTTAAAATGTTTAGTGCCTGAGACTTTGCTTGAAGTCCGTGTTTGTTTGGGTTTCCTTTCTTCAACATTCTCAAATGTCCCCGGTTTAGGCCAAGTGATCAGCCGTAATCCACTCCAGCCCGGAGCGGGAATAGTCCACTTTGCTCATAAGTACATAACATAACTTCAGCCCCTGGGGCCTCCATCATGAAATGGAATCCCAGACACTCCAAGATGTCCTGGGAGATAAGCCTGGCCCTAATCGCAGGGTCACCCCGGCCCTGGAGGAGCAGGAGTTCACCTATACATCACGCAGTCGTTATCAGCTGGGGACCCGAAGCAGCCACAACCCACCACATTTTCCACAGGGCTTGCTGGTGTTAAGAAAATACCCTCCGGGTTGGTGTTATTTTAGGCTGAAACAAAAGTCGACATGAATGGCTAGGGGGAACAGAGGGGGCATTGTTCTTCCCGTGGCTGGGTGCTCAGAACTGGCCTGAAACTGGAATCCGACAAACGAAGTAAATGCCATCACGTACAAATGGGCTATCGCGTGTCCAATGGGATCAATTGAGCGCAGAGGGTGACCTGGCTGGGGGATTTTGCCAGTCCCTGGGTCATGGGAAGTTTGGTTTCCAGACGAGAGGCCGAAGGTGCCACCTGATTTGTGGTGGCGTGACGACTGGCTTGGAGAGGAAGCCACCTGCTTGAGAGAGATGAGAGAGGAACCCCAAGTACCACTCCGGGCTGGCTTTGTGGAGCATGGGCCAGTGCAGCCAGGCACTCCTCTAAGCCCCTCTAAAGAATTGTCCCATTTAATCTTCCCAGCCACCCCAGAAGGCAGGTACTATTCTCTGCCCCTTTTCTGGATGAGGAAACTGAGGCAGAGAGCTGTGATTTGCCTTAGCGACCTGCACAAGAGACAAGATGGAAAGTCATACAGTCTGTCCAGAGCCCATCAGCTCACCACCCTTGCATTTATGTCTGGTGGCCTTATTCTCATTGTTGTTGCTCCTGTATTTCTTCTTCATAGCACCTGGGTGATATAGCAGATGCAACTGGTACCCAACCCAGAACCCATAGACCTTACCTTGTCAGTATAAGCTGGCAGCCCAACTTCTGACTGCCAGCATCCACATCTGTCTTTGGCTGTAGAAGTCTGCTCTGTCCGTGCACACGATGAGTGGGAAGTGCCAGGAAATTAGCATTCCCCAAGGCTGATGATGGTTGGTGTATAAATACCCCAGATCCCTTGTTCCTCTGGTGGGAACATTCCAGCATGCATGGCTGTCCAGAGCTCCTCACTGGAAATAAACTCCTTACTGCTACGGTGATACCTGGCTGGAAGATGCATGCCTTACTGGCTTTCTTCCGCTCCTTGACACACTTCCCCACTTACCTGACTGGTGTTTCCTGGGATCACTTTCCTAATACCACCTTCATTCACATCCTTGTCTCTAGAGCTCCTTTTGGAAGATCTCAAACCAAGATTGGGGATCATGCCTCTATGCCTCAATTATCTGGCAAATGTCTGTCTCCTTCATAAAAATGCGAGCTCCGTGACAACTTAACATTTTATTTCCAAGGGTTAGCTGGATGTTCAGCTTGTTGCAGAGTACCAAACAAATTCATGTTAAATGAAAAGATTTTGAAGTGGGAAATCCCATTCCATCTAACAGAAATTTAGATTTTGATAGTTTGTTCTCTTCTTAGATCAACATGGGATTTCCCAGGTGGCACTAGTGGTAAAGAATTCATCTGCAGTGCAGGAGATGCAAGAGACATGGGCTTGATCTCTGGGTCAGGAAGATCACCTGGAGAAGGAAATGACAGTCCACTTCAGTATTCTTGCCTGGAAAATTCCATGGACAGAGGAGTCTGGCAGGCTACAGTCCATGGGGCTGCAATCAATATATTACATTTAGAGTAGTGGTCGCCGTTTATTCTTACTGAAAGTTACTTTTTCTAGATACTTCAGGGAGGTAGAGACATGGCCTCTTCTCCCCATCTGCCATCTTGCCTTGATTTGGGAATAAGCCAGCTTCTCCATTAGACTCAGATTAAGACCTTTGGAGGTTGTTTTAGAGAGTGGCCAGCGGTTTACCAGAACCTGTGGCTTCCTCTTAGACTGTATTTCCCAGTTTCACTTGTGGCTTGGAGTGTCATGTGACTGAGTTTTAACCACTGGAATTTGAGCAGCTGTCTACCATTTTTAGCCCAGTCCATGAACACCTCCCACAGGAAGTCCTCCGTGCTTTCCCCTTCTGCAGCCTCAAGTCAGTGAGCATGGTAACCTTGGGAGACATGTGTTGAAAATAACAGAACACACCATATAAAAAGCCTGGCTGCCCACTTCACCACTTGGAGGAGAACTACACACTGATCAGGAGCAAATGGTTGTCTGAGGAGGCCTTACAAATAGCTGTGAAAAGAAGAGAAGCAAAAAGCAAAGGAGAAAAGGAAAGATTTGAATGCAGAGTTCCATAGAAAACCAAGGAGAGATAAGAAAGCCTTCCTCAGTGATCAATGCAAAGATATACAGGAAAACAATAGAATGGGAAAGACTAGAGATCTCTTCAAGAGAATTAGATACCAAGGGAATATTTCATGCAAAGTTGGGCACAATAAAGGACAGAACTGGTTCGGACCTAACAGAAGCAGAAGATATTAAGAGGAGGTAGCAAGAATACACAGTATATATATAAAAAAACGATCCTCATGACTCAGATAATCAGGATGGTGTGATCACTCACCTAGAGTCAGACATCCTGGAATGCGAAGTCAAGTCGGCCTTAGGAAGCATCACTATGAACAAAGCTAGTGGAGGTGATGGAATGACAGCTGAGCAATTTCAAATCCTTAAAGATGATGCTGTGAAAGTGCTGCACTCAAGATGCCAGCAAATTTTGGAAAACTCAGCAATGGTGACAAGATTGGAAAAGGTCAGTTTTCATTCTAATCCCAAAGAAAAGCAATGCCAAAGAATGTTCAAACTACTGCACAATTGCACTCATGTCACATGCTAGCAAAGTAATGCTCAAAATTCTCCAAGCCAGGCTGAACTGTGAGCTTCAAGATGAGTTCAAGATGTTCAAGATGAGTTTAGAAAAGGCAGAGGAACCAGAGATCAAATTGCCAACATCCTCTGGATCATCGAAAAAGCAAGAGAGTTCCAGAAAAATATCTACTTCTGCTTTATTGACTATGTCAAAGCCTTTGACTGTGGATCACAATAAACTGGAAAATTCTTAAAGAGATGGGAATACCAGACCACTTCACCTGCCTCTTGAGAAATCTGTATGCAGGTCAGGAAGCAGCAGTTCGAACTGGACATGGAACAACAGACTGGTTCCAAATAGGAAAAGGAGTATGTCAAGGCTGCATATTGTCACCTTGCTTATTTAACTTCTATGCAGACTACATCGTGAGAAACGCTGGGCTGGAAGAAGCACAAGCTGCAGTCAAGATTGCCAGGAGAAATATCAATAACCTCAGATATGCAGATGACACCACCCTTATGGCAGAAAGTAAAGAGGAGCTAAAGAGCCTCTTGATGAAAGTCAAAGAGGAGAGTGAAAAAGTTGGCTTAAAACTCAACATTCAGAAAGCTAAGATCATGGCATCTGGTCCCATCGCTTCATGGCAAATAGATGGGGAAACAGTGAGAGACTTTATTTGGGGGCTCCAAAATCACTGCAGCCATAAAATGAAAAGACTCCTGCTCCTTGGAAGAAAAGTTATGACCAACCTAGACAGCTTATTAAAAAGCAGAGACATCACTTTGCCAACTAAGGTCCATGTAGTCAAAGCTATGGTTTTTCCTGTGGTCATGTATGGATGTGAGAGCTGGACTATAAAGAAAGCTGAGTGCCAAAGAATTGATGCTTTTGAACTGTGGTGTTGGAGAAGACTCTTGAGAGTCCCTTGGACTGCAAGGAGATCCAACAAGTCCATCCTAAAGGAGATCAGTCCTGAATTTTCACCGGAAGGACTGATTTGAAGTTGAAACTCTAATACGTTGGCTACCTGATGCAAAGAACTGACTCATTTGAAAATACCCTGATGCTGGGAAAGGTTGAAGACAGGAGGGAAGGGGACAACAGAGGATGAGATGGTTGAATGGCATCACCGACTCAATGGACATGAGTTTGAGTAAGCTCTGGGAGTTGGTGATGGACGGGGAGGCCTGGTGTGCTACAGTCCACAGGCTCACAAAGAGTCAGACATGACTGAGCAACTGAACTAACTAACTAAATTTAGGAGGTAGAGATAGTGTCTTGAATTACTGGTGCCCTGAATATGTGTTTATTCTGCCTACTAGGTAACCCCTTTCTGGAAAGAATTTGTCTAACAGGCTGGTACCTGGACACCTGCTCTATCCAAAGACCCTGAGAAGAATGAATAGGTAGATTTAACAAAGTTTAAGAACATTGATGGTTTTTTTTTTTTTTTTTCCCCAGAGCTTCAGACAGTGGTTCCTTCCCATCCTGGGCTCCAGTAGCAATGCTGATGGGTCCTTGAGTCAAGAGTAGAGACTGCACTGATCCCTCGAATCTGCCTTTCAGCTTCAAACTTTTGGAACTGTCTTCCTAAACTTCCCTAAACCGCAAGGGGAACACAGACAAGCAACCCCTGGAAGGTTCCTTGGCCACCCTTCCCACCAGACACTTCCTTCCTTGAGAAGAGCTTGGAGTGTTGGAAAGGTCATGGTTTCTGGAACCAGCAAACCAAGATTTGACTCTCAGGTCAGCTTCTCCCTATTATCACTCCCATTTTACAGATGAGAGGTGGAGACTGATTGCAGAACCTGCCTTGAATCAAGCTATTGGGCTGTGGTGAGATTCATGGTCCAAAGTCACGGTCTAGGCAGAGAGTGCTGTGTGCCTGGTGGAAAGGATGGCAGCCTTAACATGCAGCACTGCCTCCATGAGAATGTGCAGCCTCCTCTGCCCATTTCTTTATGTGTGAATTGGGACTGCAAGGCCTCTACATCCTGGCCCCCTGTGAAGCTGAAATAGGATGGTATTTGTGAAACACCTGGGACAGTGCCTGCCCACAGAGTATTATTCTTTATACTTATTTTGGAATTCAGGAGCGCTGAGTGACCCCAGCCCTGTGGTCAACAGCACTTTTGTTAGTTTCCCCACAGAATGGGCAGATGGCAGTTGTCTGAAGATTCTTTGGAGTCTCACCTGTGAGGAGAAGGGTCATCTCACCCGGAGCCTTTGCTGTCTCGGAGGACCACAAGTGAGCATCCCCGTGGCCTTCTGGCAGATCCAGAGTGCTCTGTCTTCAAGTGAGCCTCCATCAAAGGAAGGACCTCAGCCCTTGATTGGACCCTTCCTTGAAGGGCAAAGCAAGCACTGAGCAAGAGAGAGGAACCCTTTGCTGACTGCTGGGCTCATCGAGCCTGTGTACAGAGGAGAGTTGGGCCAGAAGCCAGGAGATTCTGGTTTGAGTTGCTCAGGCACATGGGAGGAAGCGTGGCACTCATCACAGTCAAGGATTTGGCCTTTGGAGCCAGACATGCCCAACTAAGCATCCCACTTAGCCACTTCAGAAAGTCTCCAGTGCATTCTGCCTCAGTTTCCTCATCTGTAAAATGTGACTTTTGATGGTACTTACCTTACAGGAGTGTTGTTAGGCCTGTGGGATCAGAGAGTACAAATATTTTGCATCATAGAAACTCTCAATCTATTTCTGAGAACATTTTCTCCTCACATATAAAATAGGCGTAGGACTTATGCCTATTTTACTCCAGTGCTAGAAAAGGTTACGTGCTGGAAAGTAATTCTCTCTTCCGTTCTTGACCCCCTGGTCCCAAAGAGTGTCTCCAGAGGAATCCGTGATTATCAGTGTCTTGTGTAAACTGCCCAAAATATAAATATTCTCCATATATACCAGCACAGGAGTTAGATGTATGTATATGTGACAGATATACATCACTTTTTTTTTTACAAAAATGAAAATGTCAGTTTAAACTGAATGATGTGTATAAATGATGCTAGTCTATTAAACAGATTGTTTCACATTTTATTTTCCTTTTTAGCCTGCTAGTCAATCCTAAAGGAAATCAACCCTGAATATTCACTGGAAGAACTGATGCTGAAGCTCCAATTCTTTGGCCACCTGATGCAAAGAGCTGACTCTTTGGAAAAGACTCTGATGCTGGGAAAGATTGAAAGCAGAAGAAGGATGAGCTGGTTGGATGGCATCACTGACTCAATGGACATGAGTTTGAGCAAACTCTGGGAGGCAGTGAAGGACAGGGAAGCCTGGTGTGCTGCAATCCATGGGTCGCAAAGAGTCGGGCATTGAGTAGTGACTGAACAACAAGAAAGCCTGATAGTATTTTTTGGAAACTGTTCTGTGCCTCTTCTTATGGACATATCTCATTTTTAATGGTCATGTAGTATCCCAGCTTGAATTGTATCTTAATTGTATCTTAATTTATTTAACCAGCTGCCCCTTGATGGCAGGAGTCTGGGTTTTCATATCATTTATGGAGAAAGGGCAGAGAAGGCAATGGCACCCCACTTCAGTACTCTTGCCTGGAAAATCCCATGGATGGAGGAGCCTGGTGGGCTGCAGTCCATGGGGTCGCTCAGCTCAGAGTCGGACAGGACTGAATGACTTCACTTTCACTTTTTACCTTCATGCATTGGAGAAGGAAATGGCAACCCACTCCAGTGTTCTTGCCTGGAGAATCCCAGGAACGGGGGGAGCCTGGTGGGCTGCCGTCTATGGGGTTGCACAGAGTCGGACACGACTGAAGCGACTTAGCAGCAGCAGCAGCAGCAGCAGCATGGACAAAGGGAAGCCCCGCCCTCGGCACTCTCCACCTTCCAGACCCCAGGCCAGCCTCCCAGCCTCCAGCACCTGTTACTTCCTTTCTGTTTGCTGACTCCCTGGAGGGCCCATTTTCTCACTGCAACTGTGCTAGACCAAGTTTGGGGCTCCTGCTCTCAGCCTAAACATGCCTTAGATCTCTTCATAACTCAGCTTGTAAGCTGAGGCCCCTTAATTTGGCCCACAGGACTCTTTAACGCCTTTTAAACCCCGTTAAACCCATGTAATGAGTTTCCCCTTGCGGTGCTCCTGGCCGTGAAAGCTGAGAGCCAGGGCCCAGGCCTCCCACCTGTTGCGGAGATTAAGGTTGTGCTCGAGAGGCTGTGAGGCTGGCGGGGCAGGGTCGATGGGAGCTCTGTGGTCAGCTCTGCCTCCCTCCTGGCTGGAGAGGGTGAGTGGGTGCTCCTGAGCCCTGGGTGGGCATGCTTCCGGGGTGTCAGGGCCCTGGAGTGGCTCTGGCAGTTTCAGCTCTTAGACCTCCAGTGGTGTACAGAGGAGGTGGGGACCCATTTGCTGGGGTGTGGGGAGAGGACCAAAGCTGGCAGTGAGGTGGGAGTCACATGTTTCCGTAGGACAGAAGAGACTTCCTCTCTTTAGAGAACATGGAAGCACCAGGCTGGCTGTCTAATTGAGACTTCTGAAATGCCTGCCCTTGGCATGTTAGTGAGTGCTTCAGAATCTTCTTTCCACAGCTGCCCATTACATATAAGGTTTATATCGCATTCTTCTAAATAGCAGGTAGTAGTCCAGCTTGCCTTTGGAGAGATCTGCCTTTCTCTCTGTCACACAAAGTCAGTGTGGAGCCAAGGGGTTGATGTCACACCTCCTACTTCCTGGCCTGGCCTGGCCATGTGACCCAGGGCTAACTAATCAAGGCTGCCACCCATCATGATTGGTTCAGGAGTAGGCCCTGTCCAGTCTTGTGATTGGTTAAGGGATGGGCATTGACCTAGATCTGGCAAAAACCTAGGTCAGAATATTTAATCCCTTGGCCACGTAACTGTTTATAGAGATGGACACAGGACCCAAAGGTAGTCCAAAGAGATTCAATTCCAGAACTCTCTGTGGGAATAATCAGAGAAAGAGATGCACTCTTTCCAGGGGGTTAACAGAGGTGGGCATGGCAGCTTGGAGTGACACAGGCCAAGTTGTCACTAAGGGGATAAGCCCGCTTAAGGTGGGCTAAGATGGAAGAAAATAAGGCTGAGAGGGAGAAAGTGTAATGTTGTGGCCTGATGACATCATTTAGCTTCTGGATCCGGCCATACCTGAAGACTTTATCTTTTATATGAGTAAATCAGTTCTCTTTTTGACTTATGTAATGTTGAGTTTAGTTTGTGGATTTCTTTCAGTCTGCCTACACTAAACATATAATCTACCCAGAGAGTGGCCTCAACCTACCCTTCTTTGCTTTTTCCTGGCCAATGTCCCTTCACCTAGTCCTAGAATCTACCTTTGATATATTTTACTTTCTCTTCATTGTTCAGTCCTTTCTCTCTACTCGGTAAACCATTTCCCATGCCCTCTCAACATGTCCTCATCAGCTAACATATGACTCTGTACATAGAGCTCTCCATTCTGGAAAGGTTTTTTATGCTCCTGTTAACACCAAACTTGCCAGTTTCAAGGAGCTTATAATCCATTATGAGTGGTTTAGCACAAAGTGGATGCTCAATAGAAAATGAATGATTGTCCATATGTTCGTTCTCTATGTCTGTGTCTATTTCTGCTTTCCAGACAGTCTCACTTGTAGCCTTCCTCCAAACTCCACACTAATACACAGTATCATGCAGGTAGGAGATAGCAGAGCTCCATTTTAACCACCCGGCTCCCAACTCCTGATCTTAGCCACATACTGTTCGCTCACAGCTTAAAGCCCAAACAGAGGGATGATTTAAATGGGTGAAGTATTTGGGGGTGTATTGGATGGGAAAATATGCATTTAAAATAAATAGAAGTGTGGGAGTTCCCGGTGGTCCAGTGGTACGGAATCCACCTTGCAAGGCAGGGGATACAGGTGTGACCTTAGTTCGAGGGATTAAGATCCCACATTCCGTGGAGCAACTAAACCCGCGTGCCCCAACTACTGAGCCAGTGCCCCACAACTAGAGAATGTGTGTGATGCACAGAAGGAGCTCTCAGGACTCAACAAAGCTCTCAGCCTCAGCAAACCTGTATGCTGCATGAAGCAGTTGCGTGTTTCATCAAGACTTGATGAAGCCAAATAAAGAATGAAAGAAATAGATAAATAAATATTAAATATAAGTAAAAGTGATTTCTTCTTCTGTAGATCCTAAAATACATCACGAGTCCCCCAAAACAGATAAGGCATTGGTTCACATACATGCCTCAGTACCTAAGTGAAGGTCCTTTGTCCATTAAGAATTTGGTTACTACCTATTCAAGCTAGTTATAGGGGTCCAACAAGAAATATCAGGCAGTGGGGAGAGGTCTCCTTGGAGAAGCAGATGGTCCAGAAAAAAAATATCTTCCCCGGAGGACATCGACTCTGAGTGACAGCTTCATTGTCTCCTGCCCACTGTTTGGCCATGGTTATTACAACTTCGTGGGGAGTCCCTGGGTTGGTATAACCTTATGAAAGACACTAAGCAAGAATATCCCACCTGACCCCTTTCCCCATTCCTGATGCTCGAAGTTGTGTTGTTGTTGCTGTTTTCAGTCGCTAAGTCATGTCCAACTCTTGGCAACCCCATGGACTGCAGCATGCCAGGCGTCCCTGTCCTTCACCAACTCCCAGAGCTTGCTCAAATTCATGTCCATTGAGTCGATGATGCCATCCAGCTATCTCATCCTCTGTTGTCCCCTTCTCCTCCTGCCCTCGATCTTTCCCAGCATCTGGTTCTTTTCTAATGAGTCAGCTGTTTGCATCAGATGGCCAAAGAATTGGAGCTTCAGCTTCAGTCCTTTTAGTGAGTCTTCAGGGTTGAGTTTCTTTGGGGTTGTCTGGTTTGAGCTCCTTGTTGTTCAAGGGACTCTCAAGAGTCTTCTCTATCACCGCAATTCGAAAGCATCAAATCTTTGGCTCTCAGCCTTCTTTATAGTCCAACTCTCATATCCATACGTGACTACTGGAAAAACCATAGCTTTGACTGTACAAACCTTTGTGGGCAAAGTGATGTCTCTGCTTTTTAACATCTAGATTTGTCATAGATTTTCTTCTAAAGGGAGTCTTTTAATTTCATGGCTGCAGTCACTGTCTGGAGTGATTTTCGAGTCCAAAAAATTTAAAAAAAAATTGTGAGCAAAGTAAAATAGTTGTTTTAAGCTGCTGGATTTGGGGGTCATGCATTATGTGACAATAGTAACTGGAGCAGGACTCAAAGCTTTATGAGAACTGTTTGGAAAGCTTTAGATGTCATGTAGATGAGGGGAAAGGACTCCAGGTACAGGAGGTGCCTACATGTCCAGGTAAGGGGTCAGCCTACATGACTCAGGGGCTGAGGGTGCTAAAGGGAATAGGCAGGAGACTGCCCTAGGTGTACCTAGGGCTTATTTCTTGGCTCACTGGAATGATGGATTGACAGGGTGTGACAGAGAGGTTTGAGGCCAGACTGGTAGGCCACTCATAGCCTCCTGAAGCATTCTGAGCAATGGTTGGGTGACTTCAGCTTCAGCCAGACCAAGTTCAAATACCAGCTCTGCCACATCCACCTGTGAGTCTCTAGTTGCATACTTTGCTGTCTATATTTTATTTTCTTCATGTGTAAAATGGGACTCAGATCTGCCTAGTAAGTATATGTCTGGCTGGGTTTCCAAGGGTGCTCAGTGGTAAAAGAATCTGCCTGCCAAGCAGAAGACACAGGTTTGATCCTTGGGTCATGAAGATCCTCTGGAGAAGGAAATGGCAATCCACTCCAGTATTCTTGCTTGGGAAATCCCATGGATAGAGGAGCCTAGAGGGCTATAGTGCATGGGGTCACAAAAAGGTCGGACACAACTTAGAGACTAAACAACAACAATAGGTTTGGTTGGAGGATTCAATTAGATTATGAACATGAAGGGCTGGGACTATATATGTTATAAAAATTGCCTTGTGAAATTCAGGGATCTGTTTCTCAACCTTCCAGGATCAGGAGCTCAGTGTTAAAACAGACTCACATTAACCAGCATTGGAGTCTGATGTATAAACCAGCAAGTGGACAACCTAAAGGATCATCAGAAATACAGCTAACAGAGAGCATGGTCACGTGGGCAAAGTAGAGCACCCCTTTCTGAACAAGTACTCGTGGGAGTCCATATTCTAATGAGATGGTTGCTATGGAGACTATACAAGCGGCAAGAGAGTGGCTTAGAATCATGTTGCAGCCAGCCCGAGACCTGTCACTTATCCAGGGAGAGCCTCCCATGGGGAAACATAGTGTTTGGTCTGCCAGGTCATGATGGCCTCTTCCTCGTACTCCTTGACTTGTGACTTTCTAGCTCTTCCTTTTGATGTCATCTAAGCCAGTGTGGCCCAGATTTTGATTGTTCCTGTTGGGAGATAATTCTCCAGGGGTCTGTCACATTCCTGCACATCTTGGAAGGGGCCATTAGGAAGATGGGTTTAGTGTCCTCCCCCTCAAACAAAAGGCAGCCATGTTTACTGCCCACTAGAAAAGATTCTAGTCCCCTAAGCCTGGGGTTTCTCTCCTACACTGCAATTCCCTCCTGGACAGGTCTCTATCTGGCTAATCTGCGTCATCATCCCCATGGGACTGGGGACAAAGGGAACTGTTGGAAGTACGCTGCCAGCTGTGCCATAAGTCATAACGCTCTTTGTCTCTGATCCAAGTGTCCTGTGCCCTCTTCCAGCATCCATGAAACTGGCAAGCTAACTTGTTAACTAACAAGTAGGATAGCAGCCTGGATGAGAACATTGGGTGTTCCCAAATTCTCCTGCCCCGTTGCACATTGAAAGCCCTAAGCCATTTACAAAGAGAGGCTTACTGACCCCTGGCCTGTAGATTGAACTATATGATGCTGGGGGACCTGTCCCACATTGGTGCCAAGTTCTTGGAGGCACTTTGACACTTTGGCAAGTTCTTGTCACTTGAGCTATCACTTGAATGAACTGCTAATGCAATAAAATGATATTTGTCTGACTCTCCATTTCAGTGTACCACTTTCCCCTCTATCTCTGCCTGGGCTTCTCCCTCCCCCACCCACCAGCCTCCGCCACAATCCATCTACCCAGCTCAGCAATGCCCCATGGGCCCTCCAGTCAGTATCTGAGACCGCAGTGGGGAAAATGGTGGCTGCCTTTCACCAGAGGGTGTGATCAATGCTACTGTATTTTTCTTGACTACTTCTCTATTTTTTCCTGGCACGGGCCCTGAGAGTGGAGTGCTTTGTGGCTGTGTCAGCGCCGATTATTAACGTGAATATCATCATTGGTGGCTGTTCCTGTGCCTGGTGGTGCAAGTGAAGCTCAGGCAGGCTTTGCACCGCTCCGCAGTGATCTCTGTAATTAACTCCGGTGATTCACTGTGCACACCCATTGTACTCTTTTCAAGGCCAGCAACATCCATTTACACGAGGAGCTAAAAACAAGTATTTCTGAGGCCTCCCTTTGGAAGATAATTTCTCAAGCACTCACCCACCCATCCTCTCCTTAATGAAACAGCCTAACCTTGCCCTATCCTCACCTCCTGTTGGAAAATCTGGCCCTTGAAGCTTGGTCATTGAAAAAGATCTAAGGGTTTGGTCCCCTCTTCTTTCAAGAGAGATGCTTGGGGCTGTGTACACCCCTTATTTTTTTACTATATCCCATGTCTAAAACAGCACCTGGCATTTAGTAAACCCTCAAGAAATGTCCTTTCTGAATTGGTGAGTTTTCCTTCCCAATTTTAGCTGTCCAAATGGACAGAAGCTTAGAAGAGCAATTCTGTCTGGGGCTATGTTTTCCCCTGGGGGACATTTGGCAACATCTAAGGATATTTGGGGTTGTCACAAACAGAAGGATGCTACTACTGGCGTCCAGTCCATATCAAGGATACGACCAAGGATTCTACAAAGCACAGGGCAGCCCCGACAAGAAAGGTTTATCTGGACCCAGTGGTGCCAAGGTGCAGAAGGCTTGGCTTAGAAGATGCCACCCCAAGTTTGTGTTGCCCTGAATTTATTCGTGTTGGCATTTGGTTGGTCTTGAGAAAGCCCAGAGATGGTTTTTGAAGCCCCAGCATGATTGACGTTTTACTGCCTGGATTTTATGTGAACGGCTGCTAATGAACACGGCCTGCCTTGATGACTCTGCAGAGGGCACCATTCAAACAAACCAATTATGAAGGATTTTTTAATGTAAACTTTTAACCAGGTAGCCCGAGGGCTTGCTGAGCATAAAGTACAATTTAGAAAACATGAGGTTTTCTGAGGTTCTGGGAGGCCCCAGTAGAATTGATGCAAGCGCTCAAGCAGCAGGGCTGGGAAGACAGTTTTCTGAAGTCGATGAGCAGCTTTGGCCGTTGAGTTACCCGCAAAAGTCATCCCCGACAAAGAGGGTCAGAGGTTCTGCTGCTTCGAGATGAGCGGGCCATCAGGGGCAGGCTGGTCTGGAGGGTGGGGCGATGGGCGGGTCCTGAGGGGGATTCCTGGCTGTCTTCTCCCCAGGTTTGTCCACTTCACTTGCTGCTTCCCAGGGAATTGCTGATTCACGGCTCTCCTACCTTTAGCCAGATGGCTGGGGGTTAGGTAACCTAATGATTCATACCTTCCTTCTGTTGGCAGTTGTCTGCTCTGACACCTGTGTATCACCCATGAGAAGCTGCAATTCAGGTCAATCAGGGTAATAGAAAGACCCAAGGATTTCCATGGATTTCTCTTGTTTCTCTTTTCCCTTGAGCCCTGCCTCTCCCTGACTAGGAAAGGAGCTTCTCCATGGGGATTTGCTAAAGACCCTCTCTTTTTCTACTTTCTGTAGCATCCTTTCTTTCCCTGCCTCCCGCTGCTGTGCCTTTCCTGGAGAGCTATCCACTCCTGACTTCTTCATTTTCTCTCTGCCACTGGGTGCCATATTATGCTTCCCCAGGTCCTTTACTTTACAGATCAATGTCACCACAAATGGGACGTGGGCGCTGGTGATGGCTTAGCTGGATGTTAGACCCAGCACTGAACTCGTGGTCTTAGATACTTTCTTTTCTAGGTCAATGACCTTTTAAACATATTTTTATTTATTCATTTCGTTCTTAGCAGTAGAAGTACTCATTAATTCAACAAATATTTATTGAACATCTGTGATGTGCCAAGCATTGTTGTAGCTCCAGGGGATGGAGCCATGATCAAAAATGCACAAGGTGATTGCTCTTCTAGGGCTTACATTCTAGTGAGGGGAAGCCAACAATAAACAAATAAAAAATATGTCATAATGTTTCAGTTCAGTTCAGTCTCTCAGTTGTTCCGACTTTTGTGACTCCGTGGACTACAGCGCGCCAGGCCTCCCTGCCCATCACCAACTCCCGGAGCTTACTCAAACTCATGTCTATGGAGTCAGTGATACCATCCAACCATCTCATCCTCTGTTGTCCCCTTCTCCTCCTGCCTTCAATCTTTCCCAGCATCAGGGTCTTTTCAAATGAGTCAGTTCTTTGCATCAGGCGGCCAAAGTATTAGAGTTTCAGCTTCAGCATCAGTCCTTCCAATGGACATTCAGGACTGATTTCCTTTAGGATGGACTGGTTGGATCTCCTTGCAGTCCTAGGGACTCTCAAGAGTCTTCTCCAACACCGCAGTTCAAAAGCATCAATACTTTGGCACTCAACTTTCTTTATAGTCCAACTCTCACATATATACATGACTACTGGAAAAACCATAGCTTTGATTACATGGACCTTTGTTGGCAAAGTAATGTCTCTGCTCTTTAATATGCTGTCTAGGTTGGTCATAACTTTTCTTCCAAGGAGCAAGCATCTTTTAATTTCATGGCTGCGGTCACCATCTGCAGTGATTTTAGGTGGTAATAAATGCTTGGAAAAAAAGAAGCAAGATGAAGGATTAGAGATGGATGCTGCTGTAGGTATTATTTCAGATGGAGCACATAGGGAAACTTCTCTGACAAGGAGAGCAGAGATCATTTTTGAATTAAATCTTCTTATTAATCTAATATTTAAAATGGTTAAAAGTAGAGATGCTTTGGTGAGGGATTAGAGAATAGGGAGATTGACATAGATGAAGTGGTCCAGAAGACCTTGTTGGAGAGGTAGCATTTTGTATGGGAGCCAGAAAAAATAGGAGAAACCAGGTTTTGAAAAGTAACTTTATTTTTAAAGTGAAAATAAATTGACCATGGTTAAAAACAATTAATTCAAACAGTAGGGAAGATATAAAGGAGAGTATCCTGATCTCCCGGCTCCATTGCCCCAAAGACAATCCTGTTACAAGTTTCATATATCTCCTTCCAAGGATATTTTGTATGTATGTAAGCATTTATGGTTACTTTGTCTTCATCATCCTTTTAAAAACCAATAGTAACCTATTGTACCCAACATTCTGCACCTTAATTTTTGAAATTTGAAATCATATGGTGGAGATTTTTTCTGTATTAGCTTGTCAAAATTTCTTTCATTCTTACAACACCGGAGTGGTGGTCCACAGTGGAACTGACTTTTTACTTATGCAGCCAGTCTCTTATTCTTGGTATTAGCTGGTTTCCATTTGCAAATGTGTCTCTATCTATTGGATCCATATTAATAGAAATAAATACATTTATTAACTATATTAATTAGCTATATCTGTTGGATAAATTTCTAGAAGTAGAATTGGCTGGGTCAAAGAGGATTTGTGCTTTCCATTTGGATGGATATTGAAAATTTGCCCTGTGGAGGAAAATTATACCCGTCTATCTTCCCTGCCAATTTACAAAGCTACAGTGTTTTTGTAAGTGGATCAGTTCAGTTCAGTTGTTCAGTCGCTCAGTCATGTCCAACTCTTTGCGACCCCATGAATCGCAGCACACCAGGCCTCCCTATTCATCACCATCTCCCCGGAGTTCACTCAGACTCGCATCCATCGAGTCCATGATGCTATCCAGCCATCTCATCCTTGGTCGTCCCCTTCTTCTCCTGCCCACAATCCCTCCCAGCATCAGAGTCTTTTCCAATGAGTCAACTCTGCGCATGAGGTGTCCAAAGTACTGGAGTTTCAGCTTCAGCATCATTCCTTCCAAAGAAATCCCAGGGCTGATCTCCTTCAGAATGGACTGGTTGGATCTCCTTGCAGTCCAAGGGACTCTCAAGAGACTTCCCCAACACCACAGTTCAAAAGCATCAATTTTTGGTGCTCAGCTTTCTTCACAGTCCAACTCTCCCATCCATACATGACCACAGGAAAAACCATATCCTTGACTAGACAGACCTTAGTCAGCAAAGTAATGTCTCTGCTGGCTTGTAGTTATTTATTTATTTTAAATGTTATTTATTTATTTATCTTTTTGGCCATGCTATGCAGAAGGTGGGATCTTAGTTCCCTGACCAGGGATCAAACCCATGTCCCCTGTACTGGAAGCATGGAGTCTTAACCACTGGACTGCCAGGAAGTCCTGGTACAATGTGTTTTTAAATGTTTTGATCTCTCTTTGTCTAACTGATTGGTGAAAAGTATCTCAGTTTGTTTTAATTTGCGTTTTATGAGCCCTTCATGAGTTTGAACATCTTCGAAGGTCTGGAAAGGCTGTTGTCTTTCTTGTTCTGTTGTCTAGTCAGGGAATGTCAAGTCAAGAGGCCTATTGGGTGCCCTGTGAAGACAGTAAGAAGGCATCCAGATACACAAGTTAGAGCTCAGGTGAAATTTTCTGAAAGTCAGTAGATAGACAGTACTGTGGAATGAATGAGCTTACCTAAGGCGGAATGAACAAGATAGTGAGAGGAAGGCTGAGGACTCAACCTGGGGCTCTCATCCATCCAGAGGCTGGGTGGAGAAGGAGGGTCAACCTAAGACTGAGAAGCAGCTGAGAGAGAGGAGAAAGTAGGTAGGAAATAGAAGCTGCCAAGAAAACAGAATGGCTTGGGAGGGACCAAGGGATCGACCGCGACGTCAAGGAAAAGAAGAAGCTAGGCACTCTTTACATTTGACCACATGGAGTCATTGATAAACTTGAGGTCAAGTTTGCTGGAGTGATGGCAAAGTTAAATTAGACTTGATCGCAGAAGTAGAGTTGGAGCTTGGATGTAACACTTGCAAGGTATTTTGCCAAGATGAGAATTAGGATAATAGGATGTAGTTGGATAGAGATAAGGGATCAAGGTCAATCTTTTGGTTTGATTTTTTTTTTTTTTTTTTTTGAGATGGGAGATACTGAGGAAGTGTCTTTGCAGGTGGAAATGATCCAGGAGAAAGGGTTGCTGATGTGTGTGAGTTATGTATAGCTGGGAGGGCAGACTCTTAGAAGGGGAGGGATTTAGGAACAAGCGGAGGTGGCCTCAGGTAGCAGGAGAGACATGTCTTCAACTGTATCTTGAAGCAAGAAAGAGAATGCAGTTCAAATGTAGGCAAGTTTGAGGGTGTGAGTAGTGGGAGATCAGAAAACACGAATCCAGTTGCTTGCATTTCCTTCATAAAGAAGGAGGCAGGATCTTTGCAGGGTGAGCAGAGGGAGAATGATACAAAATCCATGGTCAAGTAGCAAGTGGGTAGTGGGCATCCCCTGAGCAGGACAGGGACCTCTCCCAGGAGCCGGGATGGAAGTGCCAGGCTTGTTTTAAGGCCTTGGAGCCTTGCCTTCAGGCAGCTCGGCATCAGAGAAGTAAATCCTGGGCTTTGTGTTGTACAGAGTGGTTAATTTCGAGGTGTCCGATCTCCACGCTGTTCATGGAGTTATTTATGTCTGAAATGATGAAAATTCCCTCCCCCTACTTCTGGGCCCATAAAAAGTGTGGGGAAGTGGTCAACATACCAGCCTGCGTTCCTGGGTCGTGTGGATTACCGCTGTCACGGGCGTGTTTCGCGCCCCCATCCATCTTCCGCCCAGACTCCCCAGCTCACGCCTGTCAGGACGGGGCACTGACCCCTGCTGAGGCCAGGTTCCCGGCTTTGGGCACCATGTGGGCCTGAGCACAGCTTGTGAGCAAGTGCTTTTAATAAGCGTCAAGTTCCCCAGTGTCTCCTCTTTCCCGGCCTCCTTCTTATGGTCTAAAGACAGCAGACCCCGGCCCCCACTGAGCGTGGGATATGGTTTCCTACCTAAGCACACACTCGCCACGGGATGGGGTGTGTCCGGGGTCCACGGGGGTCCTGGGTGTGTGGTGTTGTGTTTCTGCATTCTACGCTGACTAGATTCCTGTTTTCTGGAAAATCCTGTTCAAGGAAAAGTATGGGAGGAGGCTTGTGTGAAACACCCTGACCCCACCCACTACCCCATTATCGTGGGTCTTTTCAGCTCTGCCATTTTTTAAAATAATAACTTTATTTCTTTATTTTTGGCTGTGCTGGGCCTTCATTGCTGCGAGGGCTTTTCTCTAGGTGTGGCGAGTGGGGACTACTCTCTTAGTTGCAGTCTGAGGGCTTCTCACTTCAGTGTCACAAAGCATGGGCTTTAGGGCCCTGAGGCTTCAGCAGTTACGGTCCTTGGACTATAGAGCACAGGCTCAGTATTTGTGGCACACAGGTTTAGTTGCTCTGAGGCATGTGGGATCTTCCCCGACCAGGGATCGAACCTATGTCTCCTGCATTGGCAGGTGGATTCTTTACTACTGAGAACCAGGGAAGCCCTGGGTTTTGCCATTTTGACACAGTCCACTAATCTCACTGGATCTGTCTGTTCATCTATAAAATGGGAGTGATTGTATCTGCCTTGAATTTCTATTATGGGTTTGTGTGTATGTGTGAAATTTAAGTGAGAAGAGGAATGCAAATTTGCATTTCCATCAAGAATTATTATTATTATTATTTTTGGCCATACCACACAGTATGTGAGATCCTAGTTCCCTGACTAGAGATTGAACATACGTCCTCTACACTGGAAGCATGGAGTCTTAATCACTGGACTGCGAGGAAGTCCCATCGATGATTATTTTTATTAGTTGTCTCTCCATCCCCTGATACCTCCCTTGTCCCAAATACAGAGTGTCTAGCAGAGCCTGCCACATCCTAAATTTTCAATAAATGTTTGGGAAAATTAATGAATGAACAGAAGAGGTGAATGTGTTGGTAGGTAAACCTACATACATAATAATGGTTATAGCTAATGAGAACTTAATACTTTTAGGCACTCTGGTAAGAATCTTACAGCACAAGGTCATTTATTCCTCACTGGAGGTAGATGGTCATGCTCCCATTCTACAGAGAAGAAGAAAAGTGCAGCAAGACTGCATTACCTAAGGGAGGGCTCCCACCATGTGAGTGCTGGAGCAGAGGTTTGAACCTAGGACTTTCTTGTTTCAGAAGCCATGCTCTTGAGCACTGTGGTGTCATCCTGTGTGTGTGACAGCAGAGGGGACCACTTCGAAAATGACACTCATGACCTGTGCTGAAATTATTTGTCCTTTTGTGGGACTCAAAGAGGGTTGCTATTGTTTAACTGCTAAGTCTTGTCCAACTCTTTGTGACACTATGGACTGTACCCTGCCAGATGCCTCTGTCCATGGGATTCCTCTGGCAAGAGTACTGGAGTGAGTAAATAAACTGCTTTGTGTTCCTAGGAAGAGGAAATGAAGTTTTGTGTGGCTGTACCTGGAGTTGCCATGCTGGTTTGGACGCAGACTAGCCAGGTGTGCTCAGCCATCCCATGTCTCCAGCTGTCTTGGTTCAGCTGGCTGGGGTGGTGAATGCAGCAGGCTAAGCCACCAGAGTTGACTCCCTGCTGCCCACCCCAGAACAAGCAGAGCTGGGATTAAGTAGGGATCCTTGAGGGCTTCCCAGGTGGCTCAGTGGTAAAGAGCCTGCCTGCCAATGCAGGATACACAGGTTCAATCCATAGGCTGGAAAGATCCCCTGGAGGAAGGCATAGGCAATCCACTCCAATATTCTCGCCTGGAGAATCCCATGGACAGAGGAGCCTGATGGGCTACAGTCCATGGGGTTGCGAAGAGTCGGACACAACTTAGTGAGTAAACAACAGCAACAACAGCCAGGGATCCTTGACTTCTGTCTTGTTTTCTTCTCTGCCTTGGTTGGGAGTGGGATGAGGTATGGGGCCAGTGACCTCTGATTCTCCCACCCTTCTGACTCTTGGTTCCTAGGGGCCATTTGCTACCCAAGGTGGCCCATCAGACTAGGCAGTAGGAATCGTCTGTCTCACTGAGACCCTTAGCCAAGCTTCAGAGCACTGTCCCTACCAGCTGAGTTGTCTCGATTCCCACTCAACCATTTACTCTCCAGTGGATTGGACAATGGAAGCAGGCATGGACTTGCCTTCCTCAACCTTCCTCTGGCCTTTAGAGAATAGAGGGCTTTACCCTGTGAAGATGGGGTGCTGGGTCCAGAGGGAGCCAGGGAGCTGAGATCTGAACTTGAGCATGTCAGTGCAGTGGGGCTGGATTCAGGGGAGATGGGCAAGCACTCTCCATTTGGGAATGACAGCCCCGAGTAGCCCACGGCGGGTGTGCACTCCTGTGTACTGTGCTGGCTGGCTGTTGTCTCGTTTTAATAAATTAAATCTGTTAAATCATCACTGTTATATTCCTGAGACAAGCACTTCCAAGGCAGATTAGAAAGGAACTTAAGGGGATTAAAAGCTTCTCTTAGTGAAAAACAATGTTTCAGATGGGAAATCCATTTACCAATATGAATTTCAGCAGAAATGCATGTTTTCTTTAATGTATTGCTACTGCTCAAAGAAAGCGGGGTTTCCCCCACGCCTCCATCCTCTGTTTTGCATAAGTTATAATGTGGATTCTGTTGAGCGTAGCAAGCCTCTCAGGGAGATTGATGGCTTCCATAAAGTTGCACGAAAACATTTCTCCTTTGTTCATGGGGGAAAAGAAAAAGTGTCTAATGGATTTGGAGTATTAAAAGAGTGTTGGTTTATACTGGAAACCAGGGGAAGTCTAGGAGTCAATACAGACACCAGAGGAAATGGATTAATTGGAGATGGAAACAGTCAATTCTCAGTTATCTGCCTGTGACTTATCTGTAAGAAGTTTAAAACAGGAGCAGAAAGCATCCCAGGGCTTCAGGAGCCCTGCCTGGCTGTCTATCACTGTGTCTACTCCGGGAATTGAAAGCCGCTTTAATAACCTGGGCCCAATATAATTTGGAAGGTAATTCTGCTGCTGCAG
Source organism: Nanger dama (assembly GCA_917880005.1). NCBI lineage: Eukaryota > Metazoa > Chordata > Mammalia > Artiodactyla > Bovidae > Nanger > Nanger dama. The sequence goes on from CAKJTW010000012.1 coordinate 22,237,452, forward strand.
TTATGAAAAAAAAAGTCACAGAAGGCAGTCCAAGGGATATGTAATTAATTTTTTTCCCTATGACTCACAGGTTGGGATTCTCTATACCATTAGAAAGTTGACTTAACTTAAAATCATGAATTAGTTCCTTAAAGCTAATGTGGAGCTCTGATCTCAAGGGGGTTAGAAAACTTAGGAAGACTGCTGGGTCAGGCCCCAGCACTCAGTGGCATGGAGATAATTTCTCCAGGAGGCTGATGAGCTCTGTCTGTAGAGTTGTGTGTGCATGCTAAGACGTTTCAGTTGTGTCTGACTCTTTGTGACCCTATGGACTGTAGCCCTCCAGGCTCCTGTGTCCATGGGATTCTCCAGGCAAGAGTACTGGAGTGTGTTGTCGTGTCCTCCTAAAGTGGATCTTCCAGACCCAGGGATCAAACCTGCGTCTCTTAGGTCTCCTGCACTGGCTGGTGGGTTCTTTACTGCTAACTCTACCTGGGAAGCCTGTAGAGCTCCTGTCTGGATTAGTTATAAGTCGTTGTCTGGACCCAGTGCTGACAGTTGGGTTTGGTGCATTAGCGAGTAGTGGTTGTTTTAGGTGATTCTCAGGAATCTCTGGGGGTGCCAAGTGCTAACTTCTCTCCCACAGCAGTCCATGGAGTTGGGTATCTGTGACCGGGGCCATGCATGAGAAACTCCTCCCTGATATTTAAGGAGACTGTTTAGAGTGATACTGAGAGCTCTTCGGGTAGTCAAGGAGTAGAAACTCATTCATACCTGCTCAAGTCAGAGGTGAGTTTGCTGTAGGGATGTAACTCGTATGCATCTAAGGGATTGGAGAGAAGCTGGGACTGGATAGTCTTGGACCAGACCTGCCTCTCTCTTCTTTCTTCTCTCCCTCTCTCCCTTCCTGCTTTCCTGCCTTCTCTCCAGCTCCTCTTTCCTTTTCTCTTGCCTCCTTTTACTTTTGCCAGAAGTGAGACTGAGCCAGGGTCTCTCCGAGATCCAGGCCTCAGCAGTATGTCTGCCCACCACCACCCACCCCACCCAGGCCTCTTTAAGGGGTGACCACTGGCGCTCCTTCCGAAAGCCAGGACATTCCTCATGCAAAGCTCCTCAGGGGCCCCTCCTTTCACCAGGAAGACCCTCATTTTGTCCATATTGTGCCGCTGTTACATCTGGTGGAAGGCTTTGCCTCTTAAAAGGAGAGGCTGAACTTCTGGAGTTCATGTTCCTAATTGTCAACTCTAATAAATAGCAATATTTGCTCACCATTATTGGGTGCTAACTAGGTGTCAGGCACTGCGTTAAGCACTTGACATGGACTAGCTTGTTAAACTTCAACAGCTTCAGTAGCTCCAAAAGCTGGGTACTACCAGTAGCCCGTTTCAGAGCTGGAAAAATGAGGCTCAGAGAGGTGTAGTAACTTGTCTAAGGTCACACAGCTAGCATATGCAAAAGCAAGATGTGAACCCCAGACCTATAGTCCCCACTTTAACTGCAACATTATGGGGCCTTAATGATCTTCTAACTGGAGGCCTGTGTGTGACTTCACTGAAGGCTATTTCCAGGTTGACCACGTCAACCTCCAGCCCAAGAAGTCAGTTTTCTACAACCACATGGATGGAGGTGGAAACAGTGGATTAAAAATGGTACATACTGTGAGCTGATATCCAGAATTCTAGCCTCTGTGGGATTTCTTACCTGTGTTGCTGCAAATCCTCACCCCACCCAACTGACCGCCCCTCCACTCCCCCATGGTCCCCCTCCTGTGGGCCATCACACATCCTTAGCTCCTGCTGGAAAGCCCAGTGCTAAAATCTTGCTCAATTTTAATTACTGTTCCAAGTGCCTTGCTGTCAGCTGCCCTTCTGAAATTGTTTTAATTGAAGTTCCATGAATCCTGGCGAGTTCAGACGGAGTTCATCTCTAAAGCCCATCCTGATTTCATTAAAGATTTGATCTTTCTTTTTCACCAATAAAACATTTATTATCGTTATCTGTTTCGTAACCATTTTCTTTCTCCAAAGAATTGGGGGAGGGGGAATCAACCTCGTCTTCATGCCAATAAACCTAACGAATCATCTGTTGATTTTTTTCTGGTGCACAAGAGCAATAATATTTTAAAAATTAATTATTTTCCTTTTGAATGAAGGTACTCCTCATTCAAGAGGGTGTTTAAGCCTCTAGGAGCCTATATGAATTATAGTTTATGGATTAACTGCACTCCAAGCTTAGGAAAGAATCATCTTCCTAAATATAGGTGTTTATTCCCCCACCAGGGCTGTTTTAATAGTTGAAGCAGAATTGGTTTTCTAACACTCTCCGCACCCTCCTCTCATGGGAGGTAAGTTTTAGGAAACGAAGTCACGGGTGAACCAAATGATGTAAAAATAAAACTGCACTGCAAAGTATCTTGTTGACCCCAGAGTGTCAATAATTAACAGTTAATTGCTATTAAATCATCGTTGCCCAGTCTTGGCTGGGGTCATGATTTACACCCAGGGAGTCCGTTCACTGTCTGTGTTTGTGATTATCCGCTCTGCGATGTTCTTCGCAAACCTGATACCTGTCTCCCATTTGTTGGATTTGAGTCTCAGTGTTTTCGTTTAAGACTTCAACTGCAGCTCCTTCTCGATCTTTGTTTCATGTATGTAATATACTTAAAATGCACTAAATGACAGTTTATAATATCATTATCTACAGTTAAAGATATTATAACTTCAAAAATGAAAAGAAAGTGTAGCCATATGTGGAAATGGTCTATTTTCTGCCCTTTTAACCTCCCTCCCTGGTAGTTTCAGCTGGACCAGACAGGCAACAGAACGAAAATCATAGGTCTGCAAAATCATTTTGCTATTTTAGCTCACAGTTGTCATGAAAGGAAACTGGGTTATTTAGACAGTAAATAACAACTGAGGACTAATTCATCTGGCTTTTTTCTCTTTCTCTCTCTTTCTCTTTTATTTTGGTACTGGGCTCCAATATGTTCTTTATTACATGGTTTGATAATTCAAGGATGGCTCGGCAACCCCCCGCTGCCCTGCCACTGCCCCCCCCGCCCCACCCCCAGTGACAGGGAGTTGATTTAAAACTTCACTCTGAAGGGCCCTGGGGTTATTAGGAACAGTGTGGACGGAGTATGGATTAGGTTTAAAAGTAATAAAAAAGTGGACCTGTTGGTTAGGTGAAAAATTCACTATCAGATTCCTGAGTGCAGGGCTCCTTTTCATGTGCAAACGGCACTAAATGAAGCATTTAATTCAACAAATCCAGAGTTCTGATCCGCCAGAAATAGAGACTGGGTTAGTTCAATTTGTAACAAACGATCTCCGTATGATCAAAGTTCTGAGCGCTGATTTCAACATGCTGCTTAAATTAGCCTAACACCAAAGTCTTTGGCTCGGAGACAGTATTTGGAATGTCTTACCAGAGGAGAAATTCCTTCTCACACATGGTTCTAATATGCCATGCCAGCTTTGCTTTTTAATGGGCTGACAAGGAGGCGCGGCGCTAACTTTCCTGACTCCAGAAAGTTCTTGAGCTGTCACCCGCAAACCAGCCAGGATAATTTTTCCTGGGCTTCCTTATTAAAGGCTGAATGAGAGGATTGTGCGGCTTTCCCAATGCCACTGGGTCTGTTTGCCATAAATTCAGGCGCTCATGATGAAAGCTGCACTTAGATTTCGCTGGGAAATGGAATCAAGGAGAATGCACCCAGGTTCACAGTAAATAACGAAGCGTGAGTTATTAAGTGAATTTCATATACCCAGGCCTTATTACATCAGCAGTTTAGATAATGGCTTCTGAAAAAAATCCATCCATGTCTTTTCACTGCCAAAGCATGGAGGGGCGCGGTGTTGAGGGCGCCAAGGTGGACAGCCAGAGCCAGCTGGGCGAGAATGGAAGAAGTGGTATTTGAAAAATAATATAATATTTACATTTTTGCATGCTGTTTGCCTTTTTAGCTCAGCGGGGAGACCAGCAGGCCTGTTGGCCAACATGACCTGTATCACTGCAGGCTTCCTGCCTGCAATTGTTTGTTTTTTGCAGAAGGAAGACTGGGGGTTGTTTAGACTATGAGCCTAATTTTAGAGGATGATAATTATGTTGCTTCTAAACCACATATTTTCCAGAATTTGCTGCCCCATGAAAATAACTTGCATGTGTGTCCAGCCTGGCTGGCAGCCAGCCTGATGTCCAGACCCTGGTTCTCTGTGTCATCCTTGAGGACTCCTGGGGACCAGGACTGGGCGGCCTGGGTGGTGGAAAGGGCTTAGTTTGGGGAGGCAGAGAGCTGGTTTGGGTTCCACCATTCTTTGGGATCTTGGGTCAGTCGTATTACTTCCAGGGCAGCATTTTGCAGAATATCAACCTCTGACATGCTCTGCAGGATGTCTGGATCACACGAGCTTGGGAATCTTTGCCAGCTCTCTTCTCTTCTTCATGATACACGATGCACACAGTTTCATCATCTGTGTCGACTTTAACATAGCTCAGTCCTACCTACCCTTCAGGTCTCTTATTCTCAAACGCACCCTTTCTTTATGATATAAATTACGATTGTAGTCAAATCTGCCAGTTACTTGGGAAGTCACTGGATGATATGAGTGTCCACTCAACACTAACCTCTTGAGAGCAGGTGCTGTCTGCTTTGTGATGAACTGGTGCTTAGCCCAACGGCTGCCGTGAAGTAGATGCTTCATAATGATTTGAGAAATTACTGAATGAAGACAGTGCTCTTACAGATTCATGAATATTTGAATCAACTTGAAGGATTCCATTAAAATGGAGGTTCTGATTCAAGTTGCAGGTCTGGAGTGGGGCCTGAGTGTGTGTATTTCTCACATGTTCTAATGTGATGCTGATGTTGCATTTTGAGTTGTTGTTATTTAGTTGCTAAGTCATGTCTGACTTTTGTGATCCCATGGACTGTAGCCCGCCAGGCTCTTCTGTCCATGGGATTTTCCAGGCAAGAATACTTCCCGGCCAGGGTTTGAACCCATGTTTCTTACATTAGCAGGTGGATTCTTTACCACTGAGCCACCATGGAAGCCTCTGCATTTGAATAGCAAGGAATTAAAAAGCTTGTGTTGAATCCTAAATATAACAAATTCTGTTTACCCTATCCTGGTGGAGTACCTAGTGATACCTATGGGCTGAGTGTTACTTTATTCTATTCATCTCTAAAATGAACTAAGTGCTCTTTAAGGATCCTTGCAGCTTAAAACATAGTCTATGGATGTGTTGCTCTGAAATGGCTGCTGAGTCAATACTGGGATGGGGGAGGGGAGCTTCCTGAAGCACATGATCTTTTGAAGGATGTGAAAAGGTTGTCAACAGGGTTTGGGCTCAGCCTGGCTGAGCTCTTTCAGACTTAGTTGTGGCTCCTAGGGAGGCAGCTAAGTATCTGCTGGTCCTGGTTGGAGAGCAAGCCTTTCCTATTCCTCTGCCTTGGCTGTGAGAGGCTGGGAGGACACGTTTCATGTGTCCAAGCTCAGGATAATACAGGTACATGGCAGTAGGTGAAACATGAATGGAGCAGGTCCAGAGCGTATGATAAAGACAAGAAAAAGAACCCTGAAAATTCAACACCAAGCAAACATCAATCACCCAACTGAAACAGGAGCAAAGATTCAGACTGATAACACAACCAAAGGAGATAAATATACTGCAAGTGAGAGCATGAAAAGATACTCAACATTCTTCATATTGTGCTGTGTCCGCTAAGTCACTAAGTTGTGTCTGACTGTTTGCAAACCCATGGACTGTAGCCCGCCAGGCCTCCTCCATCCATGGGATTCTACAGTCAAGAATACTAGAATGGGTTGCCATGCCCTCCTCCAGGGGATCTTCCCGACTCAGGGATCGAACCTGCATCTCTTCTGCCTCCTGCATTGGCAGGTGGATTCTTTACCTACTGCCTGGGAAGATCTACTTTGTATTAAAGGCTTGCAAATCAAAATAAAAATGAGATGTCACTACACAGCTATTAGATTAACTATAAGTTAAAAGTCAAAAATACTGACAATACCAACAGCTGGATACAAACAACAGAAAGTCTCATTCATTGCTGGTGGAAATGCAAAGTGCTGGGGTCACTTGGGAAGACAGGTTGGTAATTTCTCACAAAATTAAATGTACTCGAATCATACAGTCCAGCAACTGAAGCCCTAGGTATCCACACAATTGATCTGAAAACACATCTATACAAAAACCTGCTTGCAAATGCTTATTGCAATTCTATTCATAATCACCAAAACCTGGAAGTGACTGAGATGTCTTTCAATGGGTGAATGGATAAACAAATGGATAAATTATACTCCCATAATTAGAATGTTATTCAACAATAGAAAGAAATGTACGATCAAGGCAGGGAAAGGTATGAATGAATCTTAAATGTATTCTTACATAAAAGAAACCAATCTGAAAAAGCTATGTACTATATGATTCTAATTATATGCCATTCCTGAAAAGGCAAAACTAAAGAGGCAGCAAAAAGACCAGTGATTGCCAAGGATTTGAGGTGAGGTGAAGGAGGGCTGAATAGATGGAGCTTAGTATATTTTTAGGTCAATGAAACTATTTTGAAAGCTACAGTGATGATCAATATATTATGCATTGGCAAAACCCACAGAACTTTGCAGCACAAAAAGTAAATCTTGATGTACATTTTTTTTTAAAGAATAGTTTAGAAGGTTGAGAAAATGTCAAGAAGGAATGCAGAATATGACAATCTAACTGTATTATCAATTTATGAACCAGTCTCACTGAAGTGGGCAGGGGATGAAGATGCTGTCCTAAATAAGTCTGGAAATGAGTGAAATAGTTAGCCTCCAGGTGAAGGAAGTGTAGCACTCTACTCCATTGATAAAGTTGCCTCCCATAAAGGTATGAGTTAAGAATTCTGGAACCACTGTACATGTACACCAGAACTGAACAGCGAAGTAAATGAATGGTGGATGACAAAAGTGTGGTTTTTCACACTTGGAGTGGGTATAGATAAGGAGTCTAGAGGAGATTAGGATGAGCCTTAGGGAGGTGTATCAGAGTTGGAGCCATCAGAATGCACTCATGTTTAAGCTTTGTATCGCTACATATAGTTAGATGTAAAAGTTCTAATACATACATATATATATATATATATATATATATATATGCATTGGCTAGTATACATACATACATGTTCTTGCTTTGTCAACTGACAAGGTTTAGAAGTAATGACATCCCAACTGTAATATCCAGAGCTGGAGGCAAGATCTTGATTTTTTTTAATTTACTGGAATATACATGAATTACAATGTTGTGTTAGTTTTTGCTGTTCTGTGAAATGAATCATCTATATTGATGCACATGTCCCCTCCCTCTTGGAACTCCTTCCCACTCACCCCCATCCCACCTACCTATGTCATCACAGAGCACCGAGCTGAGCTCCCTGCTCTATACAGTGGTTTTGTACTAGCTCTGTGTCTTACACAGGGTGCTGTACATTTGTCAGTCCTAATCTCCCAGCTCATCACCCCCTCCTATGTCCACATATCCATTCCTTATGTCTGCATCTCTATTCCTACCCTGCAAATAAGTTCATCTGTACCATTTTTCTAGATTCCACATACTTGCATTAATATGCGATATCTAATCTATGTGACAGACTCTAGGTGATTCCATGTTTCTACAAGTGACCCAATTTTGCTCCTTTTTATGGCTGAGTAATATTCTATTATATATATGTACCACATCTTCTTTATCCATTCACCAAACCTTGAATTTTAATATCACTCATTCTCTAATAAAAAGAACCAGAATGTGGAGGAATAGTTGATTTTTGGGCTCCAGGACTGGGGCATGAAATATACCACATGAACATAGAACATGTTATAGTGTCAGAAAGCAAGAAAGAGCTGAAATACCAAACATAACCAGAACACCAAACCCATAATGATGTGGCTATGTCAAAAGGATCAGGATTTCAAGTGAAAGACCACTACAATGGCCAGAACTAGACCCATATGAGCGATAAGATCAAGAAGTATTGAATTACAACCTAAAGTATAAAATTAATATCCATGAGTCCATGCTGATATAAATAAGTGATTGAATGAATAAATAAATGGGGGGGCGGAGAATAGACCAATCTTCTGTGTAGAATTTAAAATGGTTTATGTAGCTATTATACCCTCAAGGAGGTGAAGCACAACCTCCCACTCCTTCAGTAACTTACTGCCAGGAGGACAGGATGGAAAAAGAAAGCAAGAAAAGCATGGTTTCACAATGGAGAAAGCAGACAAATACCACCCCAAGCCCAGCGATCAAGGCCAACATCAACTGTGATTGCCGTAGTAGTGTGTACCCTTGATAAAGTGGCTTCCCAGGTGGCGTTAGTGGTAGAGAACCCACCTGCCAATACAGGAGACATAAGAGACACGGGTTTGATCCCTGGGTCAGGAAGATCCCCTGGAGGAGGGCACAGCAACCTACTCCAGTATTCTTGCCTGGAGAATCCTATGGATAGAGAAGCCTGGTGGGCCACAGTCCATAGGGTACAAAGAGTTGGGTGTGACTGAAGTGACCTAGCACAGCACACAGCACCCTTAATACAATGGGTCAAGAATGGCTCTTCACCTCTGTGATTTTCTTCCCCCAAACACATGACCTCAGTCTAATCATGAGAAAAACAGACAAATCCCAGTGAAGGGACATTCTTGATTGGTATTGCTCAAAGCTGTCATCAGAAAGTAGAAATTCTGATCAACTGTCCTAGCCATGAGGAGCCAAATGAGATATGATGAGTAACTGTAATATGGTGTGCTGAATGAGATCCTGGAATAGAAAAAGAATATCAGGGGAAAAGTGAGAAGATCTGAGGGTAGCATGTGCATACTCAGTCGTGTCTGACCCTTTGTGGCCCCTTGGATGGTAGCCTACTGACCAGGCTCCTCTGTCCATGGAAATTTCCAGGCAAGAATACTGGAATGGGTCGCCATTTCCTACTCCAGGAGATCTTCCTAACTCAGGAATTGAACCTACATCTCTTGTGTCTCCTGCATTGGTAGGTGGATTCTTTACCACTGAGCCACCTGGAAGCCTGAATATAGTACAAGTGAAAGTCGCTCAGTCATGTCCAACTCTTTGCTACTCCATGGACTATACAGTCCATGGAATTCTCCAGGCCGGAATACTGGAGCAAGTAGCATTTCCCTTCTCCAGGGGGTCTTCCCAACCTAGAGGTTGAACCCAGGTCTCCCACATTGCAGGCAGATTCTTTACAAGCTGAGACACAAGGGAATACAGTACAGACTTCAGTTAATAATAATGTACCCATATTAGCTTATTCATTAAGACAAATGGACACGTTAAAGAAAGATATAAATAAGGGAAAGTGAGTTGGAATAGATAGGAACGAACACTGTTCTACCTTCAGAAGACCTTTGTAAATCTAATATGGTGGGTGGGGAAGGTTGTGAAGTGGTCAAGGTCATTTAGCAATGGTGGGGGAGGGTAGAATTCGACAAAGCCTAGGTTTTTCCACCTTCCATTAAAATACCCTCTGGCCTCCACCTCCTTCACAAACTGGGTGGTGTACTGGGATTATAGCACAACATACTTCTGTGCAATATCTGGAAGTTTCAGTCATGATCGTCAGCTGTACACCCTCAATGTGGAGGTATCATGGGTGGCAGGGTGTGTGCAAAGCCCTTGGTTTCATGGGAATGGCCAAAGTTGGGTAGATTCCACGTGGGAGGGCTTTTCTGGGACCCATGCTTCTGTCTGGCCAGCACTTTGTGGGACACTGCACAGGCAGGGATCTTTGTGGGGAGACCCTTTGAAGGCACTAATGGTAAAGAACCTGCCTATCAAGGCAGGAGAAGTTAGAGACTTGGATTTGATCCCTGGGTCAGGAAGATCCCCTAGAGGAGGACATGACAACTAACTCCAGTATTCTTGCCTGGAGCATCCCATGGACAGAGGAGCCTGGTGGGCTACAGTCCATAGGGTTGCACAGAGTCAGACGCAACTGAAAGAACTTAGCACGCAGGCGCAGATAGGTGTGGGTCCCCTGTGCTTTGTCACTGCAGAAAGCAGGGACACCAGGGCTGCCCTCCAGCGCTTTGTCTGTTGCAGGGGCCTCGAAATGAATGCTATCTGTTACTCATCCCAATACGCATGCTCCCGCTCCAGACTTCTTGGCTCTCTCACAGGAGCAATGATCTGTGGTCCATCTGGGTTCATATCCTGGCTCTGCGGTTTACCAGTTGGGTGATCTAAGGAAAGCAATGAAACCTCTCTGAGCCTCAATTTGCTCATCTGTCAGATGGAGCTAAACAGCTATTCACACCTCAGAGTTTGTGGGGAAAGTTCAATGACACCGTGCATCAGTGCTTGACAAGGGTCTGACAAAGGCAAACATGGATACATTATTGTTATTATTCCTAATTGTTTTTGCCTCCTTTACCCCTCTCCTCCCTCCCCATTTCCTCTCATCTTTACTCAACCAAATCCTTTCGTAAATGGTCCCTTTATGTTACTTGTGGCCCTCGCTTTGTCTGCATTTATCTGGGGCTTCAGGGATCATGAATGGTTGCACTGAGAAGCAGGGTAAGTTTCAGGTGTACATGGTGGAACAGTGGAGGGCTGTTTTTCAGTGCCTGCCTCCTGATTCCCAGGTTGGTCTGCTCTGGGTGTTCAAAGTGCTTGTCACCGTCCAGGAGGATGCTCCTCTCAATGCCAGCCGTGCCTCCCTCCACTGGAGCTTCTTCTTGCCTGGGGTGGGGGGGCTACACTCACAGCTTCCTCATCCCAGACCTGTGCCCCATCTTCCTCGGCCTCCAGCTGGGGCAGAAAGTTACCTATATAATATTCCAGAATTGGAGTAGGAAGAGCCCTCAAGCCCTCTGTCTGACAATGGACCGCTTCTACTCTGAACAACCTGTGCTGTGCCCTTCAGCCTTGGCTGCCATCTAACCCACGACTTGACCCATATCTCCTGCCTTCAAATCCTGTGTTCTGACCACTGCATCATTTTCTTCTGTAAAAGTAGTGATAAGAACGGTCATTTTCCTTTTAAAATATTGTGTCAAAATGGGGGAAAATGATAACTTTAGGGTACACATATGAGGGCTTCCCTGATAGCTCAGTTGGTAAAGAATTCACCTGCAATGCAGGAGACCCCAGTTCTGTCACGGGTCGAGAAGATCCCCTGGAGAAGGGATAGGCTACCTGCTCCAGTATTCTTGGGCTTCCTGTGGCTCAGCTGGTAAAGAATCCATCTGCAATGCAGGAGACCTGTGTTCGATCCCTGGGTTGGGAAGATCCTCTGAAGAAGGGGAAAGGTTACCCACTCCAGTATTCTGGCCTGGAGAATTCCATGGACTGTATAGACCATGGAGTCTCAAAGAGTTGGACACAACTGAGCTAACTAACTTAAAAAAATTAGGGTACTCACCCCAAGGAATGCACGGAAATTTTTAGTGACCAGTGAGAACTAAAATTCTGGGCTATACTCCACCAGGTCACACAGACATTTACTCCTATGGGATACACTCCGTGGAACTCAATTTAGAATTTCTGAAGGCCAAGACAAAGGGAGTTGTCTCTTTATCCAGTTGAATCTGATTAGATAGATACTCATGTTTCTGTGACTCCTATAAAAAAATAAAAATAACAATTTTAAAAAGAAAGTCTTTTCTTCCACTTCTTTTTTTTTTTAATCGTGGAAAATGATTCCAGAGCAATCAGTTTAAATGCTGTTCAATCTGCTCTCCTGAGAAAGAATTCAGAGACACTCTGGTCGGATAAAGCTTCTCATCTCCTTAAAACGCCACTTGGATGGGGCTTAAGCATCTTTGTTCCTTCTCCTCAAGTTGCGAGAGATACATGTCATTTCAAGAAGTATGGAACTAATTGAGGGCTATGTCCAGCTCTTGTAGAGGTGAACAGGGCAGATAAATAAAAACTCCATTGCACATAAATCTTTGCTCCCAACATCAAAGAAAGCAGGATCCTGCTAAGTGTATTTGTATAATGCAGTAATTTATGCAAAAGCAGCTTTGATAAATGTCCCTAATTTATTGTCATGTATCTCAAATCAAAGTCAAACATTTACAGCCTGAGCCTGAAGGAAGCCAGGCCTCAGAGAGCCAAAGGGGTTTGAAGTAAAGTAAAGCTACATTGGGCAAAAGGTTAAATGGGATCTGGTTTGAATATTAAGAACTTTCTACAAATGATGGTGAAAGAAAGAGGGGACTAGTTTGGCTTCTAAAAATAAAACAAGGCAGAATTTTTGTTTTTCCCCAGAGATTTTCTTCCAAGGACAGACACGATCCAGGCACTGAAATGGTCTTTGGAGAAAAGAATCACGGGGTGGGTGGGGGGCAGCTGAAGATCCTTTATGTATAATCACAGTAAGACAAAGAAAAAGACTGCTGATTGGGTGCTTTAATGTATGCCAAGCACTGTGTTGAGTATTTTGCATTTCTTATCTTGTGGTTTTTATGAAGGGATATTCTTATCATTCTTGTTTTATAGCTGGGAAACTGAGGCAGCTTCCCCAGGAGGCACTGAGGAAGCAGAAGTCTCAGGGAGGTACAGACCCTCTTTCTTTTGTTTTTATATATATATATATATATATATATATATATATATTTTTTTTTTTTTTTTGCAGGGAGGTGGGGCTGTGCTGGTCTTAGTTGCAGCATTCAAGATCTTCACTGCTTAGTTGCTTTGAAGAATGTGGGATCTTAGTTCCCTGACCAGCGATCGAACCCGCATCCCCTGCCTCTCAAGGTGGATTCTTAACTACTGGACCATGAAACAAGTCCCTAGACTCTCGTTCTTTGTGGATTGGCTCATCTTCACACACTCTTGCTCCAAGGGCATGTGGAGTCACTGAGTAGGGAGTTTCCTTCAAGGTGAGGGTCCAGGCCTTGAGTCCCATCTATATCACTTTCCAGCTGTGTAATTCTGGGCAAATTCTTTAACCTCTTTAAGCCTCAAAACACCCATCTATTGAACAGACCAAACAGTAGTGCTTTCTTAATGTGGATGTCATGAGGGGTTAAGCGAGAACTCCTGTTGAATGCAGGACAAGCATTGCACCCATGAATGTCATAGTTGCTCGGTATGGGTTCCACATTCCAGTCCCAGAACATGGATGAGCCCAGGGTCACCCCCAGCTAAACCCTAGGAAGCTGTCACAAGCCTAAGAGGCTGAGGATGACACAGCCTTCGTCACCTGATGTTTTTAAAATTTTCAGTCTGAAGGATTCTGCACACCCACGATCTCTGTAAAATAAACTCACAACCCCAGCAGAAGCGTCGCTGTAGACAGCAGCTGTTTAAAAGATTTTACTGCCCATCTGGTGACTTGGCGTAGCCTTCAGACTGGTTCCAGGAGACAGGGCTTTGCTCTCTGATTCCACCAGCTGGTAACTGGTATTGCAAACCCATATTCGGATCTCAGCCTTCTGGTTAATATGAGACAGGGAATGGACTTGTGAAGGGCAGGATGTTCTCCCCATCTGAGGGTTTAGCCTCCAAGGCCTGGATTGTGATGCTGGTTTCTGTCCAGGGCGAGGCCCTTGGCAGTCATAAATCTCATGGTTCAGGACGCACGTGGGTTTAAGGGGTTTGGGAGCATGTTTGCCACTGACTTGTTGGCTTTGTTCAGTGCCCGTGGCTGTGGATGGGGTGGGAGGGCAAGGCGCTTCCCACCCAGATGGTGCCTGTGAAGTTTCACCACTTGACTTTTGAAACATGCAAATGAAGAACTTTTCTTTCACTTCCATTCTTAGCCAGAGCTGGGGAAGTGGGGTGGTGGGGCGGGGGGCGGCGGGGGAGGAGTGGGATTTGCCTATGCTTTTGAACCACAGTGGATTAGCTCAGAACATCCACTTGAAGACATTCTCACTTTGAGAAGGAAATAAAGCCCAAAGAATCTGGTACTAGGGTTTGAATTCCAGGAATATCACTTCTTGGTTCTAGGAACCTTAGATCTATTCCTGACTACTTAGAACTCTATTTTCCTCATCTATAAAATGGGCTTGCGTGTGTGCCTAGTTGCTTCAGTAGTGTCTGACTTCTTGTGACCCTATGGACTGTAGTCAGCCAGGCTCCTCTGTCCATGAGATTCTCTAGGCAAGAATACTGGAGTGAGTTGCCTTTTCCTTCTCCAGGGGATCTTCCTGACTCAGGGATTGAATGTAAGTCTCCTGCGTCTCTTGCTTGGTGGGTGGCTTCTTCACCACTAAGCCACCTGGGAGCAGGCCCCCTGATTGGGAATGGAAGAGGACTAGATATTTTGTTTTTCTTTTTGGCTTTTGGTTATACTCTTAAGTTCTCTCAACTGCTCAGAAACCTTTGTCTAGTCTTAGGCAAAATGTTGCTAAACTTAATGATGCTTTTGAGCAAATTTGAAAATGACACCTTCCCCAGGCAGTCACATGGCTTGCCAGGTGGGCTGTGTCTCTGTGCAAAGAAAATGGTTTCCCTTCTCTCTGGGCAGGTGTAGCCTTGCATTGGGCAATCGGGCACCCATATGGATAACCATAGCATGGCTTGGGCTTCAGTCCTCACTCGCCCCTCAGGAGGGTCTTCTGCAGTCACCAACCTGCACAACTGTACATGGCATCCCCACTACTGGGCCTCCCTCATTCCCTACCTTCCCAGAACTTTTAAAGCTGTTGTCCTCAAAGTGGGATGAATTTTTCACTGGTTGTCTTTCAGAAGCTCCTCAACATGTGAGTCTATTCTGAAAAAATATCCCCAAGTATGTTGCTCACTCTGTCATGTCTGACTCTGCAAATATCCCCAAAGGAGGGTGTGAAAATGGTAAGAGCACCACAGAGGGGCTTGGAAGCAGGAATGGAAAGCAGGACTGGAATGAGGAGAAAGAACTGGAAAATGTCAGAGAGAAAGCCCAGGCCTGAACCGTGTCTGCTGGGGCCAGCTGCACGGTTTGATCTGGGAACCTTGGAGGGGCCTTGCCCATCAGTAAAGATCTCCAGCTGTCTGCCACGGCCTTCCGGGCAGGCCCAGCATCAAGGGTTTGTGACGTGTGCGCTCTGCTGGAAGGGTTCTGAGCCTGGTTTTAACACTCTGTGGTTACTGTCTTGAAATTTTTAATACTTTTAAATAAAGTGTTAGTCTCTCAGTTGTGTCCTGCTTTTTGTGACCTTATGGAATGTAGCCCGCCAAGTTCCTCTGTCCATGGGATTTCCCAGGCAAGAATACAGGAGTGAGTTGCCATTTCCTTCTCCAGGGAAGAGGTTGAACCTCGGTCTCCTGCATCGCAGGCAGACAGAGTCTTTCCCATCTGAGCCACCAGGGAAACCCAGTTTTCAATAAAGGACTTCACATTTCGTTCTGCACTGGGCACTGTGAATTACATAGCTGGTTCCCTTCTCAGTTTTCTGGGCCTTCTGCGGGGGTGGGGCGTGGGGAGGCGGGGGTGGTGGTTGTTTTAATGGAGAAGCATTTGCCAGTATTTACTGTGTACATACTGTGTGCCAAGGACTTAAGATCTGGCAGTGAACAAATGAGGCAGGGTCCTGACTCTCAGGAGCTCACATACTGTGAGTGCCAATGGGAAAAGGTCAACAATAGAGTGAGAAAACAGGGCACTTTCAGAGGATGAGGAGGGCATACGAGTCTGAAGCAGGGTAATGCCATGGAGAGGGGCCGGATTAGGCCATGTGAGAAGGCATCTTGGAAGAGTGAAACTTGAGCTGAGATCCGAGTGATGGAATAAGAACCAACCATGCCCTGTGAGTTGGAGGTGGGACCAGGATTTCAAGTCCAAAGAATAGCAAGTGCAAAGGCCCTGAGGTAGGACAGAGTTCGGGCTACATGGAACCCGTAGGCATAAAAATGGGTTTGGATTTTATTTTAAGGCATTAGTGAATTTTTTACAATATTGTATCTGTTTTATGTTTTGCTTTTTGGCCATGAGACACGTGGGATCCTAGCTCCCTGACCAGGGATCAAATCCATAACCCCTGCATTGAAAGGCTAAGTCTCAACCAGTGGACTGCCAAGGATGTTCCCCAAGGGTTTGGACTTTAAGAGACACTGTGGAGAAGTAACAGAAGTTGTAAAGGGTGATGATAAGTGCCCTTTGTTAAACGGCTTCTTTGCTCCAGGCTCCCTGTAAATACTTATGCTTTTTATCTACCATGTAAATGATACACTATTTCCATTTTCCAGGTGAGGAAACTGAGGTCCAGTGACCCAAGGTCACCCAGTTGGAATATAAGAGAGCTGTGGTTAGAAGCGAGACCCGTCTGATTCTGAGGACACAGCTCGCCAGTTCCTCACTGGTAGTCTTGATCAGTGCTGCCTCCTGACAGCCTCTGGGTGGGGCTCTCTGCTGGGGTGATGGTGTTTCCCCCGGGTCTTACGTCCCTTCTCGAGCTGCGAGACCTCTGAGCACCAGCAGTGGAGATGAGAGATGAAGCAGTCTTTCATCACGTCACTGGAGGCTGTGATGAAATTTTATCCTGTGATCACTTAAATAAAGACAGCTGGTAGAAGCTGTTCAGGAGACACAAATAAGAACTTGGTTCAGAGAGCTTTGTTCAACACTGTTTTGGCTCTGCCTGGATTCAAGTCCATAAGAGTGCGAGAGACTAAAACATATTAATTAATTGCAACGGAAACTCTCTTTAAATGCATGCCTTCCTTCAACTCAGTGGTCCAGAAATGGTGAGTTGATTTTTATTTCTGGATGAGCTCCAAAGCCTCTTGATCTATAAGCCTGTCTCAATTAAATTTTAGAACCAACATGATCAGAACACGCTCCTAAACACTGCTGCAGATATAAGTATATCTGCCTTCAAAGGCTTTCCGACCTGGGAGAGGAGGCTAGGTGCAGTGGGGTGGGTCTTTCAAGGAGACTACAGGTGCCATAAGATGTATTAAAAAGGATGCATGGAAGTTGTAAGGATGAGAAAGTTTGCATCCATTTAGTGCAACTAAAAAGTAATAATTTATTATTTATTTTTGGCTGCATTGAGTCTTTGTTGTTGCACACAAGCTTTCTCTGGTTGCAGCAAGCGGAAGCTACTCTCTAATTGTGGTGTGTGGGCTTCTCATTGCTGTGGCTTCTCTTGATGTGAAGCACCGGCTCTAGGCTGCTTTAGTAGTTGTGGCTCGCATGCTTCAGATCATGGGCTCCGTAATTGTGGTGCATGGACTTAGTTGCTCCACGGCATGTGGAATATTAATTCCCTGACCAGGGATCAAACCTGTGTCCCCTGCACTGGCAGGCAGATTCTTAACCACTGGACCACCAGGGAAGTCCCTGCTTAGTGGAATTTACTCATGCATGCAAACAAATAGATGGAACATTTACAAGAACCAGGCACCAGGAAGACGGCATTGAGCAAAATGGGATGCCCTCACAGATCTCACATTCTAGAGAGGGAAAAAGACAAGAAACAGATGAACAAGCAGGATAATTTCAATGAAGGAAACACATAAGAAAGATGATAGAAGGTGAGTGGTGGAGGGTAGGCAAATTGGGATTGCATGGTTAAGGAGAATCTTTCTCACTGGTGACCTTTAAGTTAAGACCTCAAATATGAACAAAACAGAGAAGTCTTCAAAAGGAGGCAGCAATCGCATGCTGAGTGATCGCTGTTAATACTTTTCTTGCTTTTTTGCCTTCTTGGTTTATTGCACAGTGCTTTGATGTATAAGTATATACTCGTGTGACAACCTCTCAGAATTACAATGTCACCTAGACCAAATATGGTGCTTAAGTAGAGGTGATGTGTTGTTCAGTCACTCTGTTGTGTATGGCGCTTTGTGACATCATGGACTGCAGCTCACCAGGCTTCCCTGTCTTTCACTAATCTCTGGAATTTGCTCAGACTCATGTCCATTGAGTCGATGATGCCATCTAGCCATCTTCTGTCTCCCTCTTCTCCTTCTGCTCTCAATCTTTCCCAGTATCAGAATCTTTTCCAATAGGTTGGCTCTTCACATCAGGTGGCCAGAGTATCAGCATCAGCATTCAGCTTCAGCATCAGTCCTTCCAATGAATATTTAGGGTTGATTTCCTTCAGGACTGACTGGTTTGATCTCCTTTCTGTCCAAGGGGCTCTCAAGAGCACCACAATTCGAAAGCATTCATTTATCGGTGTTCAGCCTTCTTCATGGTCCAACTCGCACATCCATACATGACTACTGGAAAAACCACAGTTTTGACTATATGGACCTTTGTTGGCAAAGTGATGTCTCTGCTTTTTAATATGCTCTCTTTTGTCATAGCTTTTCTTCCAAGGAGCAAATGTCTTAATTTCATGGCTGCTGTCACCATCCACAGTGATTTTGGAGCTCAAGAAAATAAAGTCTGTAGCTATTTCCATCTTTAACTTGTTCATTTGCCATGAAGTGATGTGTGATCCAATTTATTTCCTTGGGTGCATTGATAGCTATTTCTATCTAGGGGGCTATTAACATCTAGGAACTGGCCTTGTTTCTCCTACAGATTTACTGTGTGACCTTAGGTAAGTTCTTTAACCTCTCTGGGCTGCTTCTGTGAAAGAGGGCCAGGCAAACTTAAAAACCTCAGTACTTTAAAGGTCAATGAGTCCATGATCTAATAGATCAAAACAACACGTCCTGATGTGTCACTGGGAACACATGGATTTCCCCCCACTTTGGCAGAAAATTACATTATCAGATTCTGACCTGGGGTCACAGCAGAGATTGTGAGCTGGAGTTGAACTCTCAGCCTTGATGCCCAGTTTGGTCTGCCCAGGAGCTCTGGGGGATATGTCTGGCCAGCACCCACACGTGTCTTATATTAGTGTTATTTTCTTAACGGCAGCAGCCCTAAACCATGCCCATTTTACTATTGAGTTACCGGGCTTAGTTTTAGTATCGCTTACACATAAATACCATCTCTGGCTGATGAATCCACTGTTTTGTTTTGACTTTCTCCACCTCCCCCTTCCTTGCACAGGTGTTTATTGCAGCCATAAAAAATAAAGTGAATCAATCATGGTGCTGATTTTAGACCAACCAAGATATGTTTGAACCTCTGCCTTAAAAAAGAAGAAAGGAAGAAAAACACAGGTGGCATGTCTTCCGTAATCTGGTGTCTTGTCTACCTGGGATTCATGAAGAAAAATGGAAGACTAGAGGGTAGTGTTTTGGATGAGTGTGGAAAAAAAGATGGAAAGCAAATGGTCAGAGGGAATGGCTGTCTTTGGCTAATGCTGGCTTGGTCTATAGCTGCAGTTTAGAAGGATCTATCATTCCAACTCAGTTATGTCTCTGCTGAGCACTCTCCCCTGGAGACTGACAGCTGTGGCCCTCAATGCCTGGGAGTGGAATGGACCTCCTTCTTTGACTTCAGAATGAAGAGTGCCTTCCTGATCCATTCTAGCTTCTGGAAATATTTTATCCTGACTGAGGGTGGTGAGAGAAATTGACACCTTGTGAAACTCTGCCTTCTCAGTGCTTTGCTTCAGCTTCCCCAGTTTTCAGCCCTAAATGGCATTTTCAGAATCAAGCAGCACCCTGCAGTTTCCTTAACACACACCCCACCTTCTCCCAGCCCTCGCACACTTCAAAAACATTGTCTCACATGACCTCTTATGAGTTTCTCTCAGGCTGTGTCTACAGTGTCAAGTCCCCCAGTTAATTTGTGAATTGATCAGAACACCAAATATACTAACCCATTTTAAAACTTTGTGCCCATCTTTGACAAAATACTCATGGTCATAAAAACCTCTAAAGGCCAATCGAATAACCCAAGTCAATGAGATTTTGTTTCTTTGTTTTTAAATTTACAATCATTATTTTTCTTAATAGTCCCATAACTCAAAAATCCAACCAGATATAATACTCAGTGAAAAGTCTTGCTCTATGGCCCTCCATAGTGATCATACCATCCTGAAGGTTTTCTTTCTGCAAACATAAACACACATGATCTTGTGTCTCCCTTTGTCACACGAAGGCAGCCCCTAAATACACTGTTCTCCTTTCAGCCGTATCATAGGAAGAATAGTTCTTTTGAAATGATAGTTACCAGGCTGCCACAGTTGTTGCTAGAATCAATGAAATACTCAGGAGGAAAAAAAAAAGACTTTGAAAAAGGATAAAGAAGGCCATATCCTTTCAGGAGAGAAGGGTGGAGGCTTGCCCATCCTTTGAGAATTAAAAAAAAAAAAAAAAGAATAGTTATCCAAAAGGAAAGAGAGAAGCTTCTAGAATTGTAACAACTCAAATGTAGAAGGACCCTTAGGGCACAGTCAAGATTATATTAAGCAAACCTCAGAAAACGATTATGAAATTGGAGAGAAAACCAATGGGGAGGTTAAAAACTAGTGGGGTTTTTTTTCCCCATCTTTTTCTTTCTTTAAGAGGAAGGATAGAGGAGTGGGGGAAAGAGAGAAGAGAGAAAGAAAGAGATCAGTCCAGAACGTGTTCGTATGGAGGGGCCTGCTTGGGGAAGTTGAACAGCTGTTTGATCTCTGTGAAGAGAACTGAAGTTCCTCGATAAAGTTGAATTGGGAAACCGTGGAACATAGACTATCATGTCACACTCATTCACACCCCATAAGATGACACCCACGCATCTGTCCACAACTGTGCATGAAGTGGCATGGATCCAGCTTGTGGATCTGAGATATTTGACTACTCTTGTAGTAGTCAACCACACAGGTCTGAACAATAAGCCCCAACATCAGGACATGCAGAGGTCTCTGCCTGAGTACAAATCGTTCTATAAGTGAGAACTCCAAATCCACTCAGGCTTGCCCCGAACAGACGATCGCACTCTGTTAGTATATGGGGCACCCCAATTTACAACTCCCTCTGCTGCTGAAACTTGCTAATTATTATATCACGAATGAAATACTTAGCAAACCATAGAGTGGAATATTGGGCTTCCAGGTTGTGCTAGTAGTAAAGAATCTGCCTGCCAATGCAGGAGACATAAGAGATGTGGGTTTACTCCCTGGGTCACAAAGATCCCCTGGAGGAGAGCATGGCAACCCACTCCAGTGTTCTTGCCTGGAGAATCCCATGGACAGAAGAGCCTGGCAGGCTGTAGCCCGTAGGGTCACAAAGAGTCAGACATGCCTGAAGCGACTGAGCAAGGACACACAGAGTGGAAGATTAGGGTGAATTACTCACGAAATATTTACAACCACTCCTCCTTGTGAAGACTCTGCCTGTCATTCATTTAAGAGCCAGGAATCCCAGGAAGACAGATTGCCTCATCCCAAAATGAAAGAGAATTTCTAACAAGAAAATCAAGATGAGTAAAGCCAAATTTTTTATACAGTGAACACAACAGTGAGGCAATTAAAATAAATGTGATTTTCCAGATCAAGAAAGCTGGGCCTGTTCATTGCTCCACGGTACCTCTCCGTGCGTCCTGATTTTCCTTGCAGCTGTTTCTGTTTTGTGGTGCAGTTTGACATCCCTGGGGTTTTCTGTCTGGAACTGGACATGGAGACTGCCCTTCTCAGAAGCAGGCTGCTTACTCGATGCTGATTCTGTATACAGAGGAGCTTCACCAGCAAGCAATGTGTTTTTAATGAGGAGGGCGTATCTTGCTTCCTCTTCTCAGAGGAGTCTGAGCTCTGGTTTCCATACGTTAGAGCATCTTGGAGACCTCAGAGCCCCACGCTTCTTTGGAACCCATGACCCAAATTCAGAGCAAAGAGCTAATCTCTTCTGGGAATGACAAATGCTACCAGTTACCAGAGGCTAACAGGCCTCTTAATATGAATGAGGACTGCTTTTGAATTCTTTCACTTCCTTAGAAAAAGATCACTGGATGTGGAATCTGAAATGTGACACAGATTAACTTATCTACAAAACAGAAACAGACTCACAGACATAGAGAACAGACTTGTTGCCAAGGGGGAAAGGGAGTGAGGGAGGGATGTATGGGAGTGTGGGATTAACGGATGCAAGCTACTATACATAGGATGGGTAAACAATAAGATCCTACCATACAGCACAGCAAACTATATTCAATATCCTGGGATAAACCATAATGGAAAAGAATATGAAAAACTATGTATATACATGTATAACTGAATCACTTTGCCGTACAGCAGAAATGAACACAGCACTGTATATCAACCTCAATAAAACCAATTATTTTTAAAAAGAAAAATCAATGGAAAAGCAGTTTCTGTTTGCCTAGCTGTTTGTTGTCTCTCAAATTCTGTAATCACTTTCTGAGCTTGCTTAATACAACATTGATTTGGGTTGTTCAATTGGCATGTGGGAGTTCTATGGCTGGAAAGTGTTGAATATTTGCAGCCTCATATTTCATGTTATATGAGTTAAAAACATCTTGAAGATGTGTATTATTAATGACACAATAAAATCTCATTAGCACATGGGGTTGCTAGATGTGGTTTATCTAACATTAAGCAGAAATTGGCATGTTGAGGGGAGTATCAAGGTTCCGTGATCCCAGACA
Source organism: Nanger dama (assembly GCA_917880005.1). Classification (NCBI taxonomy): domain Eukaryota; kingdom Metazoa; phylum Chordata; class Mammalia; order Artiodactyla; family Bovidae; genus Nanger; species Nanger dama. Next base: position 22,259,878 of record CAKJTW010000012.1, read on the forward strand.
CTGATATTGAACAAGCAGGGGCCAGGAGCAATCCACTATTGATTAGACAGTGCAAGTAATTATATTTACCGAGCCGTTTTATTGGGTGGGGCGGAAGGTGAGCTGGTTCTTCTTCAGAGTGGAGAAAGAGCAATCAACAAAGATGATGTCAGTCAGAGCCCCAGAGCCAGTGCGGTTTTCTTGGGCTTTACTCTGGCCTTGCCCTGATCCTGCTCGTGATTGAGGAGATGCAACATATGCTGCAGGGTTTCTAGGGGCTCCCTGGGTCCAAATGCTTGTGTGTCCTGGAAGGTGGGGCTATGTTTCTGAGTCGAGCTAACGTCTTGAATTTTATTCAGTCCTCCCCTCCATGCTCCCCCCACTACTGCCATCACCCCACCAACATCACCAGCTCTCCCACCATCACCATCACCACCACCGCCAGGACTACACCGACATAATCACCACCACCACCACCGTGCTCATCACCATCACCATACCACTGTACCACGATGGCCAAATCGCCGCCATGGCCATTACCATTGTCACCACCGTAACTGCCACCACCATCACTAACACCCCTGCCACCAACACCGCGGTGAGCACCACCCTACTCACAGGGAGGGGTGGGTGTTTTGAGTTTGAGGTCATAGGTTTGAACTCCTGCTCTGCCCCCATGTCCTCCTTCTTGCTTTTGCCATCTGACTGAGAGGTTTCTGATGAGGTACAAATGAGTTAAAATGAGGTCATTCTGCAGAGTGCTTGGCACAGAGCAGGCATTCAGTGAATGTGCTATATCTTTGATGAAATATTGTGATTTCTTAGCTTCTTTGTTCCTAATGCAGTTTTCTGTCTCAAGGGAGATTAAAGGGTTTGACTTTCCTTCCTTCCTTCTTTCTTTCCCCCTTCCTTCCCTCCTTCTTTGCTTTCCTCCATCCCTCTTTTCCTTTCGTCCCATACGTTCTTTAGTTCTGTGGCTGAATTGTTTGTGAAAACCTTTCATTCATCAGACATGCCATTATCCCAATCTCATCTTTCTCAGCAGAGATAAGGCATCCCAGCCAGAGCCATCCTTGGATCAGCCAGCCCCAGCCAATCTGCCAGCTGATTGCATGTGCATGGTCAAGCCCAGGCAAGATCCAGCCTAGATAAATTATATTTTATCCTGCACAAAAATAGAGTCTTTTTACGGCACTAAGTTTGAGTCTAGTTTATTACACTGCAATATGGTAGCACTAGCTAACTGATACACTCCCCATAACCCCTTCTCTACCCGACCTTCAGCATAATATTAACACATAATTCAGATCATGCCTCTGTCCTGCTTTGCACTTGGATAGAAACCCACTGGAACACATCTTGTGGCTAGGGTGCCAGGATTCTGCTTGGGTCACTGGCCTTGTGTCAAACACCTTTCTGCTGACTTCTTTACCCATCAGCCTAGTCTTTCCCACTCTTTGAATTACAAGCATGCTCTCTTGTCTCTGGGTGATGTAGATGCTCTTCCTTCCACCCTGATGCTCTCTCTATCCTCCCCATACCTTCACTCTTCTCACAGCTCCCTCCTTCCCTTCCTTCAGATCTTACAGGGGCCTTCTTTGATCTCCTGTCTCAGCCAGGTCTTCCTTGTCTTTCTCAACCTCTCATTTGTTTCCTTCATAATAAGGATCACAATTCACATTTTCTTTAGTCTTTTCCCTAAATGAAAATGGGGGCATCTCCCTCTCTCACTAGAATCTAAACCCCATGAAGGCAAGAATTTTATCATGTCTAGGTAGCTAAGGTATTAGCATTTAACTTAGAATTTGAATCAGAATAGGCATTCAATTTGAATCAGAGTAGGGCTTCCCTTGTGGCTCAGTTGGTAAAGGATCTGCCTGCAATGTAGGGGACCTGGGTTTGATCTCTGGGTTAGGAAGATCCCCTGGAGAAGGAACGGCTACCCACTCCAGTATTCTGGCCTGGAAAATTCCATGAACTGTATGGTCCATGGAGTCATAAAGAGTCAGCATTCAATAACCAATTTTTCTATGCCCACCACAGTAATGATGGGGCCAGAAAAATCCCCAGTCAGGTGCTACACTAAATGCTGTTAACCTTCACAACAGCTGTGAGTAGGAACCATTACAATCCCGTTCTGTAAATGAGATGAGGCATAAAGAAGTTAAGGAAATTGTCCAAAGACACAGAGCTAGAAGTTGGTGCTGTCGGGATGTGAAGTGGGCAGTCTGGCACCAACATCCGGGTCTATAACTGCCCTGCACCATCCCTGTGGACTACTGTACATCCAATGTACATGTGAAAGCGTAAGTTCTTAAAGGTGCGGTAACCTGCACTGGGGCCTCCCGGATAGTAATCTCGAGGACGTGAAAGCATGGAGGGCTTGATGCTTCACGACCAGGGTTTCGTCAGCACCGATGCTAGTGTCAGGACTCCTTGCCTGGCCAGAGCTGCTCTCTTTCTAGAAGTCTCTTTCTCAACAAATCCCTTATCGACCTGGCAAATTTCTTTTTTTAAAACTAAACCAGGCAACATCACTTATTCCTATTTTTTGTACAGATTTTTTGATATGGACCATTTTTTAAAGTTTTCATTAAATTTGTTACAATATTGCTTCTGTTTTATGTTTTGGATTTTTGGCCATGAGGCGTGTGGGGTCTTAGCTCCCTGACCCAGGATTGACCCCACACCCCCTGCACTAGAAGGCAAAACGTTAACCTTGGAGCATCAGGGAAGTCCTGCGCATACCCATTCTTCAGCCTCTAGCTCAGCTATTTCCTTCTCCATGGAGCAGAATTATTTTCCACTCCCTTCTCTGGACACCCATACCAATCATTGTAGTACCAACCACACAGTACTGTGCTGATTCTCTTTCTACCCAGTAGATAATGAGTGTTTTGAGGTAAAATTCACATCTATCAACCCAAGTATCTGAGTCCTGGAAGGGAGCTTAAAACACTTGATTTGAAAAAAACAAAACAAAAACAACCCACTGGGTTTGATTGATTAAATGAGGCTCCACTTACGGTGGGTCTATATTTCCAACCCTAGAGAGCAGATTTTATTTTTTCCTATTAACATGTAAATCATTAGAATAACACCCAGCACCCCCCTTAAGTGCTCTGTTTGCTGTAATTATATATGTTTGTTGCTACTGAAATTGGAGAAATAAAAAATTTCTTGGTAAATGTGGAAAAAAGCAAACTCTATAAGCAGTCAAATGCTCAAAGGCATGAATGTAGAGAATTTCATCACAGCATGGTGTATAATAAACAAGAAGAAGAAAATAAGATTCCTTAGTCTGTTTGTGTGTGTGTGTGTGTGTGCCCAGTCATGTCTGACCATTTTTTGACCCATAGACAGTACCTCTCTAAGCTCCTCTGTCCTAGGATTCTGCAGGAAAGAATACTGGAGTGGGTTTCCATTTCCAACTCCAGATGATCTTCCCAACCCAGGAATCGTACCCATGTGTCCTGTGTCTCTTGCACTGGCAGGAATATTCTTTACCACTGAGCTACCAGGGAAGCCCTTAGTCTGTTTAGACTGCTATTAAAATTCCTACTGTTCAGGAATTTTAAAACACAAGGTAAAAGTATTAACAAGAAATTTGTTTATATTATTAAATTTAAAGAGCATGGGATATTTCTCCATCTATTTGTGTCACCTTTGATTTTTTTCATCAGTGTTTTAAATAGTTTTCTATATATAGGTCTTTTGTTTCTTTAGGTAGTTTTATTTCTAAGTATTTTATTCTTTTTGTCACAATGGTGAATAAGTTTCCTTAATTTCTCTTTCTGTTTTCTCATAGATGGAGAAATATACCATGTTCATGGATTGGAAGAATCAATATAGTGAAAATGAGGATACTACCCAAAGCAAATTACAGTCAGTGCAATCCCTATCAAGTTACCAATGGCATTTTCCACCGAACTAGAACAAATATTTTCACAGTTTGTGTGGAAATAGGAAAAACCTTGAATAGCCAAAACAATATTGACAAAGAAGAATAGAACTGGAAGAATCAACCTGCCTAACTTCAGACTACACTACAAAGCTACAGTCATCAAGACAGTATGGTAATGGCACAAAGACAGAAATATAGGTCAATGGAACAAAATAGAAAGCCCAGAGATAAATCCATGTGCCTATTGGGCTTCCCTGGTGGCTCAGAGGTTAAAGCGTCTGCCTCCAATGCGGGAGACCCGGGTTCGATCCCTGGATCGGGAAGATCCCCTGGAGAAGGAAATGGCAATCTACTCCAGTATTCTTGCCTGGAGAATCCCATGGACGGAGAAGCCTAGTAGGTTACAGTCCACGGGTTGCAAAGAGTCAGACACGACTGAGCGACTTCACCTTACCTCACCTCATGGACACCTTATCTTTGACAAAGGAGGAAAAAATATACAATGGAGAAAAGACAATCTTTTTAACAAGTGGTACTGGGAACACTGGTCTGCTTCTGCTGCTACTGCTGCTAAGTCACTTCAGTCATGTCCGACTCTGTGCAACCCCATAGATGGCAGCCCACCAGGCTCTGCCATCCCTGGGATTCTCCAGGGAAGAACACTGGAGTGGGTTGTCATTTCCTTCTCCATTGTGTGAAAGTGAAAGGTGAAAGTGAAGTTGATCAGTTGTGTCTGACTTTTCGTGACCCCATGGACTGCAGCCTACCAGGTTCCTCTGTCCATGGGATTTTCCAGGCAAGAGTACTGGAGTGGGGTGCCATTGCCTTCTCCCCAGAAAACTGATCAACCACCTGTAAAAAGAATGAAACTAGAACACTTTCTAACACCGTACACAAAAATAAATTGAGAATGGATTAAAGATCTAAATGTAAGACCAGAAACTATAGAACTCCTAGAGGAAAACATAGGCAAAACACTCTCTGTCATAAATCACTGCAAGATCCTCTATGACCCACCTCCCATAGTAATGGAAATAAAAGTAAAAATAAAGAAATGAGACCTAATTAAATTAAAAAGCTTTTGCACAATGAAGGAAACTATAAGCAAGGTGAAAAGACAGACTTCAGAATGGGAGAAAATAATAGCAAAGCAACTGACAAAGAATTAATCTCAAAAATATATAAGCAGCTCATGAAGCTCAATACCAGAAAAATAAATGACCCAATCAAAAAATGGGCCAAAGAACTAAACAGACATTTCTCCAAAGAAGACATACAGATGGCTAACAAACACATGAAAAGAAGCTCAACATCATTCATTATCAGAGAATTTCAAATCAAAACTACAATGAGGTACTATCTCGCTCCTGTCAGAATAGCTGCTATAAAAAATTCTACAAATAATAAATACTGGAGAGGGTGTGGAGAAAAGGGGACTCTCTTACACTGTTGGTGGGAGTGCAAACTAGTATAGCTACTATGGAAAACAGTGTGGAGATTCCTTAAAACACCAGAAAAAGAACTGCCATATGACCCATCAATCCCACTGCTGGGCACACACACCAATGAAACCAGAACTGAAAAAGACACGTGTACCCTAGTGTTCATCACAGCACTGTTTACAATAGCTAGGACATGGAAGCAACCTAGATGTTCATCAGCAGATGAATGGATAAGAAAGTAGTGGTATATATACAGAATGGAATGTTACTCAGCTATTAAAAAGAATGTATTTGAATCAGTTCTAATGAAGTGGATGAAACTGGAGCCTATTATACAGAGTGAAGTAAGTCAGAAAGAAAAACACCAATACAGTATACTAACGCATATATATGGAATTAAGAAAGATGTTAGTGATGACCCTATATGTGAGACAGCAAAAGGGACACAGATGTAAAGTGCAGACTTTTGGACTCTGTGGGAGAAGGCGAGGGTGAGATGATTTGAGCGTATAGCACTGAAACATGTATATTACCTTATGTGAAATAGATGACCAGTAAAAGTTTGATGCATAAACCAGGGCACTGGGACAACCTAGAGGGATGGGATGGGGAGGGCGGTGGCAGGGGGTTTGGGATGGGGGACAACGCATGTACACCTGTGGCTGATTCATGTCAATGTGTGGCAAAACCACCACAATATTGTAAAGTAATTAGCCTCCAGTTAAAATTTAAAAAGGCATGGGGCTTCCCTGGTGGTCCAGTGGTTAAGACTCCACATTGGTTAAGACTCCACTCTCAGTGCAAGAAGGCAGAGTGCAATCCCTGCTCAGGGAACTAGACCCCAGCTGCTGAAGCTAAGAGTTCACATGCTGCAACTAACAATCCTACATGCTACAGTGAAGATCCTGTTTGTTGCAACTAAGACCTGGAACAGCCAAATAAATAAAAATAAATATTAAAAAATATTTTAAAAGCATGTTACATAAATAAAACTATGGTATGGATCTTTTTCCTTTTTTTTTTTTTTTTTTCGCTCTCTTAATGGATAATGCATAAGGGAACAGAGTCATCTCTGAGACATCTCTCAGAGACAAATTCCATAGAAAGAGTTTGAATGGACACAGACCAATTTGAAAGTGAAAGTGAAAGTGAAGTCGTGTCCGACTCTGCGACCCGTGGACTGTAGCCCACCAAGCTCCTCCGTTCATGGGATTCTCCAGGCAAGAATACTGGAGTGGGCTGCCATTTCCTTCTCCAAAGCTAATCTCTGGTAGGAGCAAGGTACGATTACAAGTAATTTCATTCCTTGAGTATTCTGTCCTCTCTAGAACTCATTATAACAACAAACAATCATTAGTTTCATAATCATCAAATAGGGCACTAAGAGCAGTACAATAATAATTATGTTTTAACATTGCCCAATTATCATGCTTCCAGGGCTGACTTGTGGTCATGATCAAAAATGCTCCAGACCCCATGAGAAATGTAGCTTAGTACTCCCAAGACTTCCAAAGGGGGCAGAGATGCCTGCTGGTCACAGGATTGGGACTTCACAGACAGGAGAAGCAATAGGCATTGGGGTTGTCTGTCCTTGATAAGAATTCCATGTTGACTGTCTGAGGGGAGTTGATCTTAAAATTCTCAGTATGGAGTTTCAGCAGGGTCGCTGAGTTTACCACTTATAAAACAATGTCATTTCTGCTCCTTAATCCGTCTCCCATACTTGAAGAAATCACATGCCAAAATCATAGGACAAAACAAAGAAATGTTTGCCCATAGTCTATCATCACCATCCCCTGGGTTGTTAGCTGCCCCTGGGTTGATAGCTGTCTACTCCTTCCCCACGAACCCCTGAAACATGGAGTAAAACATGTCCTTTGGATAGCCTCTTAGCATCAGGTTATAAAAGAAAAATCAAAATGTTCCTCCATTTTTAATATCCTCACTTTCTCTTTCACAAATAGATTTTCAAAACATAGAATTGATTTGGGTCAAAAAAAAATTCATTTGTAATCTGCTATGTGGTAGACATTGTAGTATAGGTTCAAAGATGCAGGCTTTCACTCATTCATTCATTCATTCATTCATTTTTTTCTTTCAACAGATGAGTGTTGGGCACTTTCATGAGCTGAGCACTGGGCCTGGTGCTAAGGTTACCAGGATGGACAAGAAGATCCTCATGGGAGGAGACAGATCCATGAACAGATCATCTTATTATAACAAATTTCCTCCTTGACATGAAGAAAGGGAGCCACAAAATAAGTGACCATGTGGGCTTCAGGGATAAAAAGTGGGTCCCTTTGATATAGGACTGTTACTATCGCACAAGGTACCTTTGTGCCAATTAAAGACAGGTTCCCTTTCTCAAGATACTTTCCTTCTGCCTATCAAAAAGTATACTGATTTTGCTTGAACAAAACACATTATTGTCATCTGCCAAAAACTGTCATGGCAAATATAGAAATTTACAAATCTTCCCCTTAGATCTGAGCTCTTGTGCAATACACAACCTGTACAGCTGTACACATGCCGGCTCTAAGTTAGAGGTGGGAATATGTCTTGTCCTGGCCTAACTGAAAGTCAGGACTGACATTGTTCCATTTGATTTTTTCCTCCTTATATGGGCTATTGTTAAATAGTTTCTTATGAAAAGAATCATATTTTTACCTCTGTCCCAAAGCCTGGTTTTATTCATCCAGACAGATTCCACTTATGAATGTACAGTCCTGAGTTTTGCAGCTCAGATGGACCATTTGAGTTCTCGGCTGGCATGCCCGCCTCAGTAGGGGATCAGAATGGGGAGTATTGGAAGGGGAGTCACCAACATCATGAAGGTGGCAGATACTGAACAAAGCCTGGGATGGATAGAGCGACAGTAACAATCCAAATGCTTCCGGCCCAAGAATAAAAATCAAAGACATCTAGTTCTTAACAGGCCCACGATTTATGGCCTCCCCAGGTTAATCTAGAAATTACCTAGGCATTGATTAACCCTGACTTGTCTAGTTGGTAATCTCCATCGGCACCTATAAATGAAGCCTGAGCTTGAGAGGCACCTGCCAGAAAGAACCAAGGTGTGACTTAAACTGGTGGAATTGGCTGTGGACAGAAAGCCCTCTTTTTCCAGGGGACATGCCTACTCTCCCGAAAAACCAGACTTTTCCCTCAGTTCCAACTGGGTCTGGGAGGGGCACGGTCCTCCTTTCCAGACTCTGTAAGCATCACACTGGGAGCGTGTTCCCCTCGCATCGCCCCTGATGGGAAGAGGAACTCAGATAAAGGAAACAGATACATATCTGTTGTTGGGGAGCTTTGTTTCCACACATGATATATGGTTCCGGAGGAGGAGCTGCAAAACAAATGATTGCGTCTCCTCACCCCCGACAGGTCTTTAGTGGGGCCGATGGGGGAGAAGAGATGCTGACGATTAGCTGTGGCTACACAATAGGTCCCCGGTGCAGGAAAAGTGTCTGAAGTTTATCTATTGTTAAGTGAGATAATTTATCGTCGCTCAGGGTTAAGGAGCAATTCCAGTCCTTTCCTACTTCGGGAACAGAGGTTTATAAGATGACGCCCAAATTTAGACATTGAGATGCTGCCGGCAGAAATGTCCCTAAAGGCTGATGATGGCTCCTGTGCATTTGAAGCCAAGTCATTCACAGAGTTAATTTGAGGCTCTCCTCGGAAACTATATTTGCTTTCCGAGTGCATGGTGAGTTTTCATCTGGGCTCTGACCAGCTGACAGCTATGCAAGTTTGTAGATACCAGTAATTGAATATAGATAACCTTGATGGTTGACCTCGTCAGAGCCAGACCTGGCTGCTTCCCATTGTTTCTGGTTTTGCCAGTTGATACTAAACTGCTGCTGGATGAATTTATATATTAAGAATTCGTTGCGGTGGGAATTGCTTATCGTTCCCTAGGTCTATCCTGTAAGCGTCTATTTACTTGACATAGTAAGCTGGGAATAAAAGCTCGTGATTTGACTGTTCGCTGTTAAGATGGCGAGCAGCATATTGGAAACCTTTATTAATTTCTAAAAACAAAGGAGATGAGGGGTCATGCTTTTGCTTTATACGAACTATGGAGACAGACGTGTCTCGCAGCGTGGATTGGGGCTCTCTGAAGTTGTTTCCTAGCCATCTTTTCAGCCTCCAATTTCACTTAAAAGCAGAGTTTGAAGTGCGCTCTGCATTGTCACCCGTGTGATACTCTCGTATTTTAAGGGAAACGTTGGAAGAGGTTCAGAATTGATGGCTTATTAGGTGAAAGGCTTTAAGAAGCCTCTGAGAGGGCAAGGTGGCCTGGGGAGGGGAGGGCAGGACACAGGGCCATATACAGAGGTGGGTAGAGTTAGGTTAAGTGTTCGTATTAGGCTTCTCGGCTATTTAAACCAGCTGTAGTCAGTGGAAGGTAACAGGGGGCACTCTCCACGGTGGGCTTTGCAGCCCTGAGTATTTTCTTCTTTCTATTTTTCTGAATTATTGAAATGTCAACAGAGAACATGGATCACTTTTTGCCCTCAGAAAATAAAAAAGATGAAACTGTTGAGGTTTTTTTTTTTTTTTCCTCTAGAAATCATGTTATCCTGCCTTCTGGAAGCTGATCTCTATTTCTCCAGGCTCTCCTTCCTTGGGCTTTGAACTTCACGGCTGGCGCAGGGGCCATTAAGAAAGGCCAGAGTCTGTGTCCCTGTTAGAGTTTGGGGTCAGAGGGCGACACCGTGGACAGGCGAGGTGGAGGGACAAACGTGGCCCAGGGAGCCCTCGCCGAACGCAGGGCGTCTTGGCGGCTAATGACGTGGGGTGGAGTCGGGGGTCTTGGCTTTGGAATCGGGGCGGGTGGGAACTCCGGAGGCCTGGCTGCCAAGCAACTGTGTGTCACTGCTCAGCTGAGGGGATCAGCCTTTGATGCTTTGAACATCAGAACATCAGAGCTGTTCTTCATCCTGAGAAGGAAGGTTCGGGTTAGGCAGCCAGGGCAAATAGCTCAAGGAAATTTCCCTTTCCTTTGTCGGGCCCCCTGCTTTCATGTGCTGGGACTCTACATCCTGACTACCACACGGGGAGAAGAAGGCTCGCTGGACCCCAGCGTGCGCAGCCCAGATTGGGGCTGAGTGGGGAGGAGGTGGCCACTCTGCTGCTGGAAGCCCGTACGGGGAGCAGGGACACGGACCAAGCCTGGAGGAAGGGTGGCTGCAGGCCCGAAATGACCCCTCCATGAGGCCATCTGCTGTCCCTGTAGCCAGTGTCACCGTGGGGACTGGCAGGGGAATTTTTCTACCTGGGCCAGTTCAACCGGTCTGTCTTCCCTTCCCAACAAGGACGGCCCTGTTTGTGACTCTGCTGCTCTGGGCTTGTTTATCTTGGACAGAAGGGAGTGAGGACATGTGAGGATGCACCAGCCAGAGACTTCCAGCATCATCTGTGATGCACAGAGCCAGAAGGGTGGGCTTGAACCCAACTCTGCTCCCTATTAGCTCTCTCACCCTGAGCAATGATGGCCTCACTCTCTGGCTTAGTTTCCTCCTCTGTAAAATGGGTTTGGTATCTGTAGTGACCCTCTGGGATTGTTGCAGAGAACCAGCAGAGTTAATATGCCCTCAATGCTCCCGGCTCAGCCCAGCACTAAAAGGACTCCACAAACACCAGCTCACACTGAAAACATGCATTTGATGTTCATTTGAACACAGTCCAGAAATCCTCAATATTTTAAAAGCACCTTCAAGAGAGGACTGCTTCTTCCATCAGTGGAAATAATGTTTATTAAGCAAAATCCCAATTTCAAAAAAATTAATGCAGCTCAGCCAACGTGACCCTTTGTAGTTCTGAGGACTCTGCTCCTTTTATTGAAAAGATCTCCACTGGACTCAGTTCTTGAGAGCCCCAAATCCCCAAGGTAAGGCAAGATCTGGGGGCAGCTGGGAGTGTTGGTTTAGGTTGGATATGGAGAAGGGGGGAATAAGAATGATGTCAGTGATGACAACCAAACCAGAGATTGAAGGTTCCTTCAGTCCAGGGAGAAAGTGATGGGCAGAGCAGGATGTGGGCCAGGTGGGAGGAGCCACCTTGAGGTTCAGGCAGACCACAATCTGCAGTCTAAGAGGTCTGGTGAGGACGGGGAAGTGACAGGGAAGCTGCTGAGATGGGTTTGACCTTGGGCTTGAAACAATTTACCCTAGAGCCTGCTTGAATGGTATTGGTGAAATCTGGAGGTCTCACATAGTTGCAGGAACTCATTCCAGCGTGTTGGGCGACAGCAGACGCCCGAGGCTGGCGCGAGGCGTGGTAGGAGAGGTAAGACCGCCACAGGGGACCTCGGCCTTTTGCTCTTGAGAGCCCAGTATGGCAGCGGGATGTGGGCTCTAAGACCCACATCCCAAGCACTGTGGCAGAAAGTGTCTAAAGAGTCTCCATCCCTGGGAGCTCTAGGGATAGTCAGGTGAGAATGAAAATCCTCTACTTTCCACCTGAGTTGTTCAGTTCATCCATCAACCGTATTTATCAAATACCCACTATGTGGAAAGACTTGTGCCAGGATCTAGGAATAATTTTCTCTAGAGCTAGAATTTTCTCCAGTCTTATACCCACAGATTTAGGATGTCAGAATCAGGGGTGAAGGGACTTCCTGGGGGTCCAGTGGTTAAGACTTCACCTTCCAATACATGGGGTGCTGATATGATCCCTGGTCTATGCGCTAAGGTCTCACATGCCTTAAGGCCAAGAAACAAAACATAAAACAGAAGCAATATTATAACAAATTCAACGAAGACTTTAAAAATAGCTCATAAAAAAAATCTTTAAAAATATAAAGAATGGGGGAAACTGGTAAAAATGCAGATTCTAGGGCTTCCTTCACCCAAGAGATTCTGATTGAGGGAGTTGAGCCTAGTCATTTGCATGCTGAACAAGTATTTGCCTGGCTTCTCAGGTGGCTCAGTGGTAAACGAGTCTACCTGCCATTGCAGGAGATGCTGGTTCAATCCCTGGGTCAGGAAGATGCCCTGGAGAAGAACATGGCAACTCACTTCAGTATTCTTGCTTGAGAAATCCCATGGACAGAGGAGCCTGGTGGGCTATATAGTCCATGGGGTCATGAAGAGTCAGACACAACTGAGTGACTAACACACACTCATATGCGCAGTTTTGCCTACTGAGGCCAGTGAGTCATGGTGTGTCTGTCTGACCATCTGTTTAGCCCTCATTTACTAAACACCTGCAAGGTGCTGAGCCCTGGGTGGGGCGCTGAGGACTGGTAAAATGCTGGGCTGTTGTCGGCAAGTCATTTGTGGCAATTGGGAAGGGTTGAGCTCGATAACTATAGCGGTTCCTACCATTTCAAATGTTAGAATCTTATAAAAGGATGCTTTTTAAAAACCTCAAACAAGAGATAGAAATATATTCTCTGTTCACTAGATCCCGTGTTAGAGTTTATAATGGACAAAACAACACTTACTATAAACAGGGCAGTTTTCTCAGTGCTATGCATATTTCGTTTAGACGTTAGTCTTTGCAGGCACAAACAGGGACACAGATGTAGAGAACAAATGTATAGAAACCAAGGGGGAAAATAGATTAAGGGATGAATTAGGAGACTGAGATTGACATATATACACTATTGACATTGTATATAAAATAGATACCTAATGAGAACCTTCTGCAGAGCTCAGGGAACTCTGCTCAATGCTCTATGGTGGCCTAAATGGGAAGGAAATCCCAAAAGAGGAGACATCATCAAAAGAATTGATGTTTTTGAACTGTAGTGTTGGAGAAGACTCTTGAGAATCCCTTGGACTGTAAGGAGATCAAACCAGTTCATCCTAAAGGAAATCAGTCCTGAATATTCATTGGAAGGACTGATGCTGAAGCTGAGACTCCAATACTTTGGCCACCTGATGGGAAGAACTGACTTGTTGGAAAAGACCCTGATGCTGGGAAAGATTGAAGGCAGGAGAAGAAGGGGATGACAGAGGATGAGATGGTTGGATGGCAAGACCGATTGGATGGATATGAGTTTGAGCAAGCTCTGGGAGTTGGTGACGGACAGGGAGGCTTGGTGTACTGCAGTCCATGGGGTTGCAAAGAGTCAGACACGACTGAGTGACTGAACTGAACGATACATATATATATATATATATATATATATATATATACACTTATAATTCACCCTGTTGTTCAGTAGAAACACAACATTGTGAAGCAACTATGCTCTGATAAAAATTAATTTAAAACAACAGTTTTTGCAAAAACTTTGCAAGACTGGTGTTATAAACACTCCCATTTTATAGGTGAGAAAAATGAGACATAGGAAGGTTCACTTAGCAAGCTCTCACAGGTGGGAGGTGGGAAGCTACATAATCTGACCCCAGGCAGTCTAAATCCAGAGCTGTACCCTTAACTATCTCACTGCTTCCTAGCAACATGATATTGCTAAAGTTGTGAGGTTGAAAAATGCTATCATACAAGTAGTTATTCTGACATTGGAGCTATACCACCAAAGGAGAAAAGGTGCTGTGCCTTGATTTTGAAAGAACTTAGAGCATCTTTACGTCTTGGGAAACCAACATGGGAGTGAGGGTGGCGGGGACTGAGAGACAGAGGCCTAACGTCACAAATAGCAAGTCCAAGGTTTAGTTTCACAAACAGCCTAAAGCCTCAAACTTGAAAAATGAATCTGGATGGGCAAAACTGGAAGACTGTGATCATCTCAAAATACTGGCAAGCATGTGAGCAAACAGCCCCTCTTATACATTGCTGGTAGCTGTCTAAGTTGGTTCAACCATCTTGTAGGGTGATTTGGCAATATCTAGAAAAATATCTTAGCAGCAGCAGAAAAATATCAAGAGTGGATGACCAGTGATTAAGCAAATCCATTTCTAAATATGTCCATGTGTGCCCAAGGAGATGGAAGCAATGTTGTTAAAACTGGAAAAATTGAGACAACCTAAATATTTACAATAAGGGGGTATGGGTGAAAAAGAGCTTCAACTTGAGGAACTCTTCCTACAAGATCTCAGCTTTTATTTCAAACCCATGGCTTGAGAAATGCTTTCTAGTACTAGGTGACTGTGTGTCCTAATGGTTAGAAACATTAGTTCCCAGACTGCCTGCCATGAGTCTTAGTTCCTTCCTTTACTCTTTAGGCAGTCTTCTTGAGCTCTTCGTGCCTTAGTCTCCTCCTCCATGAAATGGGAGTGACAATAATAGCACCTTGCTCATAGGACTGCTATGAAGATTTCAAGCATTCATGCAAGTGAATCTCCTAGAATCATGTATGTTAATCAAGCGTTTGTTGCATAGCATTGCTGCACAGTCCTAATAAATGTGGGATGAGATGATGCTGATTAGCTATGGGGTGGATCTGTCTCATGTGTTCACTGGAAAAGTAAAACAAACAACAGTAAAGCTCAGGGAATGAACGTTGTTGGTAGGAACCAAGTAGAAGATTGGATCCTTACATACAAACTGGATAAGATCATCTTGTAGTCTGAAAAATGGGGAGAGAAATGAACTGGTGGCTTCTTATACAGAGGAAAGGGTAATAAAGAAACAGGATCTTTCCATAGGAACCAGATTTTAAGAGTTGAGCACAGAAGCACTGGCACTTATTTATGGGTAAAATATGGTGGCCGTACATTCACATGGCCGCAGTGAAATGAACAGAAGCTTACTCCCCTGGGGGCAGAGAAGGTGTCACGGCCAGCCTTCCATTCTGGCTGCAATGCCAATCTCTTTGAAAGTCTGAAACATTGTTCAGGATTTTCCCACAGTGAAGGAAAATGTTTTTATTCCAGTTCCCAGTGAACCTGCTGGATCCAGCAGAAATGTTGCTGCTTCTGCCAGCGTCGGTGAACACCAGGAGCCAAAGGTGATCTCTTTCTCAGTGACCCGGTGACTTCTCTCAGCAGCAGCCTGACTTACTGATCCTTGGGGCCCCTGAAAACCCAGCAAGGGGATTTCTAGGTATTTAGCAATTATTGATAAATAAAGAGACAATTTAGTGTCTCTCCTGAAACACACGAGCACTTTGCTGTGAGGAGATGGCATTTGATTTTGCCCTGGTTTCCTCTTCCGTGTTAAATGAAAGATTCTTTGGAATCTTAGAGGGCTACCACACCTCTAGTTCCAGCACCAAGGCCTCTGCTCTGTCAGGAAGCAATTTTCATTTCAGTGAAAGATGTAAGAGGCACGTCCCAAACTGCAGAGGAATAATTCTGAGGCATCTGCAGAAATTCCAAAGCAGCCACTGGGCTCTGTTTACCAACACAATTAAACTTCAACCATTCCCAGTTGCAGTACAAATACAATCTTATCTATTTCATGTCAGCCGATTAAGTCATTGGGGCTGGAGAACGGCATACAGATATTAATAACCAACCTCTAAGTGAGTCATTTGAGTGGAGTGGAATTTCGTGGAGGGTTCTTAGGACATAAAGGCGGAAAAGTTCACACCTTCCTGACACCGCTATAAAACACGGCAACATTACAACTTTTCAACCATATCTAAAAGGCCAATTTAGGTTTATTCCCATCCGAGTTTATGGCCATGGTTCAGCAGGTGTAAACCAGTAATAGCTGCAGTCCGGCTCTGGGTGGATGCCAGCACAGATGTGTTCAGTCAAATGACTAATTGAAAACCTCAGACAAAATCAGCAGCCTGGCCATTTTGCTTGCATAATAAAACAGGGCTGATAAAGGCTGCGGGAGAAAAAAAAATCCACCCATCTCATCAGCAGTGCCATTAACAATCATGAGTAAAGATGAAAACAACGCATGGTTTATTCTGCAAATGAAGGCATAGAACTCGATGGTTTCCCAGGGGCCCATTACCCATTTTAATAATACATCAAGGAGCCTGAGCAAACAGTTTGTCTGTGCAAACCAAACAGAGTAAACTATTTACAGTTACCGCATACAGAGACAACTCCCAGCTCTCGGAATTTAACAAATTTATAAAGGTACATAACATGATAGCTATTAGCAAAATTAAAAGAGAACCATTACAGACTGACAGTCTGCTGTGCTCACTCACCAGTCAAGAGGAATGCCAGACCAACTTCCAATTCACAAGAATTCCACCCCCATCTCTCTCTCCTCTTTTTTTTTTTCCTCTCCTCCAAGAGAGCAGCCCGACTTGGACTCAAATTATGTGCATGAATAATAAAATACCATCTAATTAAAAACTGTAGTTAAATATGCAAAAATTAATGATAATGAGGTTGTGCAATGCCTCTGAGTATAAGCACTCTCTGAATTACTCACAAGAGTTCCTTTGCTTGACCTAAACAAGGGATAACAGAGGCGACTTTGAACACGGTGGGTCCTGGCACCCCATGGTGCCCGTGATGTCTCAGCCATGCTCACAATCAGGACAGCGAATGGTCAGCCTGGGTGGAAGGTGGCCATCCCAGCCAAAGCATTTTTTCTGGTTCTTGGATGTACAAAAGGCTGGGGGAGGAGGGAGGCAGGGCAGGAGCTTTTTATCTCAGAGTAAGAAGGATCTTCTCACAAAAGGCTGATGGCTGGACAAACAGGTGCCTGGTGATAAGAGACAAGTAGACAGGTCTCTCTGGGGGTTCATTTATTTCCCCACAAGTTGTCCAGAGCCTTCTAACCTTCCCAGTCACCAGTGCAAAATTCCACCCACTCTCTGGATTGTACCACAGCCTCTGAGGAAAGCACGCACATGCCAGCACACTTGCCTGGAACAACAGCGGCTACCAAAAACTTCTCCCTAGAACAACCCACCTTCTTCCCTTGCACTCTTAGGAGCCTTCACTATGTTGCTAGCACTAGCTCCTGGCACATTCTCCTGAGCCCTGTTTCAAGAGGATGCTGGTCTTATTGGTTTTTTAAATATTAATTTATTCTTTTATTTTTGCGCTGAGTCTTTGTTGCCATGAGCAGGCTTTCTCTGGTTGTGGAGAGCCCTGGCTACTGTTCATTGCCGGAAGATTTAAGAAGGCTCAGCCTGCCCACCTTTGCACATCTGCCATGTTAAACACTAGAAATTTTTACCACAGTGTTTTCCACCATTAAACCTTGGCAGCTGACAGAGCAGGTCAGTTAGAATCTGAGAGATTCTAACTGAAGCCCTACGGGTCGCGGGCTTCTCATCACGGTGGTTTCTCTTGCAGAGCACTGGCGCTAGAGCACGCAGGCTTCAGCATCGTGGCACACAGGCTCAGGAACGGTGGCTCCCGGGCTCTAGACTCTCGGATTCCAATAGTTGTCATGCATGGGCTTTGGTTACTCCGTGGCACATGGGATCTTCCTGGACCAGGGATTGAATCCATGTCTCCTGCACTGGCCGGTGGACTCGTATCCACTGTACCACCAGGGAAATCCTCCTGTTTGGCTTCTAAGTCCTCTTGGCCCTTCATTATGCTTTGGGGACTGAGTCAGCTTCCTGAGCGCATGCCCTGACATTTGTTTTAGTCACAGGAATCTAATCTCATACATCACCTCTGCTTAGAGCTTCTGAATTTCGACCCCTCCAGTGTCCGACTTCCCACTGCTTTGAGGCTGGTGACTCTGCTCGAGGACAGTTGATGAGATGCTGAATGCCAGCAACCCTTTAAGAAAAGAATGTGATCTAGGTATGGTAGATGATTTCAGACTCACTCAATACGATTCCTCCATTTGCCTTTTCATCTATTGAAATTGAGTCTGACATGCTGGAAAGTAAGCATTCCATTTGGAGGGATTTCTCATTCAGATGAATCTGATGGAAAACTTGTCCCTCAGCACCTTCTTGAAGATGTCTTTGTCACCCTGCTTAGGCTAAGGGTTTTTGTCCAGTCAGTAAGGATCTAAGCTAACTGATATGTTCTCGACAGCCTTCTGCATCAAGTGTGTTCATCAGCTATGCAGGATTGTTGTGATGTTGGCAGAATGGGAATTCTGTTCATCGCTAATGGACCCAAGCTTCCCAGGTGACTCAATGGTAAAGAATCCGCCTGCCAACACAGGAGGCATAGGAGACACAGGTTCCTGGGTCAGGAAGATCCCCTGGAGGAGGAAAGGACAACTCATTCCAGTATTCTTACCTGGGAAATCCCATGGACAGAGTAGCCTGGCAGGCTATAGTCCGTGGGGTTGCAAAGAGTCAGACATGACTGAGCAAGCATGCACGTGCAACTGACCGGAACCAGTTCTGACCTTTGTGTTGTAATGTTTGGGGGTTATGAGAAAATGGTAAACTTGAATTATTTTTCCCCTCTTTTGTTTCTTTGTCCTGTTGAGAAAGTCTAGATTTCACCCTTTCTGTCACAGATTCTAGCTCATCTGCTCTGTTGGCTGCCAAGGTTTAGTGGTGGAAACATGGTGGTAAAAATTTCTAGTGTTTAACATGGCAGATGTACAAAGGTGGGCAGGCTGAATCCTCAGATGAATCACACTTGAGTCTGTTGTTTTGAAAAGGTTTGGTGTCTAAGATGTATGTTCCTTATTGATCTGTGGATTGATTGCTTTGTCACTTACATCTCCAAATAGGTGGTATATGATTAAGTGTACAACCTCTTTGTTGCAGTGCAAAAATGCAACTTGCAAAGAGTTGGACACGGCTGAGTGACTGAACTGAACTGAACTGATCAACCTCTAATCTCATTCAAGCTGGATCTTTGCTGCCTGCAAGTTGTTTGATCTTTGGCATGTTCCCTCACCTTTCTGAGCTTCAATTTACTCATTTACAAATAAAGATAATTATAATTTCTCTCTTACAGGGTTCTTGTGTTGATTAAGTGAGATAGTAGACATAAAGCACTTAGCACAATACTAACCTCATGATCAACTAGTCCATGAACAATGGTAGCTATACTATATAACATCAACAGCAATGACAACAACAAAGAAGAATCGCTAGAGCTGACTTTCTATACAATCACTTAAATCAGTATAGGGAAAACAGAAATATAAAACTAGGGGTCAAGCAGCTTATAGACAAAAGGAGAAAGAGATATACTTGGAATAAGCATAATAAATTATCAAAGCATTTTACTGTTTTTGAAGAACAATTACCCAAAGTAACAGTTGAGATACTCATGATGGCTATTAACAGCTTACAAGTATAGGACATTTGTTGTTGCATGTAGTAAGAAGCCCAGAGATTTCCAGAGTGCAATGTTAACAATTCCTTAATATCAGGATTGGCTTCCCTGCATATCTTTTGGTTTCCCCTCATGGTTCTGAGATGGCTGGCCCAGCTCCAGCTCTTACATCCCCATCAAACCTTGTCCAAAAGAAAGAAAGCTTAAGAGCAGGGCACCAAGTTGATTTTCTCCTTATTCATCTCTCATGGAGGAAATCTTTTCCTAACCTTCCCAGCAAGCTTCTCATTATAACTCATTCACCATACTGGGTCACAAGTTCATCTCTGAGACAATCTCAGGGAAAGGAGAATGGGATTACTATAGTTGGCAATGACTACTGATGGCTCAACATTGGGTTTCCTTTGTGTCTCAGCTGGTAAAGAATCTGCCTGAAATGTGGGAGACCTGGGTTTGGTCCCTGGTTTGGGAAGATCTTCTGAAGAAGGGAAAGGCTATTCACTCCAATATTCCAGCCTGGAGAATTCTAAGGGCTGTATAGGTCACAGGATCGCAAAGAGTCGGACACAACTGCATGACTTTCACTTTTCATTGATGGCTCATTCACTGGAATTGGGTTTACATTTCCTGGACATATTACCACTGGAAACCCAGAATAATACCAGACTTCTGCTATCAAGTGAAAAAGCGGGGAATGACTGATAAGTAGGCAACCAAGAATGCCTGTCCAACACTGGAGTGGCAGATATTGTTATTATCATTGGACAGATATGGAAACTGAGGCTCAGATAGGTTAAGTACAATTTTCAAGGCACATGCAACTTATAAGTGATAGAACTAGGTGTGGAAGCCAGATCTTTAGGCTCCTGATTTAGTGTTCATTTCACTGCATTCAGCTGTAAGGTGATATGAAATGTGAAACTCCAGGCTTACTGGGCAGATGGCAAAAGAGCCAAGGAGAAGGACTTTGTAGTTCATCTCAGAATCTGATCAATAGGAGCCATATATGTTGATGTGGAGAGAAACATTTTTCCTGGCATTAAATTCTTGGAGAAACTTATTGCATAGATTCTTACATAACAGACATAATAACATAATGGATAATGTAAAAATGATAACTGGCAAATGCTCTCCCATTATGAAAAAGAGCAGTAGTGTTTAATATTTTGTTTTCTGTTAAGACAGGTATGAAATCATGCTTTCATGGGTGGATTCAGGTTTTGACTAGTAATCTTAAAAAAATTGGCAGAGAATTTAGTCTCTATAGTAATGGAACAGATCAAGACTAATAATAGTACACTGGGAACAATTACTCAGTACATTTTTTTGGCAGTGAAAACCTGGAATTTGGGTTATGTGCAATTCCTGATATACGATAACCACATCCTTTCCTCTCTTGCTCAAAAAGGCAAATGAGTCAGTGAGACTGTTCTATGGATTACAATGAACCGACTTTTATTTATATATGAAGGAGTCAATCACTTGGAAGATTTCATCAGCTATTATTAGTTTAATTGTTATGCCTTATTGCACATACTGCAATCACAAAGCAGTCACAAAGCCCTCAATTCCAACTTAATATTCAGAAGAACAGTGAGCAAATTCACCTCTATAAGGAGGTGTTTAATTAAAGAGAAAACTCTGACATTTCCTGATGTTTGCCAAGTCATTGTTCTTTACAGTTATCTTAAATAAATTTGCACACTGTCTCACTAGCTGGAACTTATTCTACTGGAGAAGGCGAGTGGTTCACTTTCTCTCTGGCTAACGTTCAAAAGAGCCTGTAATTGCCTGCAGTTATTACCACTGACCCACTTCTCCCTGGTAGCTAAGCTGGTAAAGAATCTGCCTGCAGTGCAGAAGACCCGGGTTCGATCCCTGGGTCAGGAAGATCCCCTGGAGAAGAGAACAGCCACCCACCAAAATCCTGGCCTGAAGAATTCCATGGACTGTATAGTCCACGGGGTCGCAAAGAGTTTCACCTCTCCAAGTCCATTCAACCTTCTACTCACCCATTCAGAAAGAGGTTGGCCTGTGTGCAGCGAGCACCCAGAGAAGCCAGAGCCCCCTACAGTCACCACTGAGATGCCGTTGTTTGGCCAGCTCTCTTCATTGCCTAGAAGAGCCTCTCACCTCCAGGGGCAATGTGGCTCAGTGATTTAGTCTATCAGTGATCACAGACCTAACCTTATTTTAGAGAATATGCTCCTATATTTGATCATTAGAGAGAGAGGAAATAAAGCCCTTTCTGCACTGGAAATGGCATCCTCTGCCATTTTGTCAGTCTGGCGATGGAAGCACAGAATAATGGTTTTAATTTCTGGTTTTTAAAATAATGTCTATTTTACTTCTGGTTGAAGATGTTGTTTATAAGCAAGTTAAGAGAGATGTCTTATTGATAAAGGGGAACGCCTTAGGCTGAGAAATTAGAATTTTCATAAAAGTATACCAAAACATGAGAAAATAGATTGATTACAAAGGGGGAAGATACAAGGAACTTTATCCAACTATCTTATAATTATTTATTGAGCACTGACTGTGTACTTGGTACTCAGTTCAGTCTTGTAGGGGACATGGGGTGGAGTAAGATCTAGCATTTAGCACTTGCTCTGATGTGGGTCAGGTGAGGACTGGGACAAACTTGAGACGCCATGCCCCACCCAAAGGGGTGGACAGTACTCAGTCAACTTCCATGATGATACTCAGATGATGAAGTCTGGCCCATTGTACCTAGATCATCCTACTTCATAAGACTAATTGGAAATCGAAAGTGTTATGTCAACTCTCTACCTTTCACTGCTAACTTTCTTTAAAGAAAATAAACACTGTGAGGGAAAAAAGACATGTCAGTTTGCTGTTTCCCCTGAATTGGTTTGTTTGTTTGGCAGCCTAAAAAGTCAGCTGTTAATGGTATTCATTTTCTGTCCATTTGTCTTGTGAAAAAATTAATTACACTATGTCAGACAAAAATACCTTTGGGTCTTTAAGTACTTTTTTTCCCCCCTCTCTTTTTAAGATGAAAGTATTTCTGCCTAATTGACCAGCATCTGCCATTGTGAGATGGTGGCTCTCATGAGAGATGTTGAGAGGTGGTGTGAGGGCTGTCAGCATATTTCAACTTGATTTTGGCCACTGTTTAAAAATGACTTTTCTTCCCATCACATAAGAGTGAGCCTAGTGGCTGAAACCTGATGACAGAGAAGGATGAGAGGATAGAAGTAAGAGACAGGGTGAGAGAAAGTAGGATTACTGAAGGGCTGGGAATGTACAAAAGATTGAGACTGAAATAGCAAACTCACTTCTTTTTATTCATGCACTTACTTAATTCCTAGATATTTGCTGAGCATCTAATGTGTGTCCATCTTTATTTTAGGCATGGATATATTGGGTGAATGGGAGAGAAGAGTCTCTGCTTTCATGACACCTTACATGCCAGGGGTGTGGAAGGGGTAGTATATGAACAAGTAAACAAATAGAGTCATTTGAAATAGTAGTAAATGCTAATAAAGAAAATAAAATAGAGTACTAAGATATACCTAGAGGTTATATTAGTGGGAGTGACCAGGAAGACTCTGCGAGAAGTTTGAGCTGAAATTTGAAATCTGAACAATGATGAGAAAACTCTGCAGAGATCTGTAGAGAAGTGGTAATGGATAAATCTGAATGACAGACTGAGTCAGTTATTCCCATTCTTGGCCTTTTATCTGCTCTGTTTGGTTAAAAAAATGATAATGTCTCCATTTGGTATCATTATCTTTTTTATTTATTTATATTTTATTGAAGTGTAGTTGGTTTACAATATTGTGTTAATTTCAGGTATACCCTGCCCTCTTTCTCCTTTGGTAGAAAAGGAGAATTTGTTTTCTATATCTGTAAGTCTATATATGTAAGTATATTTCTGTTTTGTAAATTTGTTCATTTGTATCACTTTTTAGATTCCACTTGTAAGTAATATCATATGATATTTGTCTTTCTCAGTCTGACTTACCTCACTTAGTATGATAATATCAAGGTTCATGGAAGTTGCTGCAAATGGCATTATTTCATTTTTCTGTGGTATTATGGTATTATCGTATCTCTTTCTAATTCATATGTCTTTCTATTAGTAACATTTTTCTAACACTAGGTAGCTTGCCTTATCAACAAAGAGAGCGGACCTCAAACCCCAAATCTTGAGCAAGCAATAGTATCTTGCTAGAACTAATAGTATTATTCTATTCGTTCTTTATTTATTTTTATAATTTCTTTCCAGCTGGCCATCTTGCAAGAATGATATAAGTTTCTTTTCAAAAGAATGTAGCTAAGCAAAAAGAATGAATCGAATACACAATCAAATTTAAACAGTATAGTAGTACTTTCCAGAATGAAGATAAGGTACTTTTCTTCCCTCTTCTGTTGTGTGAATCTACAATATCTGTAAGAAGGAGAAACCCAAAGAGTCTGCATCTATACTGAAACCTGAAGCCATCTGTGTTGCTTAACCATAATATGTTAAAATAGAAAGGTGATAGAGAAGAGATGACAAAGTTAGAATGAGAATAGGGGCTGTGATAGGAAGAATGTGCTTTAAGTGAAAGTCAGTTAGTTTGACGACACAGGGCAGCCTTGCCTGTGCACCTTCTTTGCCTAGCTCTGAGAATGTACTATTAGGCTGATAACCCAATAATAGGTGGTGAAGGGGTGGACAGTTTCTCTCTGGAGACCCTAGAGCCAGAGGAAATATGTAGGGTGACACTAAAAAGCTAGCTTGTCATCTAATTACCCACCAGTCAACAAGCTCTCTCAGGTACATGAACCCTCCAGTCAATAAATTAGCTAATGTTGCACTCTTAAATATAAACTGGCTGCAAAGGATTCACAAATGGTCAAAGAAAACACCCACTGACAGAGAGAGAGAGAGACTCAGTTCTAATGAGATGGATGAAATTGGAGCCGATTATACAGAGTGAAGTAAGCCAGAAAGAAAAACACCAATACAGTATACTGACACATATATACGGAATTTAGAAGGATAGTAATGAAGACCCTCTATGTGAGACAACAAAAGAGACTCAGAGGTATAGAACGGACTTTTGGACTCTGAGGGAGAGGGAGAGGGTGGGATGATTTGGGAGAATGGCATTGAAACATGTATACTATCTTGTAAGAATGAAGCGCCAGTCTATGTTCAATACAGGTTGCAAGACGCATGGGGCTGGTGCACGGGATGATTCAGGGAGAGGATGTGGGGTGGGAGGTGGGAGGGGCTTTGGCATTCGGAGATCGTGGACACCTGTGGCTGATTCATGTCAATGTATGGCAAAACAAATACAGTATTGTAATTTAAAAATAAATTAAAAAAATAAATAAATTTTTAGCATGTAAAAAAAAAAAAGAAGTCAGAAGGGAAGAAATTCTGAGGTATGGGTTATAATGCAAGGAATAAAAGAAAATGTCACAATATAACAAATATTCAGAGAAATGAAAATATACTGTATCCATGAAACAAGAACAGGGTGCTACTGCTTTTAAGTTTCCATCAAAGAACAAAGAACTTTATGAACTCAAAGTAAGGTACAAGAAATAATAAATGCAACTTATGGATTGGAAGGTACTGTTGATGAAATATTTCTGTTAAAAAAGGCTAAGAAATGGAATGAAAATATTTTTAAAATTATGAAAACTAACTATGAAGTTTGATATCTGGCTATTGAACTTCCTAGGAAGAAAAATTAGAGAAAACAAAATGGGGAAGTGGAATTTATCAAGGAAATAACATAAGGAAGGATTACAGAATTGAAGGACATGAGTTTCCCCTTGTGGGTGAGAGGTCCCATTCAGAGTTCAGTACAGTGAATTTTAAGAGGTCCACTCAGTGAGTGGGATTGGGAAAGTGGTGGGAGGGAGGTTAAGAGGGAGGCAACATATATATACCCAATACTGATGCATGCTGATGCATGGCAAAAACCATCGTAATATTGTAAAATAACTATCCTCTATTTAAAAATAATAAAATTTTAAAGAAGAAAAAATAAAGGTCCACTCAAGGTACATAAGCATGGTGTACCAGAACACTTAAAGAGAGATCCTAAGATTTTTGAAAAAAAGAAAAAAAAACTACATTACACACACAGGACTGGGAGCGATAATGGAGTCAGATTGTTAACACCAGAAGACGCAGTCTTTGATTCACTGAATGACAATAAGTTCAACCTAGGATTCTGTTTCCAGCCCAAATATCAACTGTTGAGGTCGAATCAAGGCGTCTCACAGAACATTAACCTCGGATGGACCTCTTCAGGAAGTGTTAGAGGATGCACCTCTTCCAAAAGGGAGTTTGGGATCCAGGAAACAAATATAACACATGAAAGAAGCAAAGAGAATTCTGAGACAAGATCATATTAACAACCATACGATAGTATGGTATAACTGGTCGAGACTGGAGCAGGGAGACAGAGGGCCCCAGAAGGAGGATCTCTAAGAAAAAAAAAAAATCTGCTATATTGATACATATATACTTTTATTAACCAGCTAATGGAGGAAATGAGATTAAAATTGTGTGCGGAGGAGTTTCCTGGTTGCCTAGTGGTTAGGATTCTGGGCATTCGTTGCCATGGCCAGAGTTCAGTCGCTGGTCAGGGAACTGAGGGGGCTTCCCTGGTGGCTCAGACAGTAAAGTGTCTGCCTACAATGCGGGAGACCTGGGTTCAATCCCTGGGACTGGGAAGATCCCCTGGAGAAGGAAATGGCAACCCACTCCAGTATTTTTGCCTGGAAAATCCCATGGATGGAGGATCCTGGTAAGCTACAGACCACGGGGTTGCAAAGAGTTGGACATGACTGAGCAACTTCACTTCACTTCAAGGAACTGAGCTCTTGCAAGCCATGTGGCCAAAGAAGGTTTTTTTAACTAAGAAAAAATTTTTCCAAAAAAGAAACATAATTATGACAACTCTATTATGCTGAATATTTGTACAGTCTAAAACAAAACAAAACAAAAAAAACAAAACCACTGGATGTTGCTTTAACTGGAAAATTTTATAGCATCCTATTGGGAAGATCTGGGGAGAGAAGGCAGAGTAGGAGGTGTGTGTGTGTGTGTGTGTGTGTGTGTGTGTGTGTGTGTGTGTGCTTGAGAGAAAGAAAGCCAAATCCTTATTTACCAAAGTGGAAAGTCAATATAAAAAGCCTAAAATGAATGAATCAAGAGATAGCTGTATCATCATATTATGTCAGAAATGTGGAGGTTAATGCCTAAAGAAACCACTAAAAGAATTAAAATTGATGCTCTGGAGAGGTGGATTGGGGTGAGCAGCAAAAAGTGTTATCTTTCCATTATAAACCTTTTAACATTATTTGACTATTTCAGTTATGTGCCTGTATTACTTTGATAAACTTATAATAAGCTTAAAGTCAAAGAAATAACAATATAGGTGTTTCACAATAGGGTAGAAGCATCTCACTGTCCCCAGTTACCGTTCTCATTTTCTTTCTCTGAAAGAGTGCCCCAAGTTTTGCTGGACACATGCAGACTTATTGTAGAATAAACTTCAGGTTTTCCTGGGTCCCTCACAGCTAAATATGGCCATGTGACTAAATTCTGGTCAATCAATTACAAATGGCAGCAGTATGCACAATTTCTGAGATATTAAAAAAAGCGGTTCTATTTTTTATGTCCCCTCCTACTTCCTGCTGGAGCTCCAGGGGCCATGATGATTCTGGAATGGCAGCCTCCCATGGCAAGCAGCAGGATAGAAGAGGGCTGGCTTTCTATCACCACACTATGCTCTGTATTGACTAATTTCACACTTATAGAAATTAGGGAGACATTTCTTTTTAAAACCCACTGTTATTTGGCGGCTGTTGAATGCACATAAACCCAACTAATGTATTTGAGTATGTCAAACATCATAGGAAGTGAAGAAGTGAAGTGAAGTCGCTCAGTCGTGTCTGACTCTTTGCAACCCATGAACTGTAGCCTCCCAGGATCCTCCATCTGTGGGATTTTCCAGGCAAGAATATTGCAGTGGGTTGCCATTTGCTTCTCCAGGGCATCTTCCTGACCCAGGGATCGAACCCAAGTCTATCACATTGTAGGAAAATGCTTTACTGTTTGGATAGGGGAGGCACACAAATCATTAGACTGACCTAGCGAAAAAGTTGGCTTAAATCTCAACATTCAGAAAATGAAGATCATGGCATCCAGTCCCATCACTTCATGGGAAATAGATAGGGAAACAGTGTCAGACTTTATTTTTGGGGCTCCAAAATCACTGCAGATGGTGATTGCAGCCATGAAATTAGAAGACGCTTACTCCTTGGAAGAGAAGTTATGACCAACCTAGATAGTATATTCAAAACCAGAGACATTACTTTGCCGACTAAGGTCCATCTAGTCAAGGCTATGGTTTTTCCAGTGGTCATGTATGGATGTGAGAGTTGGACTGAGAAGAAGGCTGAGGGCCAAAGAATTGATGCTTTTGAACTGTGGTGTTGGAGAGGATTCTTGAGAGTCCCTTGGACTGCAAGGAGATCCAACCAGTCCATTCTAAAGGAGATCAACCCTGGGATTTCTTTGGAAGGAATGATGCTAAAGCTGAAACTCCAGTACTTTGACCACCTCATGAGAAGAGTTGACTCACTGGAAAAGAGTCTGATGCTGAGAGGGATTGGGGGCAGGAGGAGAAGGGGATGACCGAGGATGAGATGGCTGGATGGCATCACAGACTCCACGGACGTGAGTTTGAGTGAACTCCGGGAGATGGTAACAAACAGAGAGGCCTGGCATGCTGCGATTCATGAGGTCACAAAGAGTCGGACACAACTGAGCAACTGAACTGAACTGAGAATGCCTGAGTGAGGAGAAAGGAGATGGATGGAGAGGTAGTGGAGCAGAACCCTTTCTTGGGGAGCAAGAGGAGCCTATGCTTTGGAATTTGGAAAGCTCCATCCAAGAATATGTATTCCAAGAATATGAAGTGGAATTCAAGGATGTGTGCATGCTCAGTTGCTCAGTTCTGTCCAATTCTTTGAGACCCCATGGATTGTAGGCTGCCAGGCTCCTCTGTCCATGGGATTTTCCAGGCATTAATACTAGAGTGGGCTACCATTTCTTTCTCCAGGGGATCTTCCCAACTCAGGGATTGAACCCTGCCAATTGCATCTCCTGCACTGGCAGGCAGATTCTTCATCACTTCATTGCCTGGGAACTCAAGGGAGCTTATTAAGGGTCCATCAATGTGAATCACCTACAAGGTGCATTAGGCTCAGTCCTGGCCCTAAAGTTGCCTGCAGTCTAGTGGGAATCCTGGTAGGTGCCCATCTAGCCTCTCTGCTCATGATTCTGGCCACCATTGACTGAGCCAGACATGTTGCATCCTCTCCCTGAATCCTCAGATACCAAGTGATGCTAGCACCTCTATTAACATTCTCATTTTTACAGAGGAGGAAACTAAGGTTCTGAGAGGCCATACAAGTCTGCAAGGTCATATAGGTAGAATCACTGTCTGGTTTAACTGCCAGACCCAAGGCAAATGATGGAGTGCTAAATCTGAGATTCACATGAAGGAAGAAGAGATGAAATCCTTCTTTAATGAACAAGCTGGGGCTTAGAGGTTCTGAAAGGTGGAGCTGAAAATAAGAATTCTAAGGGGTTGGGGTGATCACTCACCTAGAGCCAGACATCCTGGAATGCGAAATCAACCTGGCCTTAGAAAGCATCACTAGAAACAAAGCTAGTGGAGGTGATGGAATTCCAGTTGAGCTGTTTCAAATCCTGAAAGATGATGCTGTTAAAGTGCTGCACTCAATATGCCAGCAAATTTGGAAAACTCAGCAGTGACCACAGGACTGGAAAAGGTCAGTTCCCAAAGAAAGGCAATGCCAAAGAATGCTCAAACTACTGCACAATTGCACTCATCTCACACGCTAGTAAAGTAATGCTCAAAATTCTCCAAGCCAGGCTTCAGCAATATGTGAACTATGAACCTGCAGATGTTCAAGCTGGTTTTAGAAAAGGCAGAGGAACCAGAGATCACATTGCCAACATCTGCTGGATCATGGAAAAGCAAGAGAATTCCAGAAAAATATCTATTTCTGCTTTATTGACTATGCCAAAGCCTTTGACTGTGTGGATCACAATAAACTGTGGAAAATTCTGAAAGAGATGGGAATGCCAGACCACCTGACCTGCCTCTTGAGGAATCTGTATGCAGGTCAGGAAGCAACAGTTAGAACGGGACATGGAACAACAGACTGGTTTCAAATAGGAAAAGGAGTACATCAAGGCTGCATATTGTCACCTTGCTTATTTAACTTATATGCAGAGTACATCATGAGAAACACTGGGCTGGAAGAAGCACAAGCTGGAATCAAGATTGCCGGGAGAAATATCAATAACCTCAGATATGCAGATGATACCACCCTTATTGCAGAAAGTGAAGAGGAACTAAAAAGCCTCTTGATGAAAATAAAAGTGGAGAGTGAAAATGTTGGCTTAAGGCTCAACATTCAGAAAACAAAGATCATGGCATCTGGGCCCATCACTTCATAGGAAATAGATGGGGAAACAGGGAAACAGTGTCAGACTTTACTTTTGGGGGCTCCAAAATCACTGCAGATGGTGACTGCAACCATGAAATTAAAAGACGCTTACTCCTTGGAAGGAAAGTTATGACCAACCTAGATAGCATATTCAAAAGCAGAGACATTACTTTGCCAACAAAGGTCTATCTGGTCAAGGCTATGGTTTTTCCAGTGGTCATGTATGGATGTGAGAGTTGGACTGTGAAGAAAGCTGAGCACTGAAGAACTGATGCTTTTGAACTGTGATTTTGGAGAAGACTCTTGAGAGTCCCTTGGACTGCAAGGAGATCCAACCAGTCCATTCTAAAGGAGATTAGCCTTGGTGTTCTTCGGAAGGAATGATGCTAAAGCTGAAACTTCAGTACTTTGGCCACCTCATGAGAAGACTTGACTCATTGGAAAAGACTGATGCTGGGAGGGATTGTGGGCAGGAGGAGAAGGGGATGACAGAGGATGAGATGGCTGGATGGTATCACTGACTCGATAGACGTGAGTTTGAATGAACTCCAGGTGTTGGTGATGGACAGGGAGGCCTGGCGTGCTGCAATTCATGGGGTCGCAAAGAGTCGGACACGACTGAGCGACTGAACTGAACTGAACTGGGACAGTCTGAACAAAGGGACGGAGGCTAGGAAACACCACGTTGGATGGGTAAACTGCGAGTGAATGAGTCCAGCTGGAGGAGAGCATGGTGACTTCATGGGAGATGAGGCTGGCTGGAAATGTGTTCTGGTTTCTATAAGACCTGGGTGGCATGGAAGTTTGCTTGCTTTTATTTTGTAGTAAACCCATCAGATGCCTGCAATGTACTTAACAGCAATGGGGACCTTCTTCCATGAGAGTACATTCCACAGGCCTGCTTGGCTGTATCCCAACATGGCCTGTTTCCTATTTACACTGGCTCTGGTGTCAGGAGGGCCAAGGGGACCACCTGGACATTTCCACTCCTGCCTTCATGCTATGTGTGTCGTCTCGTCTGTGCGGTGGCGACCCATCTCTGGAGCAGGTTAGTGATGCGTCTTCTCTCTCAATCGCCAGCTTCTGTCTGGGCAAAGCCTGGCCATTGGACAGAAGCTTTCATTGCACTTAAAGAATTAAAAGATGAGCTAGGCAGAAAAGGGTGGAATGGGCCCAGAGAGAGAGCTGTGATGGTCCTAGGCAGAGAGTGAAGCCTCTGACTGCATCTCACCAGATTTGTAGTTGGCCAGCTGCAGACAGGCAGCTTCGCATGAGGCTGCTGAGAACGTGATGGGCTGCCTGGGCCCCGAGCAAGAATGCGCACCTCCTTCAGCATGCCCCTGTTCTTTAATATTCAAATAAAAATGCTCAAGGGTCTGACCATGAGGAAAGGCCAGCCTGTAACCAAGAGGACTGAAGACTCCTGGGACAGCCCCTTCTTTCTCTCTGAAGCTCTGTTGCAAACTGCCACTTACCATGGTCCACACCCCCTCCACCTCACCAACTCAGCACTGTTCCCATTCTCCTCTAAAGTACCTTCACCCCATTTAATCTGAGACACAAACCCTAATGCAAGTTTCAGAATAATGGCATGTTAGTGTTAGTTGCTCAGTCATACCCAACACTTTGTGATCCCATGGACTGCAACTCACCAGGCTCTTCTGTCCATGGAATTTTCCAGGCAAGGATACTGGAGTGGTTTGCCATTTCTTTCTCCAAGGGATCTTCCTGACCCAGGGGATCAAACTCTGGTCTCCTGCACTGCAGGCAGATTTTTACCGACTGAGCTACCAGGGAAGCTCAGGGTGGGGGGCTCACTCTTTTTCTTTTTGAATGGGAAGAATTTGTTACTTAAAAAAATCATTCATTTATTTGGCTGCATCAGGTCATAGTTGTTGCACATGTACTCTTTGTTGTATCTTCTGAGATCTTTATGATACAGCACACAGACTATCTAGTCATGGTACACAGGCTCAGTAGCTATGGCTCACAAGCTTAGCTGTTCTTCAGCATGAGAGATCTTAGCTCCTTGCCCAGGGATTGAATCCATGCCCCTGGCAGTGGAATCACCAGGTCTTAACCACTGGACCATCATAGGGAAAGGACACCCCCAAAAGAAGTCTTTTTCATTATAGGGGACTGACATGCATAGTAGGAAGTCAAGAAACACCTGGAGCAACAGGCAAATTTGGCTTTGGAGTACAGAATGAAGCAGGGCAAAGGCTAATAGAGTTTTGTCAAGAGAATGCACTAGTCATAGCAAACACCCTCTTGCAACAACACAAGAGAAGACTCAACACGTGGACATCACTAGATGGTCAACACCAAAATTGTATTGATTATATGCTTTGCAACCAAAGATGGAGAAGCTCTTTACAGTCAGCAAAAATAAGACCAGGAGCTGACTGTGGCTCAGATCATGAACTCCTTATTGCCAAAATCAGACTTAAATTGAAGAAAGTAGGGAAAGTCACTAGACTATCAGGTATGACCTAAATCAAATCCTTTAGGATTACACAGTGGAAGTGAGAAATAGGTTCAAGGGATTAGATCTGATAGAAGAGTGCCTGAAGATCTATGGATGGAGGTTCATGACACTGTACAGGAGGCAATGATCAAGACCATCCCCAAGGAGAAAAAAAATGCAAAAAGGCAAAATGGTTGTCTGAGGAGACCTTACAAATAGCTGAGTAAAGAAGAGATGCTAAAGGCAAAGGAGGAAAGGAAAGATATATCCATTTGAATACAGAGTTTCAAAGAATAGCAAGGAGAGATAAGAAAGTCTTCCTCAGTGATCAATGCAAAGAAATAGAGGAAAACAATAGATTGGGAAAGACCAGAGATCTCTTCAAGAAAATTAGAGATACCAAGGGGAGCATTTCATGCAAAGATGGGCTCGATAAAGGACAGAAATGGTATGGACCTAACAGAAGCAGAAGATATTAAAAGAGATGGCAAGAATACACAGAACTGGACAAAAAAGGTCTTAATGACCCAGATAACCATGATGATGTGATCACTCACCTAGATCCAGACATCCTGGAAGGTGAAGTCAAGCGGGCCTTAGGAAGCATCACTATGAACAAAGCTAGTGGAGGTGATAGAATTCCAGTTGAGCTATTTCGAATCCTAAAAGATGATACTGTGGAAGTGCTGCACTCATATGCCAGCAAATTTGGAAAACTCAGCAGTGGCCACAGGACTGGAAAAAGTCAGTTTTCATTCCAATTCCAAAGAAAAGCAATGCCAAAGAATGTTCAAACTACTGCACAATTGCACTCACGTCACATGCTAGTAAAGTAATGCTCAAAATTCTCCAAGCCAGGCTGAACCATGAGCTTCCAGATGTTCAAGTTGGTTTTAGAAAAGGTAGAGGAACCAGAGATCAAATTGCCAACATCTGTTGGCCCATTGAAAAGCAAGAGAGTTCCAGAAAAACATCTACTTCTGCTTTATTGACTATGCCAAAGCCTTTGACTGTGTGGACCGCAACAAACTGTGGAAATTTCTTAAACAGATGGGAATACCAGAACACCTTACCTGTCTCCTGGAGAAGTCTGTATGCAGGTCAAAAAGCAACAGTTAGAACCAGACATGGAATAATGGACTGGTTCCAAATCGGAAAATGAGTACATCAAAACTGTATATTGTCACCCTGCTTATATAACTTATATGCAGAGTACATCATGTGAAATGCCAGGCTGGAAGAAGCACAAGCTGGAATCAAGATTTCTGGGAGAAATATCAATAACCTCAGATACGCAGATGACACCACCCTTACGGCAGAAAGTGAAGAGGAACTAAAAGCCTCTTAATAAAAGTGAAAAAGGAGAATGAAAAGTTTGGCTTAAAGCACAACATTCAGAAAACTAAGATCATGGCATCTGGTCCCATCACTTCATGGCAAATAGTTGGGGAAACAATGGAAACTGTGAAAGACTTTATTTGGGGGCTCCAAAATCACTGCAGATGGTGACTGCAGCCAAGAAATGAAAAAGACGCTTGCTCCTTGGAAGAAAAGTTATGACCAATATAGACAGCATATTAAAAAAGCAGAGACATTGCTTTGCCTACAAAGGTCCATCTAGTCAAGGCTATGGTTTTTCCAGTGGTCATGTATGGATGTGAGAGTTGGACTATAAAGAAAACTGAGCACTGAAGAATTGATGCTTTTGAACTGTGGTGTTGGAGAGCTGGACTCCTTGAGAGTCCCTTGGACTACAAGGAGATCAAATCAGTCAACTCTAAAAGAAATCAGTCCTAAATATTCATTGGAAGGACTGATGTTGAAGCTGAAACTCCAATTCTTTGGCCACCTGATGCGAAGAACTGACTCATTGGAAAAGACCCTGATGTTGGGAAAGATTGAAGGCAGGAGGAGAAGGGGGTGACAGAGGATGAAATGGTTGGATGGCATCACCAACTCAATGAACATGAGTTTGAGCATGATCTGAGGGTTGGTGATGGTCAGGGAAGGCTGGCGTACTGCAGTCCATTTGGTCACAAAGAGTCGGACAAGACTAAAGCAACTAAACAACAAGAACAAATACTGTTGTTTATAGCACCATTTACTATAGTTTTTCCAGTAGTCATGTATGATGTGGGAGTTGGACTGTGAAGAAGGCTGGGCACTGGAGAATTGATGCTTTTGAGCTGTGGTGTTGGAGAAGACTCTTGAGAGTCCCTTGGACTGCAAGGAGATCCAACCAGTCCATTCTGAAGGAGATCAGCCCTGGGATTTCTTTGGAAGGAATGATGCTAAAGCTGAAACTCCAGTACTTTGACCACCTCATGAGAAGAGTTGACTCATTGGAAAAGAGTCTGATGCTGGGAAGGATTGGGGGCAGGAGGAGTAGGGGATGACAGAGGATGAGATGGCTGGATGGCATCACTGACTCGATGGACGTGAATCTGAGTGAACTCCGGGAGCTGGTGATGGACAGGGAGGCCTGGCATGCTGCAATTCATGGGGTCGCAGAGTTGGACACGACTGAGCAACTGAACTGAATATTTAACATTCCCACTGACTGTAGGCAGCCTCACTTTCTAAAACAAAGAAAGCTTATGGAGGTGTTGTTGTTGTGAATGTGCCAGTCATCTTTGAAAAAAAATCCTATCTCCCTAAAGAAGGAGTTTTTGACCCTGGGTATACATCAGAATGTATATTCTGATTCTATGGACAGAGGAGTCTTGTAGGCTACAGTCCACGGGGTCGCAGAGTCAGACACGACTGAGCGAGTACACTTCACTTCACTTCATACATCAGAATGATGGAGGAAGCTTTAAAAAAAAAATTACCAGTATATGTGAGTGAGTGAGTGTGTGTGTTTTAGGGAAGGCATCTCAGACCAATGGAACCGAATCCCTGGTGGTAGAGTTTGGCACTGGCCATTTGTCCAGGTTATTCCCCAAAGCAGCCTGGGGCCAAGAGCCACTGTCCTTGGACACCAGCCTGCCCTGCAGCCAGCTTTTAAAATAACTCGTCTTTCCTCTTGTTACACCGTATGCCTTTCTGAGGACCCGGCTCCAGGAAGCAATAGACTTGTCCCTGGACTCACGAGTGGTGTTGGGCATGGAGGTGGTGACACACGGCTTCCTGGTGTGATAGCGGGTGTGAGGGACACAGACGCCATCTGGAGCAGAGGACGCAGGGACTGGCACTGGCCTGGCCACACCCTGGCCCGTCAGCACCTTCCTCAATTCGGGACATCTCTAGGGCCACTCTGTCCTCAACTCCTGCCATCTCCCCTCCCTGCCCCCACCCACTCACCACAGACACACTAAGCCTGGAGGGGTGAGGTCATCCTCTTTATCCCCAACTAAGCTCTGGTTCCAAACCTTCTTCCTTGAGTAACATGAAAATAGGGATCCCAAGTCACAGTCAGATACAATACAAGCAGTAAAGACTTATTTTTTACACTTTTCCTCTTGAATCCAAATAGCCATTTTATTCTGCAGTGGTGATTTCAGGAGGCTTTTCCAGCTTGATTATCTTCCTGGAGAGGCACAAATGCCAGAGATTTTAAACACCACTTTGGTGAAATAGATCGAGGCAAGACCACAATATGAACTTAAATGATCCTGAATGATGAAGATGGAGCAGGCGTTTTCTTTCCAAGAGTGGCCCTGGTAGGTTTAATTGTAAAGTATAATTACTTCAAGACATCATAATTTGTTGTGTACCATATAAATCAGTAGAACTCCATGGAATCATGTTTTTAATGTAGAACCCAAATAAAATGTTCTTTTATGACATAGCAGATGTTTCTTAATTCACTAGCACCATGCATTGGGGTATTAAGATTATTCCTTGGCATTTTATTATGAATAACATACTTGCTCCATCATTAAGTGGGCCATTAAAGACATAAACAAGCTTTTTATGCCTTGGTTTTCAACAGCTGCTGGTGGTCTACCAAGTGATAATCCAGCTTTCAGCAAATATTCTTCAGCTCTAAGAAATAAATACATTTAATAGGGCAACCCTAGGTCAGTCCACAATTCCTGGGATCCCAGCTCAGGGAAATTTGTGAAGCAGGAAAATGAACTAAAGAGGTTTGCTTTGGGTGAGTTGTTTTGAGAGCCCCTGTTTTCTTGAGAATGCAGTGTGTGTGTGTGTGTGTGTGTGTGTGCATGCGTGCGTGTATTGAAAATTAAAAATAACAATTTTAAAAGAAAAAAATAAAGAGAAATGCAGGGGAGACGGAGCCTTGCAGAAGGTGTGGGGGCTCTTCCTTTCCTGATCAAGTGGGAAGACATTTGCACAAATTCTATAACCTGTGCTTTGAAGGAAATCAGCTGAGTCGGTCTTCTGCCTCAAACAAAGGGAGGTGAAGGACGGTGTAGGTCACGGGCCCCGTTCAGTCACTGGCGTCGAAGCGGAGCGGATGTGACCCCTCTGTGACAATGTTCCCAAGGTGTACAGGGAGGGGTTTCATGTCTGCAACTCGGATGGGAGCCAGATAAGCTCCCTCCCTCTCCCCCACCTTGGACTTCCTAAAGATAACAACTCTGGGCGGCTGAGGAGCAGAGCGAGGGAGGTGCTGAGATAGGAAATACCGAGGCTTGTATTATCGTTGGCTGGCCGGGTCCTGGCTTCCTGTGCCAAAGGTAGGCCCAAAGGGTGCGAAACTTTGCAGTGCTAATGTACACAACGACATCCTCCTAGGAGCAGATGTTAGAGAGAAAGAGAAAAGGAGCCGGGCAAAAACCCGATGGAAATTTGCATGAAGGCTCTGTTGCCTGTCCCCCACCTACCCCCACGCACTCAGGGACACTTGGGACACAGAATGAAAGAAGGGGAAAGTGGAACTGATTTCCTAGTCTGGTCAATTCTAAATCTATTACAAGATCCTTCATCAACAGGAGGTGGGAGAAAGACTTACAATTTATGTAGCAAATCAAGTACCATGTACCAACCTTTAACAGATGGAGTTCCTGGGTATCACTGTTACCATATTCTAACTGTAAAGATTCTGGGGCGGGGGGTGGGAATGGAGGGGATGAACACTTGGACGAATTATTAAGCACTTTGTCCTAAAATGACAGGAGACACAGCAGAGAATGTCTGTAGGAAGGACTTTTGTTTTATGTGACTTTTCTTTAAATAGGGTTTAGTAATAAATTTTCTCTTCCTTTTCATTTTTGTGTGTGTTTGTTTTGTTTGCTGAGGAGGGTTTATTTTCTTTTTGTGTTCTATTTCATTTTGTAGTTGGACGTACTATTGTTCTGGAGCTGGTGAAAAACGGGGAGGGGAGCAGGAGGCAGGAACCACATTGTGAGTGAACTTGGCAAAAAGGAGAGTCAGGAGGTAGCTTTCCGTCTGGCACAGTATCTGGGGCTTGCAGAGTTCTTGGCCTCATCAGTTCTTCCACGCTCACAGCTAAAACATTTCTGTGCCCTGACGGAACCATGCAGGGACCCGATGTGGCCTTTTCATTTTTTTACACGCACACCTGATTGGAAAGTGACGTTTAATATTACTTTTCCACTATGTTAATTACAACTTGAATAGGATTCTATTGTGTCCTGGATGACATCACTTTGGAAACATCATTCAATTGGGTGGCTCGCTTTCCTCTCGATGATTGTACCAAATAAACACGCAAGTCTTCTTTTTATAGCCAGAGCCTGTGTCTCTAAACACACACACACACACACACACACACACACACACACGTCCATTTTTAACCACGTCAGAAAGGAAACAAGGCTGCTAACTTCACAGCATTCTACATGATTTTGAATTAATATTAGTCTATTAGGAGAGAGCTATAACCAAAAAAAAAACAAAAACAAAAAAACAACTTAGCCCGATGTGCACGGCAAACACATTTCACAGTTGCTTTGGACAAATGCCCTCAGTGAATATGTTTAAAGTCATGTACAACAGAAATATGTTATCACAAGTAACCATGTTTTAATAAACACTTCGTCTTTTTGTATTGCTTTCTTTTTCATCACAATAATAGAAATATAACATCATATATCACTGTAAAACACATTTCCACATAAATGCTGATAAGCACAAAATATTTTTCATCATTTACATTTTAACTGTAATAATATATGGCAGGATTAAAGCTGCATCCATCATGTGTCTAACTAACCTTGCTGTAATGAATTTTTAAATGTAATGGTTTCTGTCGCAAAGTAAAATCATACATAATGTCTAGTGACACAGTACGCTGGTGGATGGGTGGTTTTGGAAAATGGAAATACAACTTCATTTTTAATTAGATTTATAAACTTCACCACCTCCACTTCCAGCCAGCCAAGCTTCCCAACCCCTCCCCACCATTATTTAAAGCAAGAACTACCAGAGGCGTGAATACGTGAAGTACTACCAGATAGATCACTCCTCCAGTTACATAAAATCACTTGCTTGTTGGAAATTCTGTGAAGGAGGCGTGTGTGTCTGTGCGAGAAGAGCCAGGCACCCAATAGAAACAAAAGCTGATGAAAATCATGGTGAGAAAACCTTTCTAGGGTGTCTGGAGGGGCTTCGCTGCTGGGAGGGGTCTCCTTTTTGTGACAGTATCCAGGGATCTGATTTGGGATGGGGGTGGGGCACCAGGGGTGTTTACTGGGGGTATCTCAGTCCTTTCTCTCTATCTCGGCTTGAAATAACAAATAAGCCGACTCACCAGAGAAGAATCATTAAAAATAATTTGCACAAGCTTTCGGTGGTGTGAGCTCTTTTTGATACAATATTTCCTTCCGTGATTATCACTGAGGACATGTTTCAGCCATATGGAAGCGAGCCGGGCTGGGAGCTTCCCCAATACCTGAGTGGTTAATTAAGAGCCGTTGCCCGGCCACAAGAAGCAGGTTTGAAATCCCTCTTCAGTCTCCGACAATGAGTAGCTTTTTTAGCAGCAGAAGTCACCAGGGACAGCCAGAAGCGAGGGTAATTATTTGAGATAACATACAGCTGAAAAGAGTGTGTGTGAGTGCAGAGGGGGCGGGGGGAGCAGGGGGCGCGATGTGCAGCTGAAAGAAGGGCAACAGTAGAGAAAAGTCTATAATAAAAGGTCAACATCTCCTATTTTTCTGTACAGTGTCGACAGTCTGTAATGCCTTTTTAGCATGAATGACAACGGATTCTGTCTCTCTCTTTTTTAAAAAAAGAAGGGGGGGGAATATCTTATTTTGTATTCAAACTTTGCAATTGTGAGTTCAGGCCTGCCAGCTCCATCTGAATAAGCTATTCTCACTTTATCAGGGTTTGCTGAACTGACTTTGATTGCATTGTTGCAAAATAACAGTAATTTTTCCATTAACCCATACAAACCCTCAGCAAGCTGGAGAACAAAGAAATATCAGAGGGATGAAAGCTGTGGACACGGGGAGGGAAGTCAGGGGTTTCTAAATGGCTCTGAATTTGTCCCTACACACCAGCTTCTCAGATTGGCCGAGGCCAGTCTGGGATGCCACTGGGGGCTCCCTCTGGGGTCCCTTGGGGTGTGAATCTCAGTGGGCATCCTTCTGCCCTCTCTGCCAAATTCTATTGTTTCCTCTGCATTCTCAGGGCCTGGGAAGGTGAGAGCTGGGTTTCCCTCCTTTCTCAGGCATGGTTTTTTATTCCTTTATCTTTCTGGGGCCAAGGACCTCAATCTGTATCTAGAACTCAACTCAGAAATGCTCACAGCTTTTCAGATCCCAAGGTTATCTGAACACAGGGGCCTTTCCTTTACCCCAAGGAAGAGGCCAGCAGGCAAGGGGGAAAGCTAGTTCCTTTGGCAATTGGAACTCAGTGGAATCCCAAGCCCTGCGATCTGACATTTTGGCATGTTCAGCATCACCCCCACTGGTCCCAGGGTGAAAGGTGCGCTGGTAGATTTTTATTTTCAGGGGAGCTCAGTGAGGCTGGCATCTTACATTCACACGGCTGCCTCTGCCAGTTGTTTTAAGGCCAGGAAGAAACTGAGGGCAAGCGGGCACCCCTTTTTAATCCATGGGCAGAGTGTCTGCATTTGAAATTACCTGGCATACAAGAGGTGCTATGCTTTTGAAGAAGATCGCGAAGTCTGGATGTTGATAATTCAGCAGATCAACATGGAAGCACGAGTTTTTCTGTTTTGGTTTTTTGCAAAGCTGAAATATTGAGAAATTAAGTTTCTCAGTGGCTTGTGACTCTCTATGAGTGGGACTGGGCTGGGAGCTGAGGTCGACTGTGGCTTTGATCTCCCAGCCCCTTAAAGAAGCCTGCTCAGGCTGAGGTGATGCCACCAGCCATTCACTCCTCAGCATTGTTTAGGAACTGCCCAATATGTTCATTATCTCCTTTACCTCTGCGGCACGGTACTGTCAAACCATGCACCAGTCTTTAGAAAATAAAAGTGAACACAGCGAGCCCGCCGTGCTCCTGCTCCCTAATATCCAGTTCTTGACAACGTCAGAGCTGTCAGATGAGAGGCAGCGTCACTGGAATAAAGGTGGGCAGATGTGTGATAATGAGACAGAAGCATGCAGATGCTAATAGAACTCACCAGAACAGGCCTGCCTGAGTTAGACGGATCCAGGTAGCAGGTGCAGAGTGTCAGGTCGCCCGGATGTTACTTTCTCTTGATTCTCATTTAAGAACTGCTCCGCGCACGGCTGTCTGTCAGTGAACTTTTCCCTCTCTGGAGCTCCAGCCCCTAGGTGATCAGTCACATTTCGACATAACTAGATGTCAAAAGAAGTTTAAGTTGTGTGACGAACTGTGATGCAGTCAGCATCAGCCTCAGGCCTCCAAGGCGGCTCCTTAATGATCCGCCTGGAAACTCTGGAGCCTTTTTCTGGCGTTTTGTTTTCTTATTAAAATACTGGCTAAGTCTTTGTCAATATCCATGGCAGCAACTGTGAGCTCAAGACAATATTATCCCAAGCATAATTTAATTTTAAATGTGGAATTCAGACTCAAGATGGCCAGAGAGCTAAAGGTTTGTGTTGAGCAAACAGGAGTTCTCTCCAAAAGGCCCATTTTAGCATCCGTAATTAAAACAAGGGTGTCTGGGGATTTATTGTCAGCCCAGTTGGGACGCCAGTGATCAGCAGAGGAAACCCAGGGCTATGTGGGGGGGTGTCACCATGGATCGGGGGAGTGGGATTGAAGCTGAGAATAATAGATTTGGGTCAGCGTGAAAGTGATTCCAACCTGAGAAAGGCAGGAAACAGAAATAACCCGAGAATTGTCATCTCGCATACCAACAAAAAACCTTTGAACTGGAGTCAGAACTTGATGAGGTCCTTATCAGTCTCTGTGAGCTGTGGGTTCCCCCTAAAATTGTGCTTCATGATGAGCAGTATCAGTGGGTGGGGGGGCGCCTGGGGGAGGGACCAGGCAGTTAAATGTGACACATGTTGTCACATATGCAAAGAACTGCCAGTCCTGACCTTTCCTCCCAAGGCTGGCATTTCTTGAAGCGTTTCATCAAATCTGGTTAGTTTCTTCTCTAAATATTTTCATCTTCTCCTTCCACTGTTTACCTTTCCGTTGGGAAAATAAATACTGCGTGTTGCTTCTGCCTGCTATATTTTGCTAGAGATTTTAATCCCGATTCTTGATGAAAGGTTTGCACATACACACACACACCCTCTAACTTTGGTGTGAAGGCACGACTCATAAAATGTGTTTCTTTCTTCTCTTTAGAGAGTACAAGGGTGTGCTAGGGAAACCTAATTCTGCATTGACATAATGAAGTGTTTGGAGGAATCTCACGTTTCTCAATCAGAGCACTAGTCGGTCTCATCTGGAATGTTCTAATCCACTCCTCCGAACTTTCACCCCACACCCATTGCCTCCCCCACACCCCCCAAAAGAGAAGGATTTCACCCGGTGGAGTTCCATCCTCGTAGGCTCTCACATAAAACAAGACTTCTCCCCCAGGTCCTGTATTTAGTTGCCTGAAGCTCATTAATCCTTCACTCCTCTACCCTGGAGTTTTAAATTTTTAAGCAGCTAGGATTCGTCTAAGAGGTCTTAACCTTATAATTTGTAATAACTTAGAGATCGCGTTTCTAAAGTGTGAGTTATTTAAAAAAGAAAAAATGCTTCTTTTTCTTCACCAGCCATTGATTCACTTCCTCTTGCAGTTCGAGTCAGCGCTATTAAATCGGGTGATGGAAAATGCTCATTTATTTCTCAGTGGTAAAACATAAGCAATTAGGAGACGTTTCTTAACGTGGATTGATCTTGCCTTCAAGGAAAGCCCAGAGCGTCAGCAGCCACTGGAGGGGCAGCAGAGATGAAATAAGTGAGCAGGAGAAGGGCCGGGTGGAACCGAGATCCTAGATAGGATAGAATCTCTATCAGAATATCTGGCAGCTCAAACCTTAGCTGCCCAGGTACTAACTGATTTTTCACTGTTCTGAGCACTGCATTATGGAAGGTAGCGTGATGGAAAACACATTATGGTTTGAATTCAGGC
Source organism: Nanger dama (assembly GCA_917880005.1). Classification (NCBI taxonomy): domain Eukaryota; kingdom Metazoa; phylum Chordata; class Mammalia; order Artiodactyla; family Bovidae; genus Nanger; species Nanger dama. The sequence continues at coordinate 22,302,686 of CAKJTW010000012.1, forward strand.
TCATGAGCTGTTTAATTCTGCCCAAGTTGCTTAACTTCTCTGGGCCCCAGATCTTTTCCTCTGTGAAATAGTAATAGGATCTGCCTTCTAAGTTTGCTATGGCATGTTAAAGGAGATACTGTAAGTAAATTACCTAAAGTGGTGCTGGAGACACTACAGCTGATGATAGAAATAGCAGTCTCCATGGAGGGAGCGTACATACCTGGTGAGGACCTGGCCCCGGACCCCAAGAACTTTGCCATCTTGAAGGGGAAAGATTGGGCTAATTATCATGTTCAAGGAGCCAGCACGAGAAGATGTTTTTCCTTTCATGTCTGCTGCTTACAACAGGGCTTGGTTCCTGCTACACCGGCTAAACTTTGTCTAAAAATTATCTAAGGACCACCTAATGTGTGTCGACGCCACACATGTCAGATGTGTCAGCCTCTTCCAGTAATGACTCTCTGACATAAACAGTGAGGAAGAAATATTACAATTACCGAGGGTGCGGGAGCCCGCATGCATTTTCATGAGGGTTCTGGTGAATGGCAGTCTGAGCTCTGTAATCAGCTCCCCCTGCCAGCAGAGCTGGCCGAAGAAAGCTCTCGTCCCCCAAAGACAATTAAAATGAGTTAAATGAATTAAAAAGGCCCTTCCCAGTTAAAAGTACAGTCAGAGGTTAGAAACAGTAGTATGTGGATTTATGGAAACTCCGTGGCTGCCAAGCCTTAGGAATTGTGGCTCACGGGGGAGTCATTTCCCTTGGAGCCTAAACAGCTTATGAAATTGGAAGCGATATGCATAATTTTAAATTTCTGGGAGGCAGGTTTCAATCCCCTGTTTATTTTGGCTTCTTAGGTCAATAGGAATATACTTTTACCCAAAATCAAAGTGAGAGAGAGAGAACGAGTCAGAGAGGGAGGGAGAAGGCATCGTCCTATTTATTAAAACAATGGCACAGCTGAACAGGAACTTTCCTGTTTCAAGACAATGGGAAGACAGGTCTAGAGACTGATTAGCAGGGGGAGAAAGACTGATCCGAACCCCATTTCACCACTTGGCAGCTGCGGCTCTCTTGCAAGTGGCTCAGCCACTTGGCGCCTCAGTTTCCTCATCTGCAGAATGGGCTTCATTGTTTCGACCTTGCAGAGTGGTTACCTCAGTTCAGTGAGATAAGGGAGAGACAGTGTTTAGCAGAACACCTGCCCTGATTAGTTGTTCATATTGCTATCCTTGTCCTCATCTCAGGACAGAGTAAGTGAAGTCCAAGGGGGCAGGAGAGAAGGAGGACCACCTCCAGGACCACCCCCAAACTTCCCACACCACCAGATGCTGATAAGTCACAGGAGCCACTCAAGCCCATGACAGGCGTTACTGCAGCTGGCCCAGACGTCCTGGTCACCTGCACATCCAGATCTGGCCTCTGGGACCCCTGCCCCATTACGCCCATCTCATCAGAAATTCTGTCGAGACTTCTGTCCGCAGCCCAAGAAGGAAGACTTGCCTGGTCCTCCGCCAGCCCCTCCCCCCGCCCCTGAGTCCCCGAAGCCCCTGGAGTGTGTGTGTACGCTCCTGCCTATTACATGCACAAACTCCATCAGAAAGCATTTGTCTACACCCTCTTTATTCACTTTCAAAGGGTTAAACAGCCTATTTACTGGGCTGTCAACAATCCCAGGCCCAAACAGGGAAGAAAGCCCCGTCCAGTTTTGTGCGGCCTGGAGCCTTGTCTTAGCTGGCCTGTTCTTGTCCCTGTCATGTAATATCCATGACAATCGTGTTGGACTTTTTTTTTTTTTCGGGGCTCTGTGGGGCTCAATCTGAGGGGCCACTTTAAGCCAGGAAAGGCCTTTATTTCTGTGAATTTGAAAGAGCCTTGAGAAGGTCCTTCCCCTCAGAACCCTCTTCAGCGGGTCACCGCGGTTTCAAAAGGATTTAAATGCGGAGGTTGTGATCAGTACTTCCATCACGTTCTAATAGACTGACATGAGCATTTGTGCCTGAAAGACAGGGGAAAAAGTGATGCAGATTTTCCCTAAATTGGACTGACGCACAAAGCAGGCCGGGCAGTTGAGTGACGAGGTAACCCCTCACACCCTCTTTTATACTTCTAACCAGCGCCGCACAAAGAGAGCCGTGGGGAAGCTGCCCAGAAGCCCGGCCGGGCCATTTCCATGGGCCATATGGAAATTTTGTTTTGTGTACAGAGAAAGTGTCTGATAACAGTGACCTTAACTGCCATATGTGGGCAGTGAATAGGCCAGAGGAAAACCACTCCACAATCTGACCCTCGACATACGGACCCGCCGCCCAAGGAGACTTCATTGCCATCTCGCTGGCAACCCCGGGGGATTTCATTAGATTTGTTAATGAATTGCTCTATTGACTTATATCTGAGCTTGCCTCATTAGAGGAGAAGAACACAATTTTTATCTATGTTTTCGTGAAGGGGACCAGAGCGTTCCCTCCTTTGTGGGGGCGGTGGGTAATCTGGAGGGCTGTCATCGGCTTTGAACTAATTTATTGTGTCAGTTTAAGGAGGCCCTTCCACGCTCGTCGAGGCTGGAGCCCCACTCCAAGCCTCTTCAAATCAATGCTTCCCCTGTGAGAGGGATGTTTCCTCAGCTTCTGCTTGGTTTACAAATAGCCAGACATGATGTGGTCCTGATGCTGTGCGTTATCAGGGTGTGGGCGGCGGTCAGCATCACCTGTCAGGAAGGGGCTTTTCTAGGCAGTGACACCGTGCTTGGAGGTTGCCCTCCACTTTCCCACCGGGGTCTTTATGCATCCTTGAAGGAATTTTGTGTTGGGACATCGCTGTGCACAGAACATCCTCCCTTCTGCACTGCTAACTGGGGAATCATAATGACTCTCCCCACATCCAAGCCTTATTAGCAATGACTTGATTGTTTGGGCTTCTCAATGTGGGAAAGTTTGGGTTTGAAAGCAATAAGAGCTATCAATTAACATATTATTAGGGGTAAACCAATAAAGAGCCCATTAAGGCTAATAGTGAGTGTGGAATCATGAAGAATTAGCAAAATGAGATTCAATAAAGTGGAAACCATAAAGATAGGCTTCTGAAGATTGAATCTGGCTTTCTGAGCTTAAGTCTCAAATAAACAAATGAATGATACCCACCAAATCTTCCCTTTGGTCCCACTTTCCCAAGCCCACCGAGGGTAGTGAGAACTTGAGTTCTCACTGTAGAACAAGATATGAATAAAGTCGGTCAGCCCTGCAACTCAGAAGTGGTTTGTCTCATGAGGGAGAGAGGGAGGAAGAAGACAGGTAAATTCTTGGGATACACAGAACTTGGGCTCAGTGGTTCCTGTGTGAGCCCCACAGAGGGAGATATGGTGCAGAGGTCCTCAGGACTGTACATTGATCACTCTGGCACTTACTCTTGGAACACGGGGAACTCCAAAAGTTGGATGAAACAGAAAACATCCTGCCTATGTTGTAGTAAGAACCTGGGGCTCACGGAAGTCCCACAACAGCAGTGATACTGGGGCAGTGATGCAGAGATACTAAAAACGAGGATGTATCTCCTTGGAGGAGTGGCATCTGTGGTCACTGTTCACCTTCGACTGAGTCCGAAGACAGAAACTAAACTCTCCAGGGTTGCTCGCCCTCTTCCAGTGCCCATTAGCAATGCTGAAATAGGAGTCCTACTAAAATGGACTGGAATGGGTGAATTTAACTCAGATGACCATTATATCTGCTACTGTGGGCAGGAATCCCTCAGAAGAAATGGAGTAGCCATCATGGTCAACAAAAGAGTCTGAAGTGCAGTACTTGGATACAGTCTCAAAATGACAGAATGATCTCGGTTCGTCTCCAAGGAAAACCATTCAATATCACAATTATCCAAGTCTATGCCCCAACCAGTAACGCTGAAGAAGCTGAAGTTGAATGGTTCTATGAAGACTTACAAGACCTTTTAGAACTAACACCTAAAAAGATGTCCTTTTCATTATAGGGGATTGGAATGCAAAAGTAGGAAGTCAAGAAACACCTGGGGTATCAGGCAAATTTGGCCTTGGAATGCAGAATGAAGCAGGGCAAAGGCTAACAGAGTTTTGCCAAGAAAATGCACTGGTCATAGCAAAAACCCTCTTCCAACAACACAAGAGAAGACTCAACACATGGACATCACCAGATGGTCAACCCTGAAATCAGATTGATTATATTCTTTGCAGCCAAAGATGGAGAAGCTCTATACAGTCAACAAAAACAAGTCCAGGAGCTGACTGTGGCTCAGATCATGAACTCCTTATTACCAAATTAAGACTCAAATTGACTATGCCAAAGCCTTTGACTGTGTGGATCACAATAAACTGTGGAAAATTCTGAGAGAGATGGGAATACCAGACCGCCTGACCTGCCTCTTGAGAAATCTGTATGCAGGTCAGGAAGCAATGGTTAGAACTGGACATGGAACAACAGACTGGTTCCAAACAGGAAAAGGAGTACGTCAAGGCTGTATATTGTCACCCTGCTTATTTAACTTATATGCAGAGTACATCATGAGAAGTGCTGGACTGGAAGAAGCACAAGCTGGAATCAAGATTGCTGGGAGAAATATCAATAACCTCAGATATGCAGATGATACCACCCTTATGGCAGAAAGTGAAGAGGAACTAAAAAGCCTCTTGATGAAAGTGAAAGTGGAGAGTGAAAAGGTTGGCTTAAATCTCAACATTCAGAAAATGAAGATCATGGCATCCGGTCTCATCACTTCATGGGAAATAGGTGGGGAAATAGTGGAAACAATGGCAGACTTTATTTGGGGGCTCCAAAATCACTGCAGATGGTGACTGCAGCCATGAAATTAAATGACTCTTACTCCTTGGAAGGAAAGTTATGACCAACCTAGACAGCATATTCAAAAGCAGAGACTTTACTTTGCCGACTAAGGTCCGCCTAGTCAAGGCTATGGTTTTTCCAGTAGTCATGTATGGATGTGGGAGTTGGACTGTGAAGAAGGCTGAGCACCGAAGAATTGTTGCTTTTGAACTGTGGTGTTGGAGAAAACTCTTGTGAGTCCCTTGGACTGCAAAGAGATCCAACCAGTCCATTCTGAAGGAGATCAGCTCTGGGATTTCTTTGGAAGGAATGATGTTAAAGTTGAAACTCCAGTATTTTGGCCACCTCGTGAGGAGAGTTGATTCATTGGAAAAGACTTTGATGCTGGGAGGGATTGAGGGCAGGAGGAGAGGGGACAACAGAGGATGAGATGGCTGGACAGCATCACTGACTCGATGGATGTGAATCTGAGTGACTTCCAGGAGTTGGTGATGGACAGGGAAGGAAAGAGTCGGACACGACTGAACGACTGAACTGTACTGAACTGTGAATGAAGAGAAGCTCATCAGGGCTGTTGGTACCCATGGAAGGCTTCAAGAAAGTGGAACTTCCACATAGAGAGTGGTTCTACAACATTTGTTCTGAGCAATAGAGTGTCCTTGGAACAGGGTGGCTGTAAAATCTGAAAATGTCTATGTATGAGAGTTGGGTCTGGGGGAGTCATAAGGGAGTTAAATAAGCTGTAAGAGTATGAAGAGGTACTTGAGTAGATTTTACCAAGCATACTGTTTTTGTCAAGACAGATCCTTTTGGTTGTTTGCCCAGAATTCACTCAGGCTTGAGGTTGACCTTTGCCTTTACAATGGAAATACAACTTGGCTGGGTATAAAATTCACCCTCTCTTTCATAACTTCACAGATGTCACTATACTATACCTTTTTTTTTTTCATTTTTAGCTTTTACATTTATTTTTTTTTAATTGTATCTCCACTGTCTTTAAATGTCACACTAATTCTTTACCATTTGCTTCAAGGTTGGTTGCATTTCATCACTGTCACCACTGAACAGTTATATTTAAAAACAAAACAACTATGGGTGCTATATTTCATGATATATTTTGTGTTTGAAAATATGGCCCTCTTGCTTTAATACTCACTTGGCAACCTGACTGGTGTAATTTACTCAGGTCACCTCTTCTTGTCCTCAGAACTCTATGGATGCTCCCCAGTCAGGTTTTGGCTGGAAACATTCCTCATTGAGATGACTTCTCTACTGTCAGTACCTTGATGTAGTTCTTGGGTGCCTGAAGAAATATTTCTTTCCCCTTGAAGTCTAAGAATTTGACTAGGGGATGTCTCCATGTCTGTCAATCTCCATCAGTATTTCCTGGAACCCAGAATTTTCAAGCAGATCCTTGTGAACTAAATTCAGTTTTCTCTTGGAAATCCAGTGCTATTTTATCTTTGAAAAAAAAATTTTGGTTCTGTTTGTGGGATTTTCTACTTCAGGGTCACTAATTATCTTTATCTTGCAAAGATCCAATAAGTTTTTAATCCATTGATGATTTATATTTGTTATCCGCTTGTTATTTCTCCTATACCCATACAGTATAAGCACCTCAAAGGGGGAAAAAAAGCATCTTATTTATCTTTGTTTCCTCTGAGCCCAGTACATAATAGATGCTTAGTGAGCAACTGCAGAAGTAACTTGCACATGACCTTGTCAGGAAAGGTTTAAACTTTATTTTGGGGAGATGTTGAGTGTCATTAAAGGTTTTTGATGAGGATAGCAGTGGTTGATATGATCTCACATAGCTTCAAAGTGAGGTGAGCTGGAGGGTGAGAAAGAAGCTCCCAATGAACAGTGGTGGCCAGAGATGTGGGTTTAATAGAAAAAGCATATGTGGTAGATAAGCATGAGTACTTTGTATGGCCCCAAGTAGGTGGTGCTAGCGGTAAAGAACCTGCCCACCAATGCAAGAGACATAAGAGACATGAGTTTTATCCCTGGGTTGGGAAGATCCTCTGGAGGACAGTATGACAACCCATTCCAGTATTCTTGCTGGGAAATCCCATGGACAGAGGAGCCTGGCAGGCTACAGTCCACAGGGTCGCAAAGAGTCAGACACGACTGAAGTGACTTCCACACACACACACACACACACACACACACACACACACACACACAAGGAGAAAGGTCAGACTGCCACCTCTGCTCAGAGGGTAGTGGCTAATGGAAATGGACTGGACCTTGGTGCCAGGAAAACATGGGGAAAGTTCTTTGAGGCCCCTTTCCTTTTATGATTTTTTTTCTTCTGAAATGTGTGATTATTAGTTGGTCTACAACACCAAACTCCCCAAAAGATTGGCATGCTAAATGTTAAAATAATTATTTTTTTGCACCCATCGGCATTCTGGCAGGAAAGAGATGGCACATCCAAAGGGCTTGTTTGAAGAGATTTTGGTGATGACATTTGGTACAGAGGTGTGGCGGGGACTATCCACCTGCCCTCTTCACTGAATGGCAGCCTCTGTCCTGTCTGATTCTGACACGTCCCAAGAGTAACTACTTATATTGCGAAAGCTTCCATCGCTCCCTGCCGTTGCCCTGCAGGCTGCAGTATTCTTATCTCCAGAGAGGGAAGAGTGATAGTACATGTCATCATGGTAGCAAACATGAGAACACTTGTCTTTTGCCGATTCCATGTCCACTTTTACCTCACTACTCCATCTCCTGCCTCTCCACACCCCTGTCCTCTTGCCGGGAGCTCCCCAACTCTGACTGGAGAACAGAAGCTGACACAGTCTAGGGTCAACACCAAGTGCTATGCGATAGGCAAGCTGGACCAAGCAAAACTGGGGTGTTTTCTCCTCCCCTGGCCAAACTGGCCTCTCTGCTGTGTCTTGTGATCCCACTGAGCTGACTTCTGCTGTGGTGCCTTGGCCCTGGGGACTGTCTCTGCTTGGGACACTCTTCCCTTGAAGAGTACAGTGCCTTCCTCCAGCTTCTTCTGGCTTCTGCTTAAATGTCACCCTTCTCTGGTGGCTCAGTCAGTAAAGAATTCACCTGCAATGCAGGAGATTCGGATTTGATCTCAGGCCTGGGAAGATCCCCTGGAGAAGGAAATGGCAGTCTATTCCAGTATGCTTGCTGGGAAATCCCATGGACAGAGGAGCCTGGCAGGCTACAGTCCACGAGGTTGCAAAGAGTCGGACACAACGGAGCAACTTCACTTTCACTTTCTATATGCATTCCACGCTGGCATTCCTACTATACTTGCTGGCTTTATGTTTCTCCAAAGATCGGATCACCTTCTAACAGGGAATATATTTTAGTTATTTGATAAATTGTACTTTATCTAGACCGACTAAGGTCTGTCTAGTCAAGGCTACAGTTTTTCCTGTGGTCATGTATGGATGTGAGAGTTGGACTGTGAAGAAAGCTGAGTGCCGAAGAATTGATGCTTTTGAACTGTGGTGTTGGAGAAGACTCTTGAGAGTCCCTTGGACTGCAAGGAGATCCAACCAGTCCATTCTGAAGGAGATCAGCCCTGGGATTTCTTTGGAAGGAATGATGCTAAAGCTGAGACAGCAGTACTTTGGCCACCTCATGCGAAGAGTTGACTCATTGGAAAAGACTCTGATGCTGGGAGGCATTGGGGGCAGGAGGAGAAGGAGACAACAGAGGATGAGATGGCTGGATGGCATCACTGACTCGACGGACGTGAGTCTGAGTGAACTCTGGAAGTTGGTGACTGACAGAGAGGCCTGGTGTGCTGTGATTCATGGGGTTGAAAAGAGTCGGACACGACTGAGCGACTGAACTGAACTGAACTTTATCTAGAATGTAAATCACGGAACCACAGGCATTTCTTTTTTTTTTTTTTCCTTCCTGTTTTGTTTACTGATGAACCCTTGGCCACTTTGTCGGGCACATTTCAATGCTCAGCATTTATTGAATGATAGGACTATTTTTTTTTTTTTTTTGGTCTATTTCTGTGCTCTACCCATTGGACTCAGGGGTCCTTCTGCTGTTATTACCTTAGCACCTGCCCCCATGCCTGCCAATGCTCAGAAATGTGTGTGTGAACAAATGAATCAATGAAGACTCTTTTTTCCACCATCTCAATCCCAGATGAGTTTTGCTCTGAGGATACAAGACTGACATTGGCCACTCAAACACAGCAAATGTTGTATACGGTCCTTTGCTGATATGTTCTCTATTTGATTCTCTTACTTTAAGTTTGTCAGACATATTTTGGTTCAAGACATGTGAGGGGATGATAAGCATGGTTCTAGGAGCTGGGGAATTGTGGGCACACCTGGATAAAGGAATACGATCTGGAAACCTGACCTCTCTTTGCTTTCCAAGTGTGAAGTTTAGGGTTTTTTTTTGAGACAAGCGGTTGCTATGATGGATCTTGTTTGTATAAGAAAGAGAAGTCCCCATTTGTCAATTGTGGAGTTTTTATCCAGAATGACACGAGGCACTTACATACATTAATTTAAACTTTATGGCCATACCATGAGATGGGGATTTTCTTTTCTGTTTGCAGAAAAGGCAACTGAGCATCAAAGAGATAGAGTTAGCTTGTTCAAGTCCCTAGATCTAGTCAGTGGGGGAAACTGGGATTTAAATCCAAACTTGATAATCTCTAAATCTTCTGCTTCATCTAAAATGCCTCTCTGCCATCATCCTGCTTAGAGTAACGTGCTAAGTGGTTTTGTCGTACGTGGTGCTAGTGGTGAAGAACCCGCAGCCAGTGCAGGATACATAAGAGATGTAGGTTTGGTCTCCCTAGGTCAGGAAGATTCTCTGGAGAAGGGCACAGCAATCCACTTCGGTATTCTTGCCTGGAGAATCCAGTGGACAGAGAAACCTGGCAAGCCATGGTCCATAGGGTTGCACAGAGTTGGACAAGACGGAAGCAACTTAGCACACACACAGCACATACCGTAATCTGTATGGAATAAGCTAGCTGCTTGTTGTAACATACAGCACCCCAGGCTTCGGTGAAGCAACACTAACTATTTATTCCTCCTTTCTGACACAGTCCCCAAAAGGCCTGCTTTGTGCATATGTGTACTGGGGGAAGTAGGTGCATGAATGGTCTCTGGGATTCAGGCTCCTTCCACCAAAGGCTCCCTATGCCTTAGAGTCCTCCTCCATTATGTTCTCTCTGTGCATCCAGCAGGTAGGGGGACCAAGAGTGAGCAGAGCTGATAGCATGTGGCAGGGTTTTATGAGCCAGGCCTGCTAGTGGTTGTACATCATTTCTGATCACCTTTCTGTGCTCAGCACTCATTCCATGGAGGCACCTAACTGCAAAGGAGATGGGGAAATGTAGTCCAATTGTGTGCCCAGGTGGGAAAAAAAAAATGGGGATTTGATGAACACAAAGTAACCTCTGCCACAGGAGAGAATGGAAAGAGAGTTCCAGAACTGAGTTATATAGCCAGGTTTTAGTTTTCATGTTATTTATTTATTTTTTAAAGGCAGGGGTATAAGTCAGCCAGAATAGCAGATAATTAAATGACCATTTACACAGCAGAATCTCACCCGATCAGAATTTCTCTGTTAATGTGCTATTTTAGTTAACATGATATTTTGGTTAAATGAGGGCTGGCCAAGACGTTTTTGGTTTCACATCTTATTGCTGAAAATCTTTCCAAGATGTGGTGTTTTACGTTCCAGCCTCAGGAAGTTCAGTGTGGTAAATTCATCGAATATCTTCTCAGTGAGTGAGGCTCTCCCAGGGTTCTGGGGTTGCCATTCTGAATAAACATCAGTTTTCACCATATACCAGCTTGGATGTGAAAGGAGAGAGAGCTGACCTGAATCAGCAGTAATCGGAAAATGTCTGATTTGATAGCTTTTATTTCATTTATCTGGTTATAAAAATCACTCAAGGTCATTTTAGAAATGCTGGGAAATATAGAAAAGTAGAATGACAAAGCAAAATAGCTTCTAATTTTGCAAGCTGCAAACAGCCACTGTTAATATTTTAATTACATTTGCTTCATTTGTCTCCCTCTCTTTCTTTCTCCTTCTGTCCCTCTTGTATATTCACATAATTGAGTTAATAGTATAAATGTAGTTTCATATCTTATAACTTGTCTTATTATTATGTGATAATCTTTCTTTATCATTAATACTGCTATCAAAATATCATTTTATACTCATTGATTATAACATTCCACTATGGATAACTATGATATTCCCAGGTCTTTCTCTGTAGTTAGGCTAATCTTTTTTCATTCAGTATTACAAATAACAGCAATCAATACATTTATACATAAATTTGCATTTGAGTCTCCAATTTTTTTTAGGATAAATTTCTAGAAGTGACTTTACCAGTCCAATGGGCATAAGTATTTTTGTTTCATACTCTGACAAGCATGGAAGATATTTTAATTTTTATTCATTTACCAAGTGAAAAAAATGGTTTTATCAATTTTAGTTTACATTTTTTGATTACCAAAATGACTTTTTATGTTTGTTGGCTCTTTGCATTCTCTATACCTAACCTGTCCTGTCCTTTGACTATATTTTCTATTAACTCAATTTTGTTTTTTTACTGATTTTTATGAACTGTTTGTTCATTAAGGACAATATTTTTGTCATTCTGATGGAAAATATTTTCCCATTTGTTTTAAACTTACTGTTATCAGCTTATTAATTTGTCATTTATCTATTTTTCCTCTCCAACGAATAGTGAAGGGACAAGTTTCTGGTTAATTAAGAATTCTAATTAGTTGACTTCTGGTTGATTAAACAATCAAGATTGGAGGGTGGGTTTAACTTGGGGATATGTTGAAGGTTGTATTACATTTCCAAATGAAATAATGAAGCTAAAAGGGAATTCAAACTGGTTTCCTTCCCCCAACCTGTTCAACGGCCATCGACCACTCCTTCCCATATTGTGGGCAGAGCTGTTTCTTAGGGTTGAAGATTAGGTACATAGAAAGCATTGAGATCCCAAGAGAGCAATAATTAACTCTTTTTGATGATGTCAAAAAAACCACACACACACACACACACACACCAAGAATTCCTGAGAAAGTCAGTAGAGCTTAAATAGATACCAACTCCCTACTCAAAAAAAAAAAAAACAACAAAAAACCTCCTTGATAAGTGGAAACAGACACATTTATAAAACATCAGTCTCTTGATCCAAATTTCTAAGACCCATCCTCAGATACGTTTTGCAAGCATAACTTTCAGACACATACTTTTCAACTTTTCAACTGAAGGCAGTATAACATTACCCAGTGTGTAATAAAGTGTATTAAATGAAATACTAGCTTCTTAGGCTATATTACTTAGGAGGGGAAAGCAAATATATTTATTTGAGAGTTGCAAGGTTAAATGGAGTTAGCAAGTCTCTTTACTACAAGACTTATCAGAGCCCTTGATAGGCTAATATGCTTATGAATCTTTAAGACAGGCTATGTAGCATTCCCACACTTATTTGACCATCGAGCCTTCTTTTTAAGATGTATCCTTTGATAATAGACTTGGGCAGAGCAGCCTTTGAAAAATTCTACCTTAACCCAAAAGCATGGTTCTAACTGTGTATATCTCCTCCAACCAGCCAACGGAGGGGATATTTGGTGGCATGAGTCACTAATTAAGTAAATAAATTAAGTACTCATTAGTTGTCAAAATCTTTTTCTAGTTATCTCCCCATCTTATCTTCACAATGAATCTATGAGATATATACTATCATTAATGAGGCTGTGTGGCTAGTGCCTGAGAAGTCTAGGATTGATTGAATCCTGACTTCAACCTGTATGACCATAAGCAAGTTAACCTCTCTATACCTCAGCTTCCCCATTTGCATAGGTCAGATAATAATAGCACCTCCCCTCACAGAGCTGCAATGAATATTAAAGCAATTAACATTCACAGCCCGCTTAGAACATACCTTATGTATTCAATTTACCTTAACTATTTTTATTCCCATATTAAGGCTGGGTACGCTAAGGCTCAGAGTGGTTAAATAACCTGAACAATAATTTAATTACATTATAAAAGGAAAAAGTTGGCTTTGAACACAGCTGGTCCGACTTTATAATTTTTTTCTTAAATGTTATACTCACTATGCTCTGTTCCTGTGAAGAGTTTGCCATTTGCATATATCTTTCCACAAGGTCTGTATAAATACAAGCTATGTCTTGTTCAATGGGGTAAAGACAGACCAGCTCAACAAAATTCTTGCTTCCTCTTCTATAGAGTTCATGAAGTTCTGGTGCCACACCCAGAACTGAAGTTCTCAGGGCCCCTTGCAATGGGTTATGGTCATGTGACTCATTCTCACCAATCAAGTGCATCATTTCTGAGATAGGCTTTTAAATAAATGAGTGCCCTCTTCCTTCTCTCTTTCTGCATTTGATAAATGGATGCAGATTACTGTGAGGCCCCAGGATGATAGAGTTTTAAGATGGAAGGAACCCTGTCTTTAAATCACTGCTGCTGCTGCAGCTGCTGTCGCTTCAGGCGTGTCCAACTCTGTGCGACCCCATAGATGGCAGCCCACCAGGCTCCCCCATCCCTGAGATTCTCCAGGCAAGAACACTGCAGTGGGTTGCCATTTCCTTCTCCAATGCATGAAAGTGAAAAGTGAAAGTGAAGTCGCTCAGTTGTGTCTGACTCTTCAAGACCCATGGACTGTAGCCTACCAGGCTCCTCCATCCATGAGATTTTCCAGGCAAGAGTACTGGAGTGGGGGTGCCATTGCCTTCTCCCTTGAATCACTACTTGGAGGAAAGACTATCTCTGAACAGGTTCATGGGCACTTGACACATAGGTAAGCCCCAAATAAGCATCTATCATGTTAAGTCATTGAAACACAGAGGTTTATTTGTTACAGCAGCTAGCCTACACATATACATTTACTAGTGCAAAGTCAGTATAAACATGAATATTCTTTTCAAGTCTTTTTCATACTCCTCCGAGCAAACTCAGATAGCCCCATTAGTTCTCCTGAAATTATAGCTTAGTTGCATTATTTTGTAATAGTTCTGGTTTGATCCAAAACATAAAGGCTCACAGGGCTGAGCTTAGGGATCAGACAGGAGAGGCTGGCTAACAAATGACCTTAACTTTGGGATACCTCTGGACATAAGAGCGAGAAAGCAGGGGAGAGAGAGGGCACTGGGTTAGTAGGCATTTGGAGATGCTTCTGCTGCCTTTTGATGGTGGTGAGCACATTTTTAATTTGTCATCAAATGTTTACTGCCAAAGTAATGGAGAGTGTTAATAAGGAAAGGGACACCAAACAGCCCAGCATAAAAGCCAACGGTGGCCATAAAGCTGCATTTGCCATTTATGGTGTTTCCATAGTTGGAAGAAACACTTTTCCTGTACAAAAGATATAACTATATATCTTCTGATTTTATGGGCTGCAGATTACTCTAATTATCATAAAAAATTACTACCGCTAATAAAAATTCTATTATAAGTTACTTATAGTAATCTCCAGGGTACTACACTTAGCCAAGAAAAGGTTGTAATTACATTGCACTGCAGGGAGAGTTTGTTTCTATTATAAAAACTCCCGAAACACTAGCTGTGTCTTTTAACACCTTACCAGCGTGCCAATCCTTTGCTTCTTCTCTCACCTCCTCCCCAGTTTTTGGTCAAAGGTCTTCTTGTTGTTTTCATTTTGCAGGATGTGGTTTAAGCCTAGAATAATGACCCATCTTGGATGCAAGTGACGCAAATGAACTTTCAGAGTTACAAATATCTGGGTGGATTTGTCCTCCCCTGGGGCCTCCAGCATGTCAATGGAAGGATGTAATAGAAGGGAAGACTTGACAATCCCCGCCCAAAGGGAAACGTGCTTTGCAAAATTGGTGGAAGCCACTGGGTGTTCATGAAAAACACAATGCTTGTGTTTTTTTTTTGTTTGTTTGACAAGACAACAATTGGTATTTTCCCTTTTATAACTACTATTTTCTTTGGAATTGTCAACTGCAAGGGTCGATGACTCTTTGATGACCTTAAAAACTCTGGCCAATGATAGCAGTTCTAACTGGTCATTTATTTCACTATCCTTTGCACCTCCTCACCTCCACCCTCCTGCCAGTTCCACTACCTTCAAATCGAATATCAAAATAAAATGCCCTGTCAACCTCCTGGGATGACGAAGCAGTAAATGACCTCAAAGTCCAAGGAATTAAGGTAAAGTTGGACCCATGATCATCCTCCCAAATAGAGTTTCAATTGCTTCTGTGAAGGGTGAATCAACAGTCTAATGAATGGGCCTAGAAAATGAAATAGCCTGTTTGAACTACTTTAAAATAAGCAGCTTATTTTGACAATGAGTTGTCGCACATTAATTGCTATCAGTAAGGAGAAAAAAAAACCATGTCTTGAATCTCTCCTGATGCATTTCTAAGAGAAACTCTGGAGCTGGGCTGGTTGTATGGGAGGCTCTGAGCAAGGATTCCTGTGGTCAGCTAGGCTTGTGGGGAGGGCTTCTTAGTCAGGATGCTCCAAATAGTCTGTAACCACAGCTTGACCTCCTGATGGGGGGCAGGAGCAGTGGGTAAAAATCATTACACACTGAGACTTCATCCCAGATCCATTTGTTTAGATTTTAATACATGGAGAAAGGAGACTGATAGAGAGTTTGCTCTTTCCCTGCTTCTTCAGACCATTTTGGGCTGTTTCTAAATTGAAAATAAGGAGATTTCTTTATATATGGCTTCCCCAGTGGTTCTAGTGGTAAAGAATCTGCCTGCCAATGCAGGAGATGCAGGTTTGATCCCTGGGTCAGAAAGATCCCCTGGAGAAAAAAATGGCAACCCCCTCCCGTACTCTTGCCTGGGAAATCCCATGGACGGAGGAGCCTGGTAGGCTACAGTCCATGGGGTCTCAAAGAATTGGACATGACTTAGCAACTAAATAACAACAACAATAGATTCCTTTAGAAAAATGCTGTGTAGGGTCTTTCTCTTTTACTATAACACAGATCTCATGAAAACAGGGATTTTGTATTGTTCTTTAAGGCATCTTGAATAAGCCAAATAGCACTGAGGTTGAGGTGTCTGTTTAACCAAAACTGTCAAGAAATAAATCAGTGAAGTAAGAAGTGGAACATCCCATGTATCCTATCTAGCACATTCTTCGGGTTATTTGATTCTATAGAGTTAAAGACTTTCATTTCTTTGAGCTAGTTTACATACCAGCTTTATTTTCAGATACAGAATACTGGAGGGGGTAGATATAACTCCTTTAGGCTTTGGCGGTCAAGTCTTATAGGAATTAGAGCCAAAAGAAAATTCTCTTTGCCCGTGAAGATGGATATTTAGTTCCAGCTGGTCATGGAAGAGGTGTTCAGTGGCCTCATCCCTCTGACAACCAGCTCAACTCATGCAAAAGGAAAGCACTTTGGCATTGGAAACACCTGGGTTTGAACTTCCTTTGCCATTTATTGGTTATGTGACCTTAGGTAGGTTACTCAGCTTCTCTGAGAGTCAGTTTTCTCATCTGTAAATAGGACAAAAACCTACTTCCAAGCACAGGGTCCAACAGAATTAAATACATCTTGCCTTTTGTTCTTTGTTAAAAAACACTCCTTTCACTTCCTGAATTCATTCTACCTGTAGTGAACCTCTCCCCAGCCCAGGTTCATGACCATCCCAAGCCACACCTTGCTGTTCAATTAGCTTCCAAGTTGGCAGGTACCTCTTTTGCAAGTTATATTTCTGTTTTCAGAGTTCAGTGTGGCCAGGACAAGTGCAGTGGTGTACACACTGAAGGGACACAGGGTGAATGACACACTTACACGTGTGTTACATAACAACGCAGGTTATAGGCATGCTTTAGAAGTCAGAAATACTGGGTTCTTATACAAGTTCCCCTCCTTCGAGTTGAATAACTTCAACTAAGTGATATCATTTCCCAGTTTTGTCATCTGCCAAGTGGTGATTTCAAGGGAACCTTCCTTAAAAGTTATCCGTGTAACAGGACTGGGGGATCACAGGTGGTCAGTAGAGGTAGCTAAAAAGGAAAATGAGAGCAAGAAAAAAACTTTCATTGGAATTTGGAAAGAGGAGAGCATTGGTGCTGTTTCTTCCTCTCTCTCAACCTCCACTCTTCATTTTCTCTTGAAAGTTAAAGAAGTAACATGTCAACTTGGTAAAGCGAGTGTTTCTGGTAGTAGCATCTGGCTCCCCACTGTGCTTCCCAGCACATATGTTGGGAGCTGTTTCAAGGCCTGTTGGGAAGTCTGACTTGTGATGAGGTATGGAGCTCTGAGATGTCATTTTTGACAGCTCATCTTTGATCTGGAGTGAATTAAAAACAATTTCATCACCTTTAGGCTGATCAAGCACCCAAACAAACACTTGTTTCAGTGAGTTATTGCTGTGTAACAAATCACTCCAAAACTTAGTGGTTCAAAGCTTCTTTGTATGACTCATGGTTCTGTGGGTTGGTCATTTGGGCAGGTCTCCCCTCAGCAGGAATGGCTCGTTTATACTCCTCGTGGAGTTGGCTGGGGTGACTTGACTGAGTCTGAAGGATCCAAGATGGCTTCATTCACGGGGACATTTTGCCATCTGTCCCATAGGGCACCTTGGTTCTCTTTGTGATTTCTCTCTCCATGTGCTCTCCTGATATTTAATAACCTAGACTGAGCATCCTCTGAGAGACAGCAAGAAATCTCCTGGAAGTTTATCAGAAGGTACTCAGGGCTCTCAAGGTCTGATCTCAGAAGTGGAGCAACATCTCTTCTGCCATATTTTGATGGTTAAAGGAAGTCACAGTGTTATCCAGATGTAAGAGGAGGGAAAATGGGCACCATCTCTTAACGAGAAAGGTGGCTCACACAATATGAAAGGGCGTGGAAGATGAGGGAGGTTTTTACAGCCATTTTCAAGGCTATCTACCACAATCCCCCTAGTAGTCACAACAATCACATCACTCTCACATGCAACATACATTCCCTTCTCCAGCCCAAATCAAGTACCATGACAGTATTCTTTAGAAACTTCAAGATGCAGTCATTGAAATCAGGTCCAGACGCACAGAAAACTCCTTAGAAGTTCCTGAGAGAGCTATCAAGTACAAGGGAAAAGGACAAGTTATCTGCACTCTGACACCTCACGTACAGTGGTGGAACAGGGATAGAATAACTGCGACGAAAGTGGAAGTGAAAGTTGCTCAGTTCAGTTCAGTCCCTCAGTCGTGTCCAACTCTTTGCGACCCCATGAATAGCAGCACGCCAGGCCTCCCTGTCCATCACCAATTTCCAGAGATGACTCAGACTCATGTCCATCGAGTCAATGATGCCATCCAGCCATCTCATCCTCTGTCATCCCTTTCTCCTCCTGCCCCCAAGCCCTCCCAGGATGTGAGTCTTTTCCAATGAGTCAGCTCTTCGCGTGAGGTGGCCAAAATATTGGAGTTTCAGCTTTAGCATCAGTCCTTCCAAAGAACACTCAGGACTGGTCTCCTTTAGGATGGACTGGTTGGATCTCCTTGCAGTCCAAGGGACTCTCAAGAGTCTTCTCCAACACCACAGTTCAAAAGCATCAATTCTTTGGCGCTCAGCTTTCTTCACAGTCCAACTCCCACATCCATACATGACCACAGGAAAAAAACATAGCCTTGACTGGATGGACCTTTGTTGGCAAAGTAATGTCTCTGCTTTTGAATATGCTATCTAGGTTGGTCATAATTTTCCTTCCAAGGAGTGAGCATCTTTTAATTTCATGGCTGCAGTCACCATCTGCAATTATTTTGGAGCCCCCAAAAACAAAGTCTGAGTGGGTTTTCACCATTTCCCCATCTATTTCCCACAAAGTGATGGGACCAGATGCCATGATCTTAGTTTTCTGAATGTTGAGCTTTAAACCACCTTTTTCACTCTCCTTTTTCACTTTCATCAAGAGGCTTTTTAGTTCCTCTTCACTTTCTGCCATAAGGGTGGTATCATCTGCATATCTGAGGTTATTGATATTTCTCCCAGCAATCTTGATTCCAGCTTGTGCTTCTTCCAGTCCAGCACTTCTCATGATGTACTCTGCATATAAGTTAAATAAGCAGGGTGACAATATACAGCCTTGACGCACTCCTTTTCCTGTTTGGAACCAGTCTGTTGTTCCATGTCCAGTTCTAACTATTGCTTCCTGACCTGCATACAGGTACCTGAAGAGGCAGGTCAGGTGGTCTGGTATTCTCATCTCTTTCAGAATTTTCCACAGTCTATTGTGATCCACACAGTCAAAGGCTTTGGCATAGTCAATAAAGCAGAAACAGATGTTCTTTCTGAAACTCTCTTGCTTTTTTGATGATCCAGCAGATGTTGGCAATTTGATCTCTGGTTCCTCTGCCTTTTCTAAAACCAGCTTGAACATCTGGAAGTTCATGGTTCAGATATTGCTGAAGCCTGGTTTGGAGAATTTTGAGCATTCTTAATACTAACATGTGAGATGAGTGCAATTGTGCAGTAGTTTGAGCATTTTTTGGCATTGCCTTTCTTTGGGATTGGAATGGAAACTGATCTTTTCCAGTCCTGTGACCACTGCTGAGTTTTCCAAATTTGCTGGCATCTTGAGTGCAGCACTTTCACAGCATCATCTTTCACCATTTGAAATAGCTCAACTGGAATTTCATCACCTCCACTAGCTTTGTTCATAGTGATGCTTTCTAAGGCCCACTTGACTTCACATTCCAGGATATCTGGCTCTAGGTAAGTGATCACATCATCGTGATTATCTTGGTCATAAAGATCTTTTTGTATAGTTCGTCTGTGTATTCTTGCCACCTCTTCTTAATATCTTCTGCTTCTATTAGGTCCATCCCATTTCTGTCCTTTATCGAGCCCATCTTTGCATGAAATGTTCCCTTGGTATCTCTAATTTTCATAAAGAGATCTCTAGTCTTTCCCATTCTGTTGTTTTCCTTTATTTTTTTGCATTGATCGCTGAGGAAGGCTTTCTTATCTCTCCTTGTTATTCTTTGGAACTCTGGATTCAAATGCTTATATCTTTCCTTTTCTCCTTTGCTTTTGCTTCTCTTCTGTGCCAGTTGCAACAGACTGTGCAGAAGTGTGGAAGAGGAGCTACCTCTCGTCCAAGGAGCAGTGGCTGAGCGGGAGCAGGAGGTCCGAGAGGAGCTACTCTATGTTCAAGGTCAGGAGGGGCAGCCGTGAGAAGATACCCTGGTCCAAGGTAAGGAGCAGCGGCTGTGCTTTGCTGGAGCAGCCATGAAGAGATACACCATGTCTAAGGTAAGAGAAACCTAAGTAAGATGGTAGGTGTTGGAAGAGGCATCAGAGGGCAGACACACTGAAACCATAATCACAGACAACTAGTCAATCTAATCACATGGACCACAGCCTTGTCTAACTCAAGGAAACTAAGCCATGCCCTGTGGGGCCACCCAAGATGGGTGGGTCATGGTGGAGAGGTCTGACAGAATGTGGTCCACTGGAGAAAGGAATGGCAAACCACTTCAGTATTCTTGCCTTGAGAACCCCATGAACAGTATGAAAACCCCAACCAGTAATGCTGAAGAAGCTGAAGTTGAATGGTTCTATGAAGACCTACAAGACCTTTTAGAACTAATACCCAAAAAAGATGTCCTTTTCATTATAGGGGACTGGAATGCAAAAGTAGGAAGTCAAGAGATACCTGGAGTAATGGGCAAATTTGGCCTTGGAATACAAATGAAGCAGGACAAAGGCTAACAGAGTTTTGCCAAGAGAACACACTGGTCATAGCAAATACCCTCTTCCAACAACACAAGAGAAGACTCAACACATGGACATCACCAGATGGTCAACCGTGAAATCACATTGATTATATTCTTTGCAGCCAAAGATGGAGAGGCTCTATACAGTCAGCAAAAACAAGACTGGGAGCTGACTGTGGCTCAGATCATGAACTCCTTATTGCCAAATTCAGACTTTAATAGAAGAAAGTAAGGAAAACCGCTAGACCATTCAGGTATGACCTAAATCAAATCCCTTATGATTATACAGTGGAAGTGAGAAATAGATTTAAGGGCCTAGATCTGATAGATAGAGTGCCCAGTGAACTATGGACAGAGATTCGTGACATGGTACAGGAGACAGGGATCAAGACCATCCCCATGGAAAAGAAATGCAAAAAAGCAAAAAGGCTGTCTGGGGGAAGCCTTACAAAGAGCTGTGAAAGGAAAGTTGCTCAGTCATATCCAATGCTTTGTAACCCCAGGGACGCAGCTCACCAGGCTCCTCTGTCCTTGGAATTCTCCAAGAATACCAGAGTGGATTGCCACGCCCTCCTCCAGGGGATCTTCCCGACCCAGGGATCTAACCTGCATCTCTAATGCCTCTCCTGCATTGGCAGGCGAGTTCTTTACCACTAGCTTCCCATCTGGGAAGCCCCAGAATAACTGCAGTAGATACTTCCTTTCAAGAAGGAGAAGAATGGGAAACACTGCTCGATCCATTGCAGCTTTGAAATCTAAACCGGGCATATGCTCTAAGGGTCCTGTCCTCTGGAGAAAGGGAGTCATGAAATATTAGTTGATCATGGTCCAGTTCTTCTCCATGGACCCCTAATTACATTTTCTTTCCAACTTTTTTTCTCAGCTCTCTGGGCTCTTGGCTTTGTCCTCTGAGAAACCCCCTCCATTTTCTTAAGAATTGGCTCATATGTGTAGCTGAGTAGGTCTTATAAAATAGTGGGGACCCAGAGGCCTTCTTTTCATTCTAAACTGCTCAAGTTCTTTTTGATGCAAGCTAGTGTTCTTTCACCAATAAAACTCCTTTTAAAAGTTTGTTGGGACTTCCTTGGAGGTCTAGTGGTTAAGAGTCTGCTGCCAGTGCAGGGGCATGGGTTCCATCCATGGTCAGTGAAGATTTCAACACGAGGCAACCGAGCCTGTGTGCCACAACTACTGAAGTCCACACGCATAGAGCCAGCGCTCTGCAGCAAGAGAAGCCACAGCAACGAAAAGCCTGTGTGAAGCAATGATGATCCAGGGCAGCCAAAAGAAATAAATGAAGAAATAAAGTTTTTAAAAATAAAAACTTTTTTTTCTTTTAATCATGAAGATTCCAACAATGAATTGGCTATGTGACACAGGGAGCTCAACTCAGTGCTCTGTGACAACCTAGAGGAGTGGGATAGGGGAGGAGAGGGGAAGGAGGTTCAAGAGGGCGGAGGCATGTGTATAGCTGGGGCTGATTCATGCCGATGTATGTCAGAAAGCAGCATAATACTGTAATGCAATTATCTTCCAACCAAAAAATTTTTAAAGGATCAGTTAGAGCAACAAGTATTTATTTTTGCTAGATTCAGCTGAATAGCTCATCCCTGCTCCACTTCTTGGTGTCACCTGGGGCAACTCAGGTAGACAGGAGGACCTAAACTCAAGGAAGTCAAACTGGCTTTGTTCCAAGAGTATTATATACTGGCTCTGTTCCAATCCTAAGCATGTTAAGACCGAAGCTCAGACTGCCACAGCCTCTCCTCTGCTGCGATCCCTCAGTGTGGGAGGTGAAGTTGCATTTTTACCTCCCTTCTCCACCCCTGTTAGCACCTTCTGTCTCCCTTTCATAGCCCTCTGACCTCTACTGGTCAGGATTCCTCGATCAGAAGCAGTTAGAAGGTAGTTCAGGGTTCCTTAACCAGGGCACTACTGATACTTAAAGCCTGGGAAGTCTTTCCTGGGGAGGCTGTTGTACACATTGGAAGAGGGTTACCAGCATCCTTGACACCCACCTGCTAGATGCTAGTAGCCTCTCCCCTCCTATTTGAAACAAACAAATAATGTCTCCAAATATAGCCAGAGGCCCCCTGGCCAACCAAACTGCCCAGCTGAGATCTACTGTGGCAGTGGAAGGGCCACTGGGCTCCATGATTTTAGACAGGTCAGGAGCCTCACCTTGCCAAGCACTAACTGTGTGATCCCACAAGATGCTTAGTCGGTCCCCATCATCTGCTCTGTAAACCAGGGAGAACTACCCACTGCCTTCCCCCATGGATAAGATTTTGTGAGAACAGAATGAGATCTTGACTCTGTAGAGCCTGTGCACCTGTGCTGTTCGGATTTAGAAGCCTACTTAGTATGGTCTTGCCTGGGCAGTGCCTCCGTGCACAATGGCCTTTCCTTCAGATAGACATTATGCAGGGGCTCTGACAGCTCTCCATGGTCACTATTAATATTTACCTCATAGCCATCAGGGCTGTTGTTTATCAGATGCTACAAGCACATCTGACAGCACGCTGTAGTTTATACTCACTGTCTCAGGACTGTTCACCATTGTTCCCAAAGATAAGATTTCTTGGCTCTGTTTTACACAGAAGACATGGAGCTACAAGAAGGTGGAGAGACCTTTCCTGAGCTAGGTAGGAGGTGGCAGAGCAAACCAGATATGTTACCCCTTCCAGGTGATATCTGTGTCTGCCTAGTCAGAGGGTCAAGAGAACAGAGCTGCCTTGACAGATGGGACAAGGATGTGCAGGGTGTGTTGAGGGTGTGGGGACGTCTGCTCAGCTCCTGTCTTGCAGCAGCTGCTCCGTAGTCTGGACCTACTTCCTGAAGATCATGATACCAAAGGCAGCTTCCATTTTTGAGTACCCATTATGCTACTGAGGGCAGGAGAAGATTGAGGGCAAGATGAGAAGGGACTGACAGAGGCTGAGATGTTTGTATGACATCACTGGCTCAAGGAACATAAGTTTGAGAAAACTCTAGGAGATAGTGAAGGACAGGGGAGCCTGGCATGCTGTGGTCCATGGGGTCCAACAAACAGTTGGACATAAATTAGCAGCTAAACAACAACAACATGCAAGTGATCTCATTTCAACCCTCACAAACAGTGTAGGAGTTTAGGGCTACTGTTTTTCCATTTTACAGATAAGAACACCCTCAAAGTAGCCCAGAGAAGGGAAACTATGAACTATAGTTATACAATCAGAAAGTGGTGGAACCAGGCTTCTGCCAGGAGCCAGCGTGAACCCCAACAAGGCTTCCAACCCAGATCTGTGACTCTTGAATCCACTGTTAGCATTTACACCCTCCAATTGCTCTGTGCTACTGTCCCCCAGAAGTCAAGATCCCTGGGTCCTTGAATGTGTATGGTCCTTTGCTGGCACCCACATGAGTTAATTCCAGGAAGCTTCTTTGGGGCTTGCTCTGGCAACAGTCTTTATGAGCAAGCCTTCCAACCCTGTCCTCCCAGCACACAATGCTTTGAATTCTCCTGATGTTTTATTTCCTGCTCTGCAAGCTCCACTCTGGCCCAGGAGGTGGCTGTCTGGCACATAAACTCAGTGTTGGGTAGAATTACGGTGCTCATTCACTAAAAATTAATGGCAGCAGGCATTCACCCTGCCCTGGCTGGCCTCATCTCCCAGGCGGTCACTGCACAGCCCAACCTACACCCTGCCACCCAGCGAGGACTCACACTGCCACCGAGAAAAAAATAGCTACCCGCCGCCCATTAGGAAGGAAGGAACCGCGGAGACGGAGTGGCTTGCTCGAGCGATGAATAGGTTTTCTCAGCACACATATAAACAGTTTATACTTCTGAAATCCTGTGTTTGATTTTCACATCTGCTCTCACTCCTGAGATTGGCACTGAAGGCAGCCAATGTTGCCCTTCCGAGTGGCAGCTGGAACCTGAAACCCGCTTTTTCCCACAACCGTCCCCTCCCTCCATTGCCTGAGCTGTGGGGCTGTATTTTTGTCTTGTTGCAGTTGGAGTGTGTTTAACTCAGGGAAGGAGAATTGTTGAAAAAGAGCGATTTCTATATCTTGATTCAGTAAGTATTCATTGAGGACCTACTATGTGCCAAGTGGCTGCCCATAGAATTTGTGTGATGACTACTGTTTGGTGTGGTGGAAAGTCTGACCGGGCACCTACTATGGCCACATAGCCCCAGGATAGCTGAGACAGAAGATGAGCCTGGTTTAAAAGCACCGCCATTCCAGATAATTGTTTCCCAAGTGAACCTCATGTTGATGTCTACTGGCCCACTTTTTAATTAAGTCATTTGTTTCTATAAGGATTTTAGTTCCAGAATTGGCTGTTTGACCTTGAGCAATGCAGGAGACCCAAGTTCGATTCCTGGATCAGGAAGATCCCCTGAAGAAGGGTTAGGCTACCCAATCCAGTATTCTTGGGCTTCCCTGGTGGCTCAGATGGTAAACAATCTGCCTGCAATGTAAGAGACCTGGGTTCGATTCCCTGGGTTGGGAAGATCCTGGGGAGGAAGGCATGGAAACCCACTCCGGTATTCTAGCCTGGAGCACCCCCAGGGACAGAGGAGCCAGGGGAGGTACAGTCCATGGGGTCACAAAGAGTCACACATGAGTGACTGGCAATAAGCGCAAGTCATTGCTTATCAGTCTTCCCAACTGAATAAAGGGAGAAAGGCTAAGTCACTGTGTGTGTTTGTTTGTTTTCCTTGAAATAGAACTTTTCTTTTTTGCAAATGAAGTTATATTTGGAAACCTAACATCTAAGCAGATTAAAAGGTGCAGCTTAAGTGGTAGATCTGGAACCCCAACACTTGAGATCTTGCTCATCCCTAAGAATCTCCAGGGAAACATAAGACTACTGTTCACTGATGTTGAGTCACTAAGCCATGTCCGATTCTTTCTGATCCCATGAACTGCAGCATGCCAGGCTTCCCTGTCTTCACTATCTTCTGGAGTTTGCTCAAACCTGAGGTATGTGGAATCTTAGCTCCCCGACCAGGGATCGAATCCACACCTTTTGTACTGGAAGGCAATATCTTAATGGATCCTCAGGGAAGTTCTCAGGTCTTCACTAAATTTCTAAACAATTTATCCTTTGGTACGAAGTATAGGATGCTAAGATTATTGGCTATTTTTAAATATATTTGCTTTTAAGTATATTCGAGCTACTTGTGACTCACCTGAGTCGATTGTCGTTCTAAA
Organism: Nanger dama; assembly: GCA_917880005.1. NCBI lineage: Eukaryota > Metazoa > Chordata > Mammalia > Artiodactyla > Bovidae > Nanger > Nanger dama. Next base: position 22,328,387 of record CAKJTW010000012.1, read on the forward strand.
TCAAAAAATCCTCCACCATTTGCTTCCTTCCATTTGCTTGATTCACTCACTAAAGAAAGAAATTTTCCTGGATCTTACAGAACTTGGTAAGGTTCTTCATCTCAAACAGGAAAGTGTATAATAAAGACTCTAGTTATAAAGAGGAGAATAGAATAACTAATACATATCAGTCATAGGCTGACATGACCAGGAGCTTGGGGTTTTTATTGGGAGGGGATTGTTTTAATTTTTATGCTTTTCTCAAAAGACATACTAGGAAAAACAAAAACCAAACCAAACACTCCTCCCCCAAAAACAACAACAACAACAACAAAACCAATTCCAGTAGCCTTCTCTGGTCTCCCAATTAAAATTTCAGCTTTCTACCAATTAAGCTACTTTCTACCCCTCTGCCCCATCTATTATTTCTTCTCTAGAGTTCATCATTATTTTACTTACCATGCATTTTACTTATATAGTGCTTATATTTAATTGTGTCTTATTTATTATCTGCCTTCTTATAGAATATGAGCTCCTGGAAGGCAGGAGCTTTTGACTTTTTTCATTGTATGTGGCCCACATTTAGACAAGTACCTGGTACATAACAGGCACTCAACAGATAATTGTCAAATTAGTGAATGACTGAATGGAGAGGACTCTGGTCCTTTGCTTCCTAGTTACCTAGTCAGCTGACTAAGAGTTACCAGAGTAACTCTTGCCAGCAAGTACCATGTTTCAGACCAAAGCCTGTGTTCAATACTGAAGCTGATTGGTCACGAATATGAGTAGTGGCCTGCCTAGGTTACTTGACCCCAGTCCTCGAAGTTCATCTTACCTAATCCCTATCTGCTTTAGCTGGGATACAGATCTTTCTGGTTGTGCCATGAGATTACTCTCCACAATTATCTTGCTCAGATACACATACAGCCTGACTCTTGAACGTAAGATTCTTCCATCATGGGAGGCTGCACAGTGGTACCCATTCTCTTTTGAAAGGTCATGCGTCTTTTCTCAGTAGATTAACTTTTTATCTCTTAATGGTGTTAAGGAAAGATCAAAGCGTCTAACAGATGGAAGGTGGGAAACTTCTAGTGCTGGAGATCAATGTTTTCATCATCAATCTAACTCCAGAAAGTTCTTAATGATCGTGGGTGCAGTTCATGGGACAGGGACATTGCAACTAAAATTACACCATAGCATGGCAGCAGAAACAAAATGTGTTTAAAGCAGGGTGGTGGGGCTTCCCAGGTGTCTCCATAGTAAAGAATCCGCCTGCCAAGGCAGGAGATATAGATGAGGATTCACTCCCTGAGTCAGGAAGGGCCCATGGAGGAGGAAATGGCAACCCACTCCAGTATTCTTGCCTGGAGAATCCCATGGACAGAGGAGCCTGGTGGACTATAGTTCACAGGGTCGCACAGAATTGGACACTGCTGAGCGACTGAGCACCAAGCAGGATGTTATATCTACTTTACAAAAGGCCTTTGGCTTTCCTCCTGAAAGCCCGGAGCCCCCGCGGGCAGTCTGCGCTGTGGAATGAAGTCAGTAAAGTCCAATGGCTCCCACTTGGAAGAGACGGGTACCCATCTCTTGTCCGCAGTTGGGCTGTAACCTCCCCAGGGCACTTAAGTTGAGGACAAATAGACAAATAAAGACAACTAAATTTTCAACCAGTAATTCTTGGAGTTCTTACAGGAAGGAGTGAGGCTTACATGCCGAGGATCTGAGGCATTCTGCTTGGGGAAGGAGTTAGGGTGACAGACAGGGGCTCCCCGCCTGAGGCTTCTGCCACCCACAGAGACCACCCCCGCTCCTGGCAGGGGAGGGCAGGCAGGAGGGAGCACTGTCTGATGCCAGAGATTCATTTCCCATGTTTAGCCTTCATCTAAGGTCCCCTAGAGATGGAAATGGCAACCCACTCCAGTATCCTTGCCTGGAGAACCCCATGGACAGAGGAGTCTGGTGGGCTACAGCCCATGGGGTCACAATGAGTCAGACATGACTTAGCGACTGAACAACAAGGTGGACCATCTGAGTGTGCCAATGGGCCTTGGGCATGGTAAGGGCCCTTCTCAATCCCCATTGCCCCATAATTCCATTTGAGTCCTGTGTTTTCAAGCCTTGTAACTTCCAGACTAATCTATAAGCTCCCTATGGACCTTCTCACACCTCCTCTTTGCCAAGTTGGCACAACACTAGGACCTGGGGAAGACGTTAGTCAGAACAGGCCAGCATCAGTGGAAATGTGACCTCTTGTCCCTACTGCTGGTATCAGCCCACTGGGTCCAGTGGCACCGGTAAGGCAGGGTGGCCAGAGGTGCCCGTCTTCTCATGAGGGGGTGAAATGACCTTTCTTCAGAAACACAATGGCTGGCTCCTGGGTCTTAAAACAGACCTGAGGGGGAACCAAAGCCAGAGGCCTGGGATCTGCTTTGAGGGTAAGAATTAGGCTTATTTCCATAACTTCAGAAACAGGAGGCTCAGAAAATGACTGAAGATGAGACGTTAGAGAGGAAACAGATGGATGCATACGTTCCTGTTGGTAGGAAATGTAGGGCAGCCACCAGCTGTTCACTCCACAACCAAATGGCTTCTCCGGGAGCTGGGGCCCAGCCAGCCCAGGGACCCCTCAGAGCAGCAGAGGAAGGGAGCGCGTGGAGGGAGGCAGGACCCCTAAGACTGCAGACCTCCCTCTCCCAACCATACTGTGAGCACGTCTAAAAGTGGGGCCATAACCAGCTTTGTGTCTCCAGCCAGGGACTATTTACAGGGTAACTGCTATGTAAAGATCGAATGAATGAATGGACCTCACGGGCCTTTCCTCCTGCTTCCAGGATCTAAGATAGAGGTACTTACCCCAGGGTTTCCTGGTGACTCATGGTAAAGAATTCACCTGCCAGTACAGGAGACATGGGTTCGATCCCTGGTCCAGATACCACAAGCCACAGAGCAGTTGAGCCCGTGCACCACAACTATTGAGCCTGTGCTCTAGAGCCTGGGAACCACAACTGCTGAGCCCTTGCTCCTTGGCTACTGACGCTGAGAGCCCTCTAGTCTGTGCTCAGCAACAAGAGAAGACACCACGTACCACACCTAGAGAGTAGACCCCACTAGTTCAGGTGGTAAAGAATCTGCCTGCAATGCAGGAACCCTAGGTTTGATCCCTGGCTCAGGAAGATTCCCAGGAGAAGGGAATGACAATCCACTCCAGTAGTTTTGCCTGGAGAATTCCATGGACAGAGGAGCCTGGTGGGCAAAGAGTTGGACACAACTGAGGAACACTTTTACTTTCTTTCCCACTTGCCACAAGAGAAAAGCCCTTGCAGCAACAAAGACCCAGCACAGCCAAAAACAAACAAATTATTTAAAAAGAAGCACTTACATCAGCACCTTCCACTCTATGCTGGCTTTCTTTCCTAGTGGGGTTTCATCAGCCACATCTTTCCTCCCATCCCTTCACTCTGCCAGTGAGGAAAGGGGGGGTGGTTCTGTGAGCTGTCTGCTTCCAGAAAACCCTTGACCTGACGCTATCCTCACTCACCGTGGGATGTGGATCAAGTGAATTTAACTGAGTCTCAGTTTTCTCATCTGTAAAATGGGTAATCATAACACTCACCTTGTGCTATTGTTGTGAGGATTCATCAAACTATTTTGAGGGAAAGGATTTTTGTTACCATTTCCACCATCACCACCTGTGGGTAGAGAGATGGGACAATCAGCTGGACCTGGAAGGATACTGAGCCAAGAGCAAGGGTGAAGAAGTAAAGAGATGTAGGGTTTGGAGTTTAGTTTTTGCACCCAAGATGCAAAAAAACCTCATAAAATCAGTTCCTCTCTTCTGTGCAAACAGATGACATGTTCATTCCCAAGGGGTGCTTTTTGGGCTCCTGGGAAGTCAATGGTGACAAAGTGAAGCCAGTGCAGGAGCAGAAGTCTCTGGGGCTCTGGAAGTCCCCTGGGAGGGGGAGCAAGGCCAGGCTGCAGCTCTGACCTTGGGAGGACCCAGGAGACTTCTTTTCTTGTCCCTCACTTGCCCACTGACAAACTGCTCTCAGAAAGCAGTTGCCTTCTAGAACAACATCATAGACTTAGCGGAGCTGGGAGCATTGCCTTAAGTCCTTTGCTGCTTGTATGCTTCACTGTGCTAAGTCGCTTCAGTCGTGTCCAACTCTGTGCAGCTGTGTGACCCCATGGACTGTAGGCTCCTCTGTCCATGGGATTCTCCAGGCAAGAATACTGGAATGGGTTGCCATGCCCTCCTTCCTTTGCTGCTTACTTCTCCCTTAAAAAAGAATGTCCTCTCCCAGGTGAGAAGGCATTGGATTTGCAGACTTCTAGCTCGGGGTGGCTGGTTTCTCCAAACAACATTAGCCCTTCACTGGGTCCAAGGAGCAAACTGTCTCAACTCTGACATTTAACCAAGGAAATCCATGAGGCTGGCGGTAGGTGCTTCAGACATGATTTCTGGAGAATCATTGTTTGCAGAATGACTATGAAATACTCTTCCAGGGAATGGTGGCATCTTCCTGGAAGAAGGCCTAGATGGGAAACGCTGGCCTCTGGGACACAGACTTTCTCCCCTTTGGCTGCAATAGCGGGGCTTCTTGGCCTCGGAATGGTTCTTTCGGAGTCTTCTGATTTGATTTCGTCTACCCTGCAGGGGACAGCATTGGGCAAAGAACTGTGGAATTCATGTGATAAAAGAAGAAACATTTGCTTCCAATTATCCAAATTATTGTTTGCTAATTGAAGTACAAAAGGGGTATTTTTTTTCTCTTTGGGTTGGAATAAGCATCCTTTTCCTTAAATCTCTTTGATTGAGCAAAAATGCTTTTGGAGTGTTTACTTTAATCCATACATCATTTTCCTGATTAGTAGTTGTTCAGTAACGTCCCTGCTCACGGAGGTAAGCTTTCACCAGAGGCTGATTTGTCATCAAAGCTGCAGAAATTGATATATGTTCTATAGTCACCACTGGGTATCTCACACTGGCTGGGTTTTTTTGTTGTTGTTGTTGTTTTTAATGTGAATATCAGTTTGGGAAACAAAAATTCCTCTGCCATTATACTGTAATGATATATGCTTTCTCTCAAAGATGAATATTGTCTTAGGTCAAATTTCTGGAAATAGAGATGGAGATGTGCATGCAGGGCATAGTCTCAGAAACAGCACTTGTCAGGTAGTAAGGAGATAGGAGAGGCACTGGGCAGTTGCAAAGACCACATCTGATACTGCGGGGAGCACTGTTGCTGGGATCACCCTTCAGAGGTGTCTCAAATGCAGACAAAGAAGCTGGACTTTTATGTCCCAACACTGCCCAGTCTTAGATCTGAACTGCCAGAGGGAGGTGCAATCTTAATTGAAGTAAAGTGAAGTCAAAGTCGCTCACTCATGTCCAACTTTTTGTGACCCCATGGACTATACAGTCCATGGAATTCTCTAGGCCAGAATACTGGAGTGGGAAGCTGTCCTCTTCTCCAGAGGATCTTCCCAACCCAGGGATCAAACCCAGGTCTCCTGCATTGCAGGTGGATTCTTTACCAGCTGAGCCACCAGGGAGACCCAATCTTGATTGAACTATTTCTCTAATTTCCTAATCCCCAGGAGGGGAGCAGCTCTGAGCTAGCATCACTCCCGGGTGGGATGGGGCTAAAGGATGGGCATCGAGTGTCTCAGTTCAGAAGGAGCACCTAGGCAGCACACCACAGCATCCACTAATCCACATACACACAAACATATTTTAAGTGCAAAATAGAAATTGATGCATCTTATTTCTGAAAAGACATCTGAAAAAACCTGTTTCAGCTTCAGTGGCTCAGATGCTGTAGTCCTCAAACTCCTTCTAGAAGGGAGCTCTGTGAAGCCTATGGTGGGTTTGTTTATTCTTGGCAGATGCAAAGAAGTTGTCTCTGAACTTCTGCCAGTGATCAAAGGAACCGATGGTGTAGAACAGTTCCACGGGCCATCTCCTTCCTGCCCATCATCTATCATCTCAACCCTCAACCTCTTTTCTGAGTGATGACTGCACCCTAAACATAAAATTAATCACCACTCGAAGCCAGCCAGGTGTCTTGCCTCCAGAAATTATCTCACTGCAGGAAAAAAAAAAAAAAACCCCAGCTAGGATCTCATAATGTCTCATAATTTCATATAAAGAGCAGTGGAGTCAGATGGGAGCCCCTGACAGATTTGCAAAGTTCCGGGAAGCCAAGAGCCAGCTCCGACTTCATGCAAAGATCAGGAGGCAGTTGTTTGAGGGAAAAGCCCTGTTTCAGGTAAAGAAGGCACCCCTTGACTCAAAGCAGTGCTAATTAAACCACCAGCCTCCAACAAAAGAGAACGCATGTAGGGCAGAACGAGGTGACCACACAGAACAGCTCTGTTCATTCTAGAAACTTTACGGTGGTTTTGGAGAAGTCAGGCAAAGGCTGGGGAGAAGCCCTCCAATTCCACACTTAGCAGCAGATTATTACATGATCCGAAGAAGCTCTGATTTTGAAATTCCATATGACAAGCACTGCTTAACTTAACAGTGGCTGCTAGCCGCCGTCTCTTGTCCCCTGTATGTATATTTTATTTTAACTATGCGGCCCTCTGGCAACGTCCTGTACATTTCAATCAATCAGAAGCCCCATTTGCCAGCCCTGTGCAGAGTTCAGTGCTTCTGAGGATTTGGCAGAGAAAAAACAACCCCAGAGATAGACAGGGAAAAAAAAAAAAAAGATCGTCTTCAGCTAATCACGTGACACTTCCAATATCTAAATCCGGGAAGGCGGCACTTCCTTGCAATATGCAAAATGCAAGATCCACTAAGGCCAGGCAAGTTTTTACCAATGAGCTTGGCCTCCATTTCAAATTAGCGGCAAATCCTTATAACTTAGCTCTAATTGAGAGCTTAGCTGTTGCTATTAAATTCCTTTTCAGAAACAACAGGGCAGACGAGATTCCCCTTACTGAGAACGTTCTCCCATTCTATCAGAAATTATCCAAATGGAGGAGAATTGAGGCAAATGTTATAAAATAACACTGCCCCCCAAGATAGTTTGGCATGTTTGATTAAGAGAAGCCTCAGCTAGAGTCTGTGAGTAAAATAAAGTCATCCTAAGCGCTAAAAGTCAGACATGACTGAGCGACTTCACTTTCACTTTTCACTTTCATGCATTGGAGAAGGAAATGACAACCCACTCCAGTGTTCTTCCCTGGAGAATCCCAGGGACGGGGGAGCCTGGTGGACTGCTGTCTATGGGGTTGCACAGAGTCGGACACAACTGAAGCGACTTAGCAGCAGCAACAGCAAGTGTCTCTGAGAGCTTCTCAAGCGGCTCAGTGGTAAAGAATCCATCTGTCAATTCAAGAGATACAGGTTCAATCCCTGGGTTGGGAAGATCCCCTGAAAAAGTAAATGGCATTCCACTCCAGTGTTCTTGCCTGGGAAATCCCACGGACAGAGGAGCCTGGTGGGCTACAGTCTATCCATGAGGTCACAAAGAGTCAAGACATGACTTAGTGACTAAACAAGTGTCTATGAGCTTATCCCTGTCTAGGCTACATCATCATGCCACTGTCCCCTTCTCTCTCAGAGCCCAACAACCACATTCTTCTGACATTTGATGCAGAAGAAAAGGAAACCGAGTTTCAAGGAAGTGACCTGGTACCTCTTCAGTCTCTATCATCTCATCTGCTTAAAATCCTTCAGAAAAACCATTCCTGCACACATAGCCAGTGGGTCCCAGAAGGGCAAGTTTGGCTACATCCTGACTTTGGTGTAGAATTCCTTCAGAGGGAGGGAACATGCAGGTCCAGTCGCCCAGCCAACAGATACTCAGCTTCCCGGCTGGTAAGTATGCTGTTAATAACAAGCAGACAGTACCCATGATAAGCAGGTATCCTTTAAGTGTGACAGGCAGTGGAATTTTTTTTAATTAAAAAATTTTTTTTGACCACTCCCTGCATCATGTGGGATCTTAGTTCCCCGACCAGGAATTGAACTCATGCCTCCCGCAGTGGAAGCACAGAGTCTTAACCACTGAACCACCAGGGAAGCCCCAGCAGTGGGACTCTTAGCGTCAAGGCAAAGAAGCCAACAGACGATGAGAGATGTAGTAGCATAACCAGAAGGGAAAAAAGCTCACATTACAGAGACTCCTAGTTGAAAAGGTCCGACGAGTCGCCTTGTCGTCCTGAACCTGTACAGATGGCTCCTGGTGACAGCTGCATAATAAATTGTGCTTGGTGAGGTCACCAGCCAGATTTATTTGACTGTATATAAATGTGTGCCACTGGCCTCGCTAAGGGCACTGATGAGATAGATATATTTAGCGGGGGCGGGGGGGAACAACTCTGAGATGAAATGAAATCCATCCTAAATTCAGATTCATCCGAAATTCACAAATCAACATTCAGGGTGAAGGATCGATGTTAGTTTTCTCAACGTGCCACGATACAGTTTGTCATCAGACAATAATCTCGGGACTTAAAGGAACCTACCCGGGGGGTTCTGTTTGTTCTCAAGTCAGGATTAGTTGAGTGTGAACCCAAGGATTCATTGCAGAGAGGTGATCCATCTGCTACTGGAACCAAAGTTCACCAAAGAATGAAAAATGCAAGCCCATCCAAATTCTTTTTGGTCACATCAAATTTTAATATGAATATTCTGCCAGAGTTCAATGAAGAGGCAACAATTTAAAGAAGGGGGAATGTTGCAATCCTAGCAATTCCTTTTGTCCTAATAACAGAACTATATGGAAATACATTATTTTAAATATCCTGAAATGATTATCTTAAGAACACTGGGATGGCAATCATGCTCTTTTCAAACCTTAGGCTTCCCTGGTGGCTCAGCAGTAAAGAATCCACCTGCCAATGCAGGAGACGTGGGTTTGATCCCTGAGTCAGGAAGATCCCCTGGAGAAGGAAATGGCAACCCACTCCTCTATTCTTGCCAAGAAAATCCCATGGACAGAGGAGACTGGCGGGCAATAGTCCATGGGGTCACAAAGAGTCAGAGGCCACTTAGTGAGGAAACAACGGCAACAAAGCTGAGAATGTTTTCTTGCTAGTTTGTTTATTTTGTCCACAAAAATATTGTTTCTCTATCTGCCTGTTAGTATTCTCATGTATAGGAAGCTCAATTAA